>JAGDQO010001628.1:0-232537 GCA_018342035.1 Solanum appendiculatum
CTATTACTTTGTTGTAGTACTGTTTTGATACTATCTGTTGTTTTTGTTACTATCTATTTTCTCTTGTACTTCCATTACATCTTTTTTCTAGACTATTTTTGTCTTGAGCCGAGGGTCTATTGGAAACAACTTCTTTATCTGACATCTGAGGTAGAGGTAAGGTCTCCATACGCTCTACCCTCCTCAGACGCCACTTTGTGGGTATGTTGTTGTCGTTGTTGTGAGCCTGACTAAAGGTGAGCAAAAAGTAGAGGCAAGCACATGAAAATTAAAAAAGAATACCTCTTAAACGTGATGCAACACTTCCATTCTCCATGTAAGGATAAACAAGCACTCGCTCAGTGGGTGTCATGCAAAAGCCCCGTAAACGAAGTAGGTTTCGGTGTACAGCCATGCTGATCATTTCTACTTCTGTCTGAAACTGTAACTCACCACCTTGAGTACGTTCCTCTTTTAGTCTTTTCACTGCAACTAAAGAGCCATCAGCTAACCGGCCCTTATAAACCTTACCAAATCCACCTCTACCGAGTATATTTCTGTTGCTAAAATTATCCGACGCAACTTGTAGTTCACGCAAGGAAAACCTTTTGAGTTGTCCCAGATGAACTTCTGGATCCTCCTCAGCTGCAAAAGCAGTTATAATGAGTGAGAACACATCAAGTTGAAAGTACAATTAACTCAGATTCAATGTGTCCGAACCAGGAACATCAAAGAAGTGGTCTTGTGGTTTCCTCCGACGCCACCAAGCAAGAAAAATTGCAGGAGCTGCAAATAGAAGTGCAGCGCCTGCAGCAACTCCTCCAGCGATAGCTCCAGTTGCGCTGTTGCCCACTGAGAAGATGATTGAGTTAACTTTTTATTAGTGTGACCTAAATTTTAAAACACAAGCAATTCTAAAAATTATATGGTACTTTAGACACACTATCACTAACTTCAGAGTTTACAGTAAATCTAATTTCTAACAAAGAAAAAGAAGATGTCGATAGCATCTCCAAGTTTATTTAAAATTTTTGTTTGGAAAGTCATGAATGCTGGATAACCACAAGACCCCAATACCTGTATAATTGATCTAAAAAAACTAATTTATAGTGCCTAAAGTAATGGTAGTTTTTTTCATAAAAAAAGAGCTTTCATAAGGGAATCCAGTCTGGGGCTCATCTCCTCAGCCTTCCCCAGGCGACCAGGCATTTCCTTTCTTCCCATTGCCAGCTCCCCTTCTTGTGAATAACTTAAGGGGCCGTTTGGTTACTGGTTAGAGTTATGCAGGTATTAGTTATGTTAGAATAAGTTATGTAGGTATTAGTTATGCAGGAATAAGTTAGGTATTAGTTATGCAGATATTAGTTATGTGAGTATTAGTTATGTAGGTATTAGTTACGCAGATATTAATTATGTAGGTATTAGTTAGGCAAGTATTAGTTATATATATGTAGGATTTAGTTATATAAAAATTACAATACATAAGTTATTTCTTGTTGAATATTTAATTTGTTGTGAATTAATATACTTTTTTTAAAAAAAATAAAAAAATATGAAACTTGTAAAATCTGAATAATGATACTACTTGATAAACAAGCCAAAATGCACACAAGTGTCACCATTAACTACAAACTACTATGATTCAGCAATAATAAAATGTTGTTCTGGAATCTGGGGATAAAATGACGAAACGAAAAACATGAGGAACATAAACAGATTAGTCGACCTTCTTAATTTTGTAATTTAATTAATATACATTATTTACAAATAAATTAGGGGTAAACATGTAATTTTTTATTTTAATTCATGAATAATTAATACCCACATAACTTATTCCACCTTCTACCCTGCATAAAATTATACATAGATTTCCTTATAAGTTATGTGGGTATTAATTATGTAGAATTACTAAAACACAACCAAACACCGTACAAAATTAATACATGAATAACTTTTATACAACATTTGAAACTTACCAACCAAACATGGTATAAAATTAATACATGAATAACCTTTATTCTATTTACAAACCAAACAATGTATAAAATTAATACATGAATAACCAAGTTATTAATGTATTAGATTGACTCTTATACAGTAACCAAACAGCTCCTAAGGGTTTTACATGAAGACTAAATTGGAATAGGGGAAAAGGAGAGGTAGCACAATTTCATAACAGCATAAACACAAATTATGTCAACAAACCTGAAGATGATGATGAGGGTGTAGGAGGAAGAGGAGGAGGTGGAGAAACCGGAGGAACGTCCAACTGATTATTAGCAAAACTGAAATATAGGTACTCAATCTTTAGATATTCACTTTTGTAACTTCAGGAACAGAAAGTAACTACAAATTTATGCTTCTAACACACCTTATAGGAGTAAAAAGTGAAAAGGAACCGTTGACTGGGACTGGTCCTGTCAAATAGTTGTTTGAGAGATCACTGCATTGTAAGGCAACGACAATCAGTAACCCAGAAGAACTAGACAACACAGACAACAGACAGCATTGATAAATAAAGGAACAACTTTATACTTACAGTACTTGAAGTGCAACAATGGTTGTTAGAGACATGGGAATACCTCCAGTCAAACTGTTATTATTGAGCCTCCTTCAATTCAGCAAAGATAAAAAAGGATAAAAGGAAGGTTGATCAAGAGTAAGCAAGGCAGGAAAAGAAGGCCGTCAAAGCGAATACTGGTCTAGAGCTCATTACTAAGTACATATGCTAAATGTAGATGGTACATGGACTAACGAAGACAAGTATATTTATATATGTATATATATATATATATATATATATATATATATAGGACTAGATACTCCTGAAAGATTAATTCCAATATGCTAGGAAAAACTTGTTGATAGTGTTTGCAGGTTGAGAATCACGTTCATACATACAGTATTTTAGCAATCACCTAAATCCACAGGCCATTTTCCTAATAAGATGAGAAGTATCTCAGAATTGTCTCTTTCAGTTAAGCTGCACAGCTGTGAGTCTATATCAAGAGAGACCAAGTAAGCACAATTTTTTTAATTAGATAATAATTGAATATTTTTAGAATTTTTTTTTTTTTAAGTTGGTTCAAATTATTCTAACATTTTATATTCTTACTTATTTATCTTTATTTGTCGTACAAAAAAAAGTGTCCAGTCCAAACCTGGTCTTCACTCAGCAACCATTCAGTATTTGGGAAACAAGAACAAGGTTTGCCAAGCATATCAACTAACTTTCCACTACAGAGCAAAGACAGAATGAATCATACAGAGATATTCCCTGTTGACCTCTCAAACTACAAAGGTTTGTTCGCTGACAGGAGTAGTGATTTTCATTACGCTTCCACACATCAATATTTTTGGACAGAACGCTCCCACCCATCAATGTAAACATAATTAACAGAAAAGTTACAGAACATCATACAGATTTGCTTAGAGAATTAGAAACTACAACCCCATTTGCACACATTAACATAGACGCTGCCTTCTTGATAAAAATAATCATAGAAGGTGCTGATTTCTGATTTAACTATACTTCAGATATATAAGCTAAAGATTTGGAACATTGAAAAAAAATAAAAATAAAAAAAAAACAAAAAAGAAACAAAAGGAGAAGAAAAAAAACACGAAAGGAAAAAGAATGTATATCTCGTACAGGAAGCGTAGTTTCTGAAGCTTGCCCAATGAGTCAGGGATATGACCATTTAAGTTGTTCAGGTAAAGATCCAAACTAACCAACTCTGTCAAGTTTCCCAGTTCACTTGGAATTCTTCCGCTTATGTTATTACTATAAAGTTCCCTGAAATTAAAAAAAGAGACATCATTAGCAAGTTGTTCTGAGAATTTGCAGACCATGCCGCTTTAGATGAGATATGCCAACTAACATGTGCATAATTATGTTGCACATTTGAAGTGTAAAATTACTTCCACAAGTTACAGTCAGGTAAACAAGAAAAAAAGAACAGATGTACTAAAGGGTCGTTTGGTTGGGTAATATAAGAATAGAACTGAACAGGGTGTATTAGTAATAATGAGATCAGTTATGCTGGACTATTTTTTGTCGACTGTTTGGTTTGTTGTATTATATAAATAGGGTGTATTAGAATTCGAATTGTACTGGTATTATTAATGTCATGATTTACTATGTATAAGAACAGTACTGAATACGGTGTATAACTAATACATGTATTAGTTATACATAGGTAGAAAACACTACGAAACAAGGGATTAAATAATACCAAAGCTGATACCAGTATTATTTTCTCTAATAACTCCTACCAAACGACCCGTAAAAGCAATAGGTGAGGTATAACTATAGTGTAGACTAGTATCTAAGGAAGTTCCCACCCAAACAGAGTATCATGATTTTAGCACACAATTTCAGAATTTGGCATGCAAAAACTCAGGTGGTAGTAACAACACCTAGATCAAGTGGCAAGTTAGAGATCTCTGGATTTCAAGATTCAGGGTTCAATTTTCCTTGAAGGCGGTTTATTTTTACCTCGTGTAGATAACTCTGTAATTGAATAATTGGTTCTATTTGATTAGATTAAACTTCCATTGTCAATCTCCGCAAAAATAGTTCAAAACACCATTAATCGCTTCTTTAAAAATAGAAGAAAAGAAGCTTGAGGGAATAAAGAGCCAAGTTAACATGCTTCATGTTGAGAGGATTTTATGTTCAGAGGATTCTACCACCACAAAAACTACAACATCAATATAATGGAAGCAGGATAGGTTATTTGCACCAATTTCCACTGGAGGACTGGTCCAAACGGGTAGCAATGAGAACATTACATAGGGCAGTAGAATGAGCAAATCAAATATCTGTTAACATCACTATATAAGGTATTAAAGAACAATCTTATCAATTAATTCTGAGCAAATGTACCCTCAGAAAATGAATACATGGTTAATAAGGTAAAATGAAAATTATTCATATCACCAAAACCATAGCCTAATGTTGCATAACTCAAGCAGGATAAAGTGACGGAATATCTACTATGACATAACGTCCCTCCCTCCAAGTACAATACAGCTTCTTTCGCCAGTTCAGTTACAAAAAAGGAATTTGACCAGCATTGTTATATAAAATTTAACTTGAAAAGAAGTACAATAGAAAAATAGTTGTTAATGTCATAAAGTGGAGTGGCCTTCAGAAAATATCAAGCAATACTATTTTGTAGTAATTTTAAATCTTGAATACAAAAAAAAGCTTTTTTATTTAGTAAATGATCAGGTAAATTGGGAGTAGAAGGAGAATCACCAGTCAAACTGGTTTTTTCTTTCATTTTCCAATAACTAGTCAAATTTGCATCTTTGCAATCAAAAGAATATCCAAGTACATGAACAGAAATGCATTGTTCCTCCTAGAAAAATTAAAGATGGATATTTTAAATTAGCGTGTGGATGATTCATAATATCAACTTGGTGGGGCAGTACACTTCTAATAAGTCAAGAAGCTACACGAGCAAATTTTCATGCGAACAAAATTGACCCAAAAAAAGAAGGTAGTGTCAGCATTTATTCCCACTATAAAGTATCAAAAAATGCTACTCTCCACCTCACAATTCTTCAACCAAAAGAATAAAAATTAAGGAACGGAGACAGACTTTGGAATCTAAAAGGTTGAGGTTGAGTAGGACCAAGACAAAATATTTGGATGCAAGTTCAGTGACGTAATACGTCCGATGCTGACGTGGAAGTGAGGCTTGATTCACAGGTTATCTAAGGAAATGGGGAAATAAATGATGATGTCACATTTTGTATTGGTGTAGGGTGAATGAAATGGAGGCTCATATTCGGAGTATTGCATGATAAGAAAGTGCCACCAAAAGTTAAAAGGCAAATTTTACAGAGTGGTGGTTAAACCAACTATGTTGTATGGGACAGAGAGTTGGCCAGTCAAGCACTCTCACGTTAAGGAGATAAAAGTTGCAGAGATGAGAATGCTGCAGTGGATGTGTGGGCATATTAGGAGAGATAGGAATATATATCGGGGACATGGTAGGAGTGGCCACGGTGGATGACAAGATGCAGGAAGCGAGGTTGAGGTGGTTTGGGCATATGAAGAGGAGATGCATGAATGCCCCCAGCACAGAGGTATGAGAGGTTGGCTGTGGATTGTTCCAAGAGGGGTAGAGGTACCGCGAAGAAGCATTGAGGAGAGGTGATTAGATAGGACATGACACAGTTGCAACTTACCAAGGAAATGACTTTAGATAGAAGGTAGTAGAGCGTTGTCTTGCTTATCATTCCTTACTAGTAGTCATAGTATTTCTCCTATAGCTGTTTCTCCTCAAATTTTTGTTACTAGCTACTATCTCTTATACTTCGATTATTGAACTATTTTGTTGTAGCTATTGTTCTTTTTTTCAGAATGCTTTGACATGTTTTTTTAATAGAGTAAATACATAATTACCCCCTAAAGTAAGACCTATATTTCAAGAAGATACTTTAACTTTGCAGGGCTCCTTTTACCCCCTCAAAAAAACTTTGAATTGGTATTTTTACATTCTTTTATGACCAGTCCCGACTTTTAAAATGCAATTCGTTTCACGGATCAATCATTACTTGACACGTGTTAATTTAATTTAAAAAATACACTTTTTTTTGTTTTAAGTTTTTCTTGATACTTTTTCTTTCTCTTTTCTTTCTCTCTCTTACGCTTTTGACTTCTTTTTATCTTTTTTACTTTAATTTTGACTTCACCTTAAATACATCACGATTTCACCCCCACACTCAAGTTGACCCCCTCCCCCCATTTTCTTTCTTTCTTCTTCTTCTTCTTCTTCGGCCAACTTCCCTTCTCACTGGAATATCAAAAAAACTGACCCCCTCCCCCTTTTTTTTCTTCAGCCCACCTCCCTTCTTGTCATTAAAATTTCGAAAAAGGTTGCTTATATGAAGTTAGTGGAAAGCAAAAACGAGGAGTAGAAGAGGACGAATAGGGAGACATACAAGAGGACGAAGAAAGAAGCAAGGATCACAATTACTATGGCTAAAACACAAGCATTCAAACGCTCGTATGGAACTAGACGACAAAGGTGAGGATCACAATTACTGCGGCTAAAACACTAGCATTCAAACGCTTGTATTATCAAACATAGCCCTTAATGCTTTTAACAATTGTTTGGGGATATTAAAAACTTATTGATTCAACAACAACAACATACGTAGTGTGATCCCACAAAGTGGGGTCTAAGGAGGCTAAAGTGTACAGACCTTACTCCTACCTTAGAGGTAGAGAGACGGTTTTTGATAGATCTTCAGCTCAAGAAAAAAACAGTCCAAAGCAATATAGAGAAAGGAATAACGGAAATGAAGAAGTTATGGAAAAATACTACAGACAACGGTAGTCATAACCAGATAAAACAATAATCGAAGTACAAAATACAATAGATAATAACCAAACTCAAAGGACAAGGAATTCCAAGAGTAATACTATGACTAATAGAACGGCTAATAGTACAGAAAAATAAGTGAGACAACGCTTAACTATCTCTAAGTAGACTTATTACTTCCTCAGAACGGCAATGTACAAATATTCACTTTTTCTAATAGAGATATTGCTCAGGCCCACTAATTTGTGCCTCGACTAATCTACCGAATACCTGCTATCTTCCACTAGGCCACCAACTCTTAGGCAGATTGAAAGAATTCACCTACGGTTGCCTCTGTAAGGTTTCAAACCTTGTGTCCAAGGTTGTTACTCAAACACTTGGACTGCTAGGCCACCCTTTGGGGGTTGTTCTGAGATTTAGTTGTCTAGGACAATAATAAATTTTGTTATACAAAACCATCCGGGGGACTCAAACACTAGATACTTCCTTCTGTAGAAACAAATATATACAAGCTCATTTTACATTTATGTTATGAATATTGATTAACAAGATTATAAAGAAAATTAACTGAATTTCAAGAAAGCATGGGCTGGAGCAAATCAAAGAACAGCCTTTAACATCCTTGAGACATATTGATTCAATTAACTTACAAGTACTGCAAGTTCGGGAGTTGGCCAAGCTGTGGAACCAGTTGACCTGATAGATTTGCATTTCCTAGATCACTGTGTAAAAAATGCAACCAAAATTCACAAATGAAACCACAATAAGAAAGGAAGAAAAAAAAAAGATTTTGTGTAGCTTACACTCTAGTCACACTATTTTCATTGTTGCATGTCACATGGAACCAAGTACAAGGATTAACAAGGGTTGCATCCCAACTCTGTAGAACACTGTTAGGATCAGCCAAATTTGTCTTCAGAGCATTCAAGGCATCACCTGTCTTACATAAAAGATGATATATCAGTGATCAGCTCAACACACATTAAAACCAACAATTTCGAAATATTAGCTACAGCATAATTCATCATTTGCCAATCCAATTTTTTTTTCCTGTCATTTTTTTGGGGGATGGGGGCAGCCATTTTCAGGGTTTACTTCAAGTTTGTGCTAAAATTGTCTCCTGCTAGAGCAAGACGAATCCATAAATGCGTTTAATTTCTGCACAGTGGCCGCACAAAATTTTTACACCATCAAGGACTAAAAATCTAACTATAGGAACAATTTAGGCTTAATATATCAATAGCCCTTAAACTTGTCAGTAAACTTCATTTAGACAGTCGAACTACGGCTTATTCCAATTGATGAACACCGGTACATATGATAAAGTATTCCAATTGGATACGTTCAATTCAAATTATGGAAAGACATTTGCACGTATTCTCAAATGTCCATAACCTAGATAAGTTAACCACTTAAAAAATGTCAACTCCTTTAGTTATACGCATCAAGTAAAGCCTCAAGCATGTTCCAGTTTAGTCTGATGTGCATAAATAAAGGATATGACATAATATATGTGGTTAGTTTATCTACGTAATGGACACTTTTTTGAGAATACACATTAAAGTTTTTTCAAAATTTGAACTGAAAGTGTTTAATAGGAACCCTTTATCCTATGTTCAAGTGCTCAATCGGTAGTTCGACTATCTAAATGAAATTTAATGGCAAATTGAAGGGGTTGTTGATGTATAAAGCCAACAATTTATAACAAGCCTCAATGAGTAACCTGGAAAAGCTGTTAGCAACCTGCTAAGTAACTTATATATTCTCAGACTTGATCAATAAACTGAAGTTCAAGTTTTTATGTAATTGGGATCCCATAACCACCCAATTAAAGAGTCAAAAGTTAACATACTTTTACCAGTCATGAAAAGGAAAAACCCCAAAAAGAAACAAACCTTCAGCGTTACCGGTGACCAGTGACAAGTTGAAAAGTAACCCAATTAAGCAGCGAAATACCCAGATCGCCAACACCCGCTGATCCATGATTCCCAGTCATCCACACCTCTACAACTATAAACCAAGATTCTTCAATGAAATCACCCAGCTAAGAAAGAGAATCCTCCACCCAATGACACTCAACTTCAAAAGTCAAACCCAAAAAAAGAAGAAGACTGAAAGCCCTAATCCCCAAAAAGTGAGGTCCATGCAGTAGTGAGACTAAAATGAAAGCAAAGGGTCAGGGAAAAAAAGGTTTTTTTGTAGGTAATTACAATTCCCTTTGAAAATTGTGAATGGCAATGGAAGAAGAGAGGAAAGAAAGTTGGCACAAATTTGATAATATGAATTATGAAATTCAACGGAGGAATGGTGTAGGTGTAGCAGTCGTTGAAGAAGAAGAGAGTTAGTCAAAGCTTCTTCTGCCTTTCACTCTTGGTCTAATTCTTTATTGGAAACATACAAAATTGCAGGTTGGATTATACAATTCTTTATATCATCTTTTGGTAAATTACCAAAAAGGATTTCAAGTTTTCACACACATCACCTTTTGACATCGGTCAAGTAAACACACGAAGAAGTCAACAGTAATACACATCAAGAACTTAATGGGATTACATGTATTATATGTAATTTAATGAACAAATATCGTAATTAAAGTTTTCTAAAATGATAGGAGTATTTTTTTATATCGAATGTTGCGAAGGAACTTTCTAAAATAAGACTCCATCTGTTTTAATTTTTTTTTTTTAATTTGGCAAAACTTTGAGAAAGTGAAAACATTTTTGAATTTTATGATCTTAAACTAAACTAAAAATGTGTAGAATGTATCAAAATATTCTTTAATCTTGTACTTTTAAATATTCATGAAAAAAATTAGAATTAAAGAATTGTCAAAAAGGAATAGTTAAAGAGTTATTAAATAAAATATTCTCTTTGAAACAAACAACAAAAAGAAAGATGGAATGTTGGTAGGATAGCTATATGTGTGTAAGTTATACCTTAATTGCAACTCCCCTCTTTTATAAGTTATAATGATTTTCTTTTTCTAAAAAGTAAGTTGTTTATGGGAAGATACTCCTATTGTGGAAGATCGTGAGCTAATTAGCACACATTACACATAAAGTAAATAGAGAAAAGAATTAACACATGAATTCGATAAAATTTGGTCAAGTCTAATCCTCGAAACAAAAGTAGATAGAGTTTTTTGTTGCTCCCAATTGCACACGCAAGTGTACGTGGTCATAGAAGTAATAACTGACTCTTTTAGAATCGAGTTGTCGTACCCAAGGGACTTACAATCAATTTGTATTCAATTCTATAAAGTAACACAAGTGAATCAGGAACTTGAGATTTTCTATACTACTATTGCGATAATTCGAAAAGTAAAAGTAACTAATGTGGACAACTTTGATTTTCAGTGTGTTAAACAAGTACGAGGCAATTTCAGGGCTGCAACATGCTTTGGGTTTCATATATCATATCTCATGCAATGAATTAATTAAGGTTATCAAATTACTGATTTACATGGTTGATTTTATGATCATGGTCTTCCGACCTCTAATCGCCTACCCCAATTAGCTGCCTAACTACATCGTTGAGCGAGGATAGGCAGTCCTAATTGGTGAGCATTTATATTTCATCCTGTGTTGTAACCAAGCTTGGTGTTCGTCCAGGTGTCACTCCTAAACACGAATCTAAACGAGTGATATGCAAGTTAGATCAAGCTCTTTGTATTCTTTGGTCTATCTACCTCTTCGTCTCCCGAGTCCAATAATAGACAATATGTGTTATTTCTATGGTGGCCAATCATGAAATACTAAAACAAGAATACAATAGTAATTTGGAAGATAACCAACAATTAATTCAAAAGCAAAAAGAATACAAAAGTAATTTGGAAGATAACCAACAATTAATTCAAAAGCAATTCGATATTCAACAATCACCCGTAGCTACATCCCCAGAACAAAGGCGTTTAGCCACTCATAATGTTCATAAACTCAAAAACAATAGTTTTCATCAAATTCAAACTTAAAGAAGAAGTAGAGAATTGAAACCTAAGATGAATTGTAATCTCTTGCTCTTGCACACCAAAAAGTAGTCGAACTTTTACAAAATAACTCTAGGGTCCTATTTATAGAGTTTTGGAAATAAAGAACTATTTCTGGCCCAAGTAGGAATCCTAAATAAACTCAATTTTGTTCGAAAAGTCGGTCCAGCTCTAGGGCAAGGCGCCAGTATAGCGCCTAAGACAGCCCTCTGAATGCTTAGGTCTAGCGCACTGCAGGCACAACTCTCTGAAGTTTCCTTCTGGCGCCCTGCACCCCCAATGCGCCAGGCAGGCTGGAGCATTGCGTCCGGCTTCTCCTTTGGCGTAACTTTGTCGTCCTTGTTTCCATTGCTCTCATTGTGCACACATATCTCTTAGGAACCCTGAAATATGGCTAATCATGTATATTAGGGTGCAATCATCGTAATGATCACTCAAACCACAACAAATAGATTAGAACATGTCCTCGAAACTAAGATAAAGATGGGTACTTTGTCGTAATTTGGCATATAAATATGCCCAAGATCACCACCCCACACTTAATCTTTTGTTCGTCCTCGAACAACTATAAAACTATCAACTCATCATGACTACCTTTGAACTTATCTACCCACCTTTAAATCAACCAAACACATTTAATCATGCTTTTGTAATCGACACTCTATGCAACAAAGTAACATTTTCGCTCACATGTTAGTTTACCAATCAACAACACATAGCCTCTATGAATGACTCTTTCACAAATATTTCTGGGCCAATGTAACCATACAAACATACCAACTATAATACATCCAAACATATGTCATGACTGCCCTCACCAAATTTTAGTACAATCTTCCCCTCTTACAAACATCATGTTTGCACATTGTATTTCAAAACAAGGCCTATTTTTCAACATTGAACGCTCACTCTCACAAATAAAATTCTTACATATCCTAACATGCCATAAGCTTGCCCATAGTGTACATCAATTTTCACAAGTATTCATTATGGAATCAAGAGGACTTGAATTTGGTTGTAATGTCGGCTTAAGGTAAGGGAGGATACATTTAAGATATAATTAGTGATTATTCCTCCCTAATGCACATGTTTTATTTTTACGACATACTTCTTCATCCTCTTTTGCTTCTCTTGTGGTACACCCCTCACTAAAATCCTTCATGTTTCAAGCTTTGCCCCTTTTTTGTTTGTTTACGCACTTGTTTCTTATTTATTTATTCTTTTTTTCAAGCAATATCATTTTTTTTCTCTTTTCTTTTTCTCATCACAAGTGCTTTTATAATTGAAGATCATGGGCCATCTTTTTCCATCTCTTTTCTTGGGGTCCACCACACAACAAACATTTTCACCCTATTTCACTTCTACCATTTTTTGCATTTTTCTTTTTAACATAGTGCATTAAGGATCAAATTTTGAATCAAACAAGGTCATGGTATCAATAAAAATGGATTAGGCTCAATATGTGGTTTAATCAAAAAATAAATAGAGGCTAAAAGGCTCAAAGGGGGTTAACTAAAGATCATTCGTTTGGAAGCATACAAAAGAGTGAGAATTGGCTATTCAAAGAAATGCCTCAATCATGTTCCATAATTCATACAAGTTGCTTATTAAGCACACACGGGGCAAGTTCTAGATGTCATTCAATGCAAGAACTAAGCAATTGATCACCACACATGGCATCACGACATACATAAGGACACAATCAATTTAGCATGCTTATATAGCTCACATTGCGGTGTTTTCACACAATTAAGCCCAATCTTAATTTATTTAGAGTCAAAACAAAGAGCCTATGTTTGTTTCAAGGTTATCACTTCATTTCAAGTTGCATACAAGTGTGACTACCCATGACGTCTGGCTAACTTTTAAGACAAGGTTTCAAAGCATCAAAGGGTCGACTTCTCAATCTCCTACTCCTAGTCTATCATTGGGAATTGTCACTTCTATGACGACTCTAAGACTCAACAAAATTAAGCAAACACTAGTCCTAGTCAGTTCAATAGGACTATCCTCAGGAAAAGTACCAAAAATAAAAGCCGAGCCTAAAAAATACAAAAGACTCGATAAAGCGATAAATATGTACAAGGGAGTTCATCCCCCACCCCACACTTAAAGATTGCACTGTCCCCGGTGCATAATTTCAAACAAAGTAAGAGTAAAAGACAACTCCATGTATGGCCTCTTGGCCTCGTGCTCTCAAGTTGTAGCTGCCACATTCGTGGTAAAATCCACAGCCATTAAGGTTGTCTCATTATCACCAGCATCTGAGTCATCATCTCCAGCATTAGCATCATCCTCCGACTCATCCTCCTCAGACTCATCCGACTCATCCGCCGTGGCATTGTCATCATCGATAGGCTCCTGGAATGCCGAACCTATATGACACATATACATTGTGCTACCCGTCAAAGGGTAACACTCAACTAATGTCTCCATTACTTCCTCAGTCACCGGACGACCACCAATCCGCAATTGAAGACCCATCCATCTATCATCACGCGCCTGCCTATCCGCCGGAGATAACACTTGCCCATGGGACGCATCATGCGCCTTAGTCTTGGTAACATCAACCACATGACAAACCAAATGAGGGGCACGGGGTGGGCACACATCATGGACCTCTTCCTCAATCTCCAACGCACGTAGGTATCTAGTGCTCAAACTTCCATAACAGAAACACCATCTTTTATTGCTCCTAAATTTCAGCATATTATGACGCAAAATCGCACCCACATTCACCGGCAGCCCCTTCATATGGCGGTAAATAAGCACCACTCTTTCTCTAGTAACCTCCGAAGTGTGCTTGCATGGCAACAGGGTACTTGACACAATTTTCAACCAACCGTGCTTCTTGGTTCAAGTGGGCATAGTGAAGAGTCGAATGTCGACCCGAATCTTTTGTTCTTTCCCACCTAGCAATCGAGTTCACCCCACACAAAGTATGAAGAAGATCACGATACGGAGGCCGTTCTAGCATGTCTTGGAACTGAGTGTGATCACAATCAGGTGTACCTAAGAAATCATTCAAAGCTTTCCCAGAAAATCCCACACGACTTCCCCGAATAACACCCCAACTACGATTCAAATGGTATGTATCCCAATTAGCATAAAATTCTCGCACAAGGCTCAAATTACACTCACCTTGATCAACAAAGATGTATTGAATACCCAAGGCTTGAACTTTAGCGTGAATTCAAGGAAATTCGGCTAGTAGCCGCCTTTCATTGACATGCTCATCACCCAAATACTTTGCCTCTTGTTGACAATCAAACCACTCTTCTCCATAATGTTCTACCGCTTGCTTACAAAATTTAAGTGGTGGCAATCTGGTAGATGTCTGACTAGAAGTTCCGGCGGAGGACCCTTTCCGATTACGCTTACTTCCGACACCAACCTCAACTTGCCTTCCTTTAGGAGCCATGGAACTTACCAAAGAATAAGAAAATAGAGAAAGAAAAAAATTTGTTGGTAAGGGTGGGGGTGGGTTGAGTAGGGCAGTGGGGGGTGGATTTTTGTAGGTTTTGATTTTTCTTTGGAAATTAGTGGTTCTTGGTGGTTGGGGATGGAGGAAAAGTGACGGGAAGAAGGTTTTGGAAAATTTTAATGGAGGATTTGGAGATTTGAGAGAGAAAGAGTAAGAGAAAAGTGGGGTGAAATTGGGTAGGTGGAAGATTAAAAGGGAATTTGGAGTGAGTTTTTCGAATGGGTCCCACGCAAAAAGGAAAAAAAAATTATTTTGGACAAGGCAACATAGGGCGCCTGGCGTGATACGGAGAAACTGCCCCTGCAGTATGCCAGAAAAGGGTCTCTGAAGTTTTATCTCTGGCGCATTGAGTCTGGACTGCGCCTCATCGGCGCCTTTTTCTTGGCTTGGCGTGATGGTGGGGCAACGCCCCTACAGTGCGCCTGAAACAGGCCTCTGAAGTTGGGGCCTTGGCGCGGCGCGCCTGGCATGCTCCCGGCCACGGCTGACCGTCGTTCGATCGTTCTACTAGCTCCCCTCGTTAGCCTTCCAAGTGGTACGCCTTCTAACTCCTGCGCATCAACCAAACTATGTTAATGCTAGGTTGCCTCCCACCCAGCAACCTAGTTTCGATCGTGGCACGACTCCTCTTTTTGTATTTTTCTCATTTATAGTTCCTAACTATGACAAATGAATCAAATTGGACTAAAATCCTACCAAACTAAAAAGTTTCAACTAAATCCTAAAGAAACTCCTACTAAACTAAAAAAATAAAAGTCAAATTTAAACACCAACTAATTAAATATTACATATTTTCACGGGTTGCCTCCCGTGGAGCTTCTAGTTTAACGTCGCGGCTCAACTCAACTTGGATCATTCATCATTAAGCTCAAGAGCTTCTCGATCTTGATCCGTATCCTCACCAAAGTAGTGTTTAACCCTTTGCCCATTCACCAAGAACGACGGGACATTTTTGACTTTAAGCTCTACCGCACCATGCTGAGTCATTCTCACCACTTCGAAGGGCCCACTCCATTTAGACCTTAGTTTTCTGGGGAATAATCTACGTCTAGAGTTAAAGAGTAGTTCCTTTTGGCCCGGAGTGAAAATGCGAGGAATTATGTGATTGTCATGCCATCTCTTGGTCTTCTCTTTGTATATCTTCGCATTTTCATAAGCGTGGAGCCTAAACTACTCAAGTTCATGCAATTGACCAATTCTCTTCCTACCTGCTAGCTCATGGTCAAGATTCAACTTCTTTATCGCCCAGTATGCTTGGTGCTCTAACTCTGCCGGAAGATGATATGCTTTTGCAAATACCATGTGATAGGGAGAAGTCCCTATTGGTGTTTTATATGCAGTCCTATACGCCCATAATTCATCATCAAGTTTCTCACATCAATCTTTTCGCTGTGCATTCACCGTTTTATGTAGTATTTGCTTCACCTCACGATTTGACACTTCGACTTGACCATTAGTTTGGGGGTGATAAGTCGTAGCTACCTTATGCCATATACCATACTTAGCAAGAAGAATCTTCACTAGATGGTTAATGAAGTGCTTACCTGCATAACTTATGATCACCCTTAGAGTACCAAAACGCATGAAAATGTACTTCTTGATGAATTTAATCACCACTCTTGAGTCATTCGTGGGAAGAGCTACAGCCTCAACCTATTTGGACACATAATCAACAGCCACAAGAATATATTGGTTTCCACCCGATGGTGGGAAGGGACCCATGAAGTCAATACCCCACACATCAAAGATTTCCACCTCAAGAATATTATTTAGTGGCATCTCATGTCTTCGCGATATAGTACCCAACCTCTGGCATTGGTCGCAACCCTTTACATTAGAATCTTTAAAAAGAGAAGGCCAAAAGAAACCGAATTGCAATACCTTGTGAGCCGTGCGTTCTCCTCCATGGTGCCCTCCATAAGGACTTGCATGACAACTCTCAAGCACTTGCTTGACCTCATTCTCCGGAATGCGTCTTCTCACAACATGGTCCACTCTTTGTTTGAACAAGAATGGTTCATCCCATATATAGAATTTAGCATCATGCGTCAACTTCTTTCTTTGCTGGGTTGTTGCGCCTAGTGGGAACACTCCACTCACCAATAAATTCATGATGTCGGCATACCATGACACTTGGGAGAAGTTCAATGCGATCAACTGCTCATTCAAAAACTCTTCGCGTATCTGTTCCCCTTCATGCATATGAGAAAAATCTTCAAACCTTGACAAATGATCAACTATTTGATTTTTAGTACCCTTCCGGTCTTTAATCTCAGGGTAAAATTATTGGAGAAGCAATATCCACCGAATTAGCCTTGGTTTGGCATCCTTCTTGTTGAATAGGTACCTAATAGCTGCATGGTCAGTATAAACAATAACCTTGGTACCTACCAAATACGATCTGAACTTTTCGAAGGCAAACACTAGCGCCATTATCTCCTTCTCAGTCACTGTGTGATTAGCTTGAGCAACATCCTGGGTCTTGCTTGCATAATAGATTGAATGTAACACTCTGTCTTGTCGTTGTCCCAAAACTGCACCCACTGCCACATCGTTTGCATCACACATGAGTTCAAATGGTAGCTCCCAATTAGGAGCGATCAAGATAGGAGCTTCAATTAAGTTCTGCTTCAGCATCTTAAAAGCTTTCACACAAAGCTCATCGAACTCGAATTTCACCTCCTTCTCCAAGAGGCTGCACATAGAACTAGCAGTCTTGGAAAAATCTTTGATGAATCTCTAGTAAAAACCAGCATGCCTAAGGAAACTTCTTACCCCTTTGACAGACATTGGAGGGGGCCATTTTTCAATAGCCTCCACCTTGGCTTTATCAACCTCGAGTCCCTGCTTTGACACTTTGTGACCCAAGACTATGCCTTCTCGAACAAGGAAGTGACACTTCTCCCAATTAAGCACTAAGTTGGTATCTTCACAACGAGTAAGTACTTTATCAAGGTTTCGAAGACATACCTCAAAAGACTTTCCAAAGACAGAGAAATCATCCATGAAGACCTCCACATAGTCCTCCACCATATCATGGTAAATAACCATCATGCACCTCTAGAACGTGGTAGGAGCATTGCAAAGCCCAAATGGCATGCGCTTAAACGCATATGTGCCATAGGGACAAGTGAAATTGGTTTTTTCTTAATCGTCAGGTGCAAACAAGATCTGATTATATCTGGAATACCCATCTGAAAAGCAATAGTACTCCTACCCTACTAAGTGTTCAAGCATTTGATCAATGAAAGGGACAGGATAGTGATCCTTCCTAGTGGCATCATTCAATTTTCGGTAGTCCATGCAGATCCTCCATCCGGTAACAGTTCATGTGAGAATCAACTCATTCTTTTCATTCTTCACCACTGTCATCCCACCTTTCTTTGGTACACACTGCACAGGACTTACCCATTTACTATCGGACATAGGGTACACAATGCCAGCATCTAACCACTTGATCACTTCTTTTCTCACTACTTCCTTCATTAATGGATTAAGCCGACGTTGGTGTTGTACACTTGGCTTGTGGACTTCCTCCATGTAGATTCTGTGCATACACAGTGCCGGACTAATCCCATGAATATCAGCCATCTGCCACCTAATAGCTTTCTTCCTTCGCTTCAAAATCATCAATGACGCATCAACTTGTGCTTCAGATAGTTCTATAGAAAGTATCACATGTAAGGTTTCATTGTTGCCTAAGTATACATACCTTAAGTGCACCGAGAGAAATTTTAGCTCCAGTTTAGGTGCCTCTTCATTCGAGGGTTTGGGAGGAGGACCCAACACTCGCTCTAATGGTTCCACTACACCTTTTTGTGTTCCAATTAAAGCCACGTTAAGACAAGCGGCAGGCAGAAGACAATTTCAAGGCACGATACACATCAAACACCTCCACCTTATCATGAGCTCTCATGGTCAGCTGCCCAGTTGTTACATCAATTAATACTCGCCCCGTGGCTAAGAATAGTCATCCTAAAATAAATGGAACTTCAGGATCATGCTCAAAATTTAGGACCACAAAGTCCACAGGAAAGATCAGCGACCCCGCTTATACCAACACATCTTCTACTACTCATTTCGGCCTTGCCACAGTTCAATCAGCAAATTGGAGGATGATTGTGGTTGGTTTCAGACTACCTAACCCAAGTTTCTTTTACAAGGATTTCGGCATGAGGTTTATACTAGCACCCAAATCACATAACCCCCGGGCATGAACACTTTGATCATTGGTGATTTGTATCGTGAAGCTACCCGGATCTTTCAACTTTTTGGGTAGTCTATTATGAATGATGGAACTGCACTCTTCAGTGAGTGCCATAGTTTCGTACTCGGTTAGTATCCTCTTGTTCGCCACTATCTCTTTCACATACTTGGCATATTTAGGAATTCCCTGCAAAACATCAACCAAAGGTAGATTAATGTGAACTTGTTTGAGGAGAGAGAGAAACTTACCGAAGCATTCATCCTCATTCTACTTTTTGAACTTTTGTGGAAAAGGAGGAGGTGGTTTTACTTGAGGAATGACCTTCTCAACATTTGAATTTTGTATCACCTCATCTGATTTCTTCTCTCCACTCACTATTTCAAGACTTTTCTTCTTTGGGGCTAGCTCTTCTAGTTGTAACCGACTTCTTGTATTCACCGCATTCAATTATTTTGGGTTTGGATCAGTGTCACCCAGAAGAGCTCCTTGTGGACGCAAGTTTATAGCATTAGCCAATTGTGCAAACTGCCTTTCTAGAGTTTTCTGCGACAACTGGGTGCTTCTCAACTCTTCTCCCATCTTATCCACCTTTGTATTTATCTCCGTGCTTAGCTTTTGAAACAACTCCTCATTAGTCATATCTCCTTGCTTCATACCTTGATTATTACCTTGGATATGATGTTGATACTGTGGCCCCTTCCCTTGTGATCAGTATTGGTTTTGCCCTTGTTCCTAGTTTTGGTGCTGATTCTGATTTCCACCCCATGATAAGTTGGGGTGATTCCTCCAATTCGAGTTATAGGTGCTACCATAGTTCTGCGTGCTTCCATTGTTTTGGGCATTCCCTACATAGTTTACAGAGTCTGGGTTTGAGCCACAATATTCAGCCACATGGTCTCCACTTCCACAAACCTCACACCATCCTTGCGGTTGGTGTACAACATTTAATTGTTCTTGTTGCTGCCTGACTGATAACTGCTTGAACTGCGTGGTAATGTGATTTGCTAAAGCATCCAGTTTCGCATTTAGTGCAGTTGTTTGATCCACTTCTATCATACCCGCAGCCTTCAGCACCGTGTTCCTTTACGTATCATTCCAATCTGGGTTGCATTCAGACAGTTTGTCCAAGAGTTCAATGAGTTCATCATAGGTCTTTTCCAAAGTTTGCCCACCTACTGCAGTATTAAATAGTACTCTTGCATTATATTCAAGACCTCCAATAAATGTGTGAGCTAGTACTTCGTTCGCCTGATAATGATGTGGACAAGAAAGTAACATTTGCTTAAATCGATCCCAAGCTTGGTACATGTTCTCCCTGCTTTTCTGCTTAAAACTCAAGATAGCACTTCGTAATCATGTTGTTCTGCCAGATGAAAATAATCGATTAAGGAACTTCTTAGCTAAATAGTCCCATGTGGTGATGGAGTTGGGTGGCTCATAATCTAACCACCGCCTCGCTTCTCCCAATAGTGAGAATGAGAAGAGAGTCAGTTGCACATAATCAGTTGATACCCCATGCAGAATATAAGTGTCGCTTATCTCCAAAAAATTCGTGATGTGTACTTGGGGATCTTTATGGGGCAGGCCAGTGAATTGTCCAATCGAATGAATGAGTTGCACCATAACTTGTTTCAGCTCAAATCGGACACCCAGTGGTGGTTTCTGAATGCTCGATGTAACATTGGTGGTGTGTGGGACTTCCACATCACGAACTGGCCTTGCAGCTATCACTACCGGTATCGCCACCTATTTTTCTTCCAAGCATTCCTCGCTACCGTCAGCTAGATTTTCCTCCCGGTTTTCCTGGAGACCTATTCCCAATTCCTGTTCTCGCTCTGGTTCGCCAGCTTTCTTCATAGTCGAAGAGCTCTTTCAGGTTCGTCGTCTGGTTCAACAAGATCTCCTTTTCGATCCAGACTTTAACTTTTAGTACCTGCAACAACGAACAACTAAGATCAAGTTTATTAGAATTTGAACAGTTGACTATTAGACTTACAAGAATTAAATATAAATAATTTTAAAGTCTTCGGCAGCAGCGCCAAAAACTTGTTGCTTCCAATTGCACACACAAGTGTACGTAGTTACAGTAGTAATAACTGGCTCTTTTAGAACCGGGTTGTCGTACCCAAGGGACTTACAACCAATTTGTATTCAATTCTATCAGATCTATAAAGTAACACAAGTTAATTAGGGACTTGAGATTTTCTATACTACTATTGCGATTATTCAAAAAGTAAAAGTAACTAATGTGGACAACTTTGATTTTCGGTGTGTTAAATAAGAAAGAGTCAATTCCAGGGCTGCAGCATGCTTTGGGTTTCATGTATCATATCTCATGTAATGAATTAACTAAAGTTATCAAATTACTGATTTACATGGTTGATTTTATGATCATGGTCTCCCAACCTCTAATCGCCTACCCCAATTAGCTGCCTAACTACATCGTTGAGCGAGGATAGGCAGTCCTAATTGGTGAGCATTTATATTTCATCATGTGTTGTAACCAAGCTTGGTGTTCGTCCAGGTGTCACTCCTAAACACGAATCTAAACGAGTGATATGAAAGTTAGATCAAGCTCTTTGTATTCTTTGGTCTATCTACCTCTTCGTCTCTCGAATCCAAGAATAGACAATATGTTTATTTCTATGGTGGCCAATCATGAAATACTAAAATAAGAATACAAAAGTAATTTGGAAGATAACCAACAATTAATTCAAAAGCAATTTGATATTCAACAATCACCCGTATCTACAGCCCCAGAACAAAGGCGTTTAGCCACTCATAACGTTCATAAACTCAAAAATAATAGTTTTCATCAAATTCAAATTTAAAGAAGAAGTAGAGAATTGAAACCTAAGATGAATTGTAATCTCTTGCTCTTGCACACCAAAAAGTAGTCGAACCTGTACAAAATAACTCTAGGGTCCTATTTATAGAGTTTTGAAAATAAAGAACTAATTCTGGCCCAAGTAGGAATCCTAAATAAACTCAATTTCTTCCGAAAAGTCAGCCCAGCTCTAGGGCATTGCGCCCGGCTTCTCCTTTGGCGTAACTTTGTTGTCCTTGTTTCCATTGCTCTCATTGTGCGCGCATATCTCTTAGGAACCCTGAAAAATGGCTAATCATGTATAATAATGTGCAATCATCGCAATGATCACTCAAACCACAACAAATAGATTAGAACATGTCCTCGAAACTAAGATAAAGATGAGCACTTTGTCGTAATTTGGCATATAAATATGCCCAATATCATTTTTCATTGTGGATGAGAAGAATTAAATAGTACAAATAATCTCCCATTATAATCTTTTTATAAAGATCCCAAGTAATTTCTAATCCTATAAGCAATAGTTTCTCAAACCTACCAGGACAATAGTTTTTCAAGGAAAATTGGTCCCCTGAACCTCTTTGGAAAGCTAACATAATTAAGATTTAAAAAACTCAAGATTATTTTTTTAATCAGTATGAAACAACATTCTCTACCTTGTCATCATCCCTCACATGGTCTCTATTGTAATGACCCGAAAGTTTATTTTCGAAATTTTCATAAAATTATCGTTTTACCTCTCCCGGTATCGACCCCCAGTCATTTCTGATTGAATTTTGAAATTGATTTCGAGTTTTGAGTTAAAAGTTGTGAATTATGAAAGTTTTTGAATTCAAAAGGCTAAAGTTGTTAAAAAGTTGTTTTCGAGGTCTTTTGGAGTTTTGAGTCACGAAATGAAATTCCGTCGATTTCATCTGTCCTAGAATGTGAAAATTGATTTAAGAGCGTTGTCGTTTCAGATTCGGAGTCTTTTTGTGGATTTGAGGTCTTAAGTTGGAAATTTATAAAATTTTAGCCTTTGGGTTGACTTTGGTCAACATTCGGGGTTTGGATGCTCGGATTAGACGAAATTCAGGTCAAGAAGACCTCAAATTTGTGTTTCGATGGTTCCATTTAGCCTAGAACATCTAGCTTAGTCGAGTAGCATATTTGGATTGTGTGAACGAAATTTCAAACGAATCCCAAGGGTCATTTCGAGAACATTTTATGCGTTGTGTGATTGTTGGTTTGTTATTTCTGGTGGAGTGTTAATTGTTCATTGCGATCGCGAAGCTTTGGGGTTTTAGTCATCACGATGGCGTGGAGGTCTACCACGATCGCGATGGTCAAACATAATGAGTTGACCTATTTAACTCATTGCGATCGCGAAGCCTTGGTCATCACGATCGCGATAAGCATTTTATTCCCGGGCAAAATGTTTTTCACAATTGGGGTTTTGATCCTATTTCACCATTTTTTGAGTTTTGGGAGCTTTGATGTGGTGATTTGTACAAGGTTTTTGAGAAGAAACAGTTGGGTAACGATTTCTAATCTTAAATCTTCATTTACCCCTTATTATTAATGAATTTAAGTGTTCAAATTAAGGTTTTTGGAATGATAATTTGGGGTTTCTTCAAGAACCCAAGAACTTGATAAAATAGTGATTTTGAGCTAAAGTCTAATCCGTTTTCAAAATGGTTTTCACCAATGAGTTCCAAATGACTTGGGTAATGTATTCATGTAATGATTTTCGAATTCAAATCTCATTTTCGGAATTAAAGTTTTTAAGTTGATTTGACCCATTTTTCAAAGTGTATGATATGTGTGTTGTTATTTTTGGAATCTTATTGTGATTACTTGTTGGATTAGATTGTATGGTTTTGGACATTGTTCGGAAAGAAAAAGTTCAAGTCTCAAATTGACTTTTGATTGAATTTAGGCAAGTGAACTTCTAAACCTTGTAAAACTTGTAGAATCTTGTATTTTCCTTCATTGTGTGTGTTTGGGAGTAATGGGAATGAGGTGATTGGTTCAATTACTCCACTTGATTGAACTTAATTGATGAAAAAGGGGAATAAATGAAAAGGGCAATGTATTGATAGTTGTGTTTTGTGAATTACCTTGATGTTGATCCTAATTTGTTGATTGATGAAATGCTTTGATGGTATTAGTGTGGTGTTGAATTGCTTAAGTTTATTGTATCTTCCCTATTGTGTGAAATTGCCTTTTTGCATTGATTTCTATGCACCGTGATGAGACATATGGTAATTATGTTGATGGAAAATGGTTCCGACTAGTAATATTGTGCCGTTGGAAAATGGTTCCAGCAAGTGATATTTTATAAATCCGATGGAAAATAGTTTCGGCTAGTGATATTATGCCGATAGAAAATGGTTCCGGCAAGTGACATTATGTAAAGCCGATGGAAAATGGTTCCGGCTAGTGATATAAAGCCGATGGAAAATGATTTCGGCTAGTGATATTGTGCCAATGAGAAATAATTTCAGCGATTGATATTGTGCCGATGGAAAATGATTTCGGCAAGTGTTTGACTATTGCTATTAATCTACTTGATGCTTGTTGATTATTGGACTGTGACTGCTTGACTATGATTGTTAAGCCTTGTGAGTTGTACATTGTAAACTGTTAGGTTAGGTTGATTTCTTTGTTGGTGGTAGTTGAGGCGGTTCGGTTGGGATGAAATGAGTATTCGTATTCTAGTTTAGTTTTATCTTGTTTAGTGGGTTGCTTCCCGAGTACCGTGTTGTTTGGTACTCACTCCTTGCTTCTATACTTGTGTAGGTTCCGAGCCTGGACCTATGTGATCATTCTTCTCCATCTTTCTCCGAGACTTTCAAAGGATTGTGAGGGGTAGCTACTTGTCATCTCGATGGGCCCTCTTATATCTTATTTTATGTTTTGTTCTATTCGAGAAACATAGATATTGAGACTTGTATCTATCTTTCAACTTTGTTTTCATACATTAGAGGCTTGTACACGTGACAACCAGATTTTGGGGGTGTTTATGAAATTGGCTAAATTTTTCTGCACTTATGCTATTATTGATTTATTTTCCGCATTTCTTTCGAATTGTTGGATTTTAGGCTGACTTGTCTTGTTAGGTTTAGATGAGTGTCATCACGTCTATTTTTGAATCGTGACATTTACTAAGTACTACACAAATCAATTAAATCTAGACAATTTCTAAATTTGTTGGTCGGGACTATAGTATCATTCATATAGAGGTGAATTATCAGTTATTTCTTAGAATATATATCTTCTAGCTTTTTTCATCCTTTGTTACAGAGGTTTTTTTTGCAACCTCACAAAGAACACTATTTGTAACTCTCATAAAATTCACATCTAGAGCCCTCTTATTTTAGTATATGTTCTCTGAATCTTTCACCTTCTAAGAAATTTCTCATCAATTGCCTTTCATAATCTTTGTAGTATCGAAGAAGATCTCATCCCAATATTTCATAGATTGACACTACATCACATATAAAGTTTCTCTATTTCATTCTTTCTTGAAGATGAAGAAGTAATCTTAACCCTAAATTATGTATAGAAAACTCTACTCACTGCCATGATATCAATTATTGTGAAATATTGTGGATAAATTAGCATAAAATCACATACAAGATAAATAAAGAAGAAAAATAATACTAAAATGTAACGAAAATTGGTCAAGTCTAATATTTGGGGCAAAACTGATAGACTTTTTTGCTAAAATGATCTTATAAATAAGTAAATTAAGATGTGCCAATAATTAAAATTGACAAATAGATTAACTTGGCACTAAATACCCAAAGACAATTCTCAATTTTCATAAACCTCCAACGCTCTCATTAAATGCATGGAACGAATGCCAAAATAAGTATCCTTAATGCAATATAGAACACAATTCTCCAAATTGAGTGAAAATGTCAATATTCATGTCTTTAGCCATATTATATTCCTTGCCAATTTGATCAAACATGTAGAAAGTTGGACCATGTATTACTAAGAAGAAGAAGGAGGAGGAGGAGGAGGAGAAGGATGAGGAGGAGGAAGAAGAAGAGGAAGAAGAAGAGGAGATATTGGAAATTGAATTGATTGATTATTTTCTCAAGTTGATGGGATTAAATAGTTATTACATATAATGTAAATAAGGAAAGAAACTAATAAAATGTTACACAGTCTCCTAACTGCCTAATTAAAGGGATTATGAAATATTCTCATATCTATACTATCTAATTATATCATATTTAAATATTCTCATATCTACACTATCCAATTATAACATAATTAACACCCCCCCCCCCCCAAGTTGGAGTGTTTAAGTCATATGCTCCTAGTTTGCCACAAATATAGTCAATTTTGGATCCTCAGAGTGATTTTGTGAAAATATCCACCATTTGATCTTTTGAGTTGACAAAACTCATGGAAATGTATCCAGACTCAATCTTCTATTGAAAGAAGTGACAATCTATCTTAATGTGCTTCGTTCTTTCATGAAACACGACATTAGAAGTGATATGTAGTGCAGTTTGATTGTCACAAATCAATGTCATCCGTTCAACTCCTCCCATCTTCAATTCTTAGCGAAGTTGTCTCAACCGTATAAGCTCACATGTAGCTAGTGCCATAGCTCGATACTCTTTCTCTGCGCTTGATCTATCTACGACAACTTACTTTTTACTTTTCCAAGATATTACATTGCCTCCAATTAGAGCAGAATAACCTAAAGTGGACTGCCAGAAGGAGATCCTGCCCAATCTGCATCAGAATATCCAACAATGTTGGTGTGTCCCTTATATTCATACAATAAACCTTGTCCTGGAGAGCTTTTGATATATCACAAGATGTGAATCACTACATTCCAATGACTGCAGGGTGGTCTTAACCCCTAGGCCACCAAAGTCATCGCCTTGGGCCCTATATTTTTGGGGGGCCCTATTTTTTAATTTTTTTTACCTATAAATGTTATTTTTTTTTTAAAAAAAAAAAAAATATATATATATATATATATATATTTAATATGAGTGCTATGATTTCTACTAAGGAGATTGCATATGAGATGAATATAGAACCTGAATTTCATAAGAAACAATTTGATGAAAATATTGATAATGAAATCACAGAGCCCCTTGAAATTAGAGTTGATTACTTTATATATATATAGTAGATCAAACTATTTTTTCACTTCAAAATAGATTTGAACCAATTGAAGCATATGGAAATACTTTTGGTTTCTTATTTAGTGATAATTTGAGATCACTAGATGATGAGAATTTTAAAAAGAACATTGTCTTAACCTTGAACTTTCTTTAACACATAATAGTTATTATGATATTGATGGTTTAGATTTATTTTTTAATTAAAAGTGTTAAGAGAAATAATATAAGTAGAAGATAATGATCTAATAAAACTACTCAATCAAATAAAAAGCAACAATATCTTAAGTGAGATCGAATGGATTAGGTCTATTATCAATTGAAAAGGAATTATTAAAACAAATCAATTATAAAACAGTAACTAATGACTTCGCATCTAAAAAAAGTTAGAAGAGTAGATTTTAAATAAAAGTATATATGATGAAAAATAAAATATTAGGGCCCCTCTCTTAAGTTTCGCTTTAGGCCCCCAATCTTTTGGTGAGTCGGCCCTGCAATGACTATCACATGGTGATTACAAAAACTAACTAACTACACTAACAATAAATAAGATGTCTAGTCGTGTGATGGTAAGATAGTTAAGTTTACCAACAAGTCCCGGATATCTGCTAGGATCTTTTAGAGGCTCTCCCTGTCTTGGAAAATACTTAGTATTTGGATACATGAGACTGTCCACATGTTTGTAATCCAACATACCAGCTTCTTCCAAAATGTCTAAGGCATATTTCCTTTGTGTAATAATAATATCTTGGCTAGACTGTGCCACTTTAATGTCTAGAAAGTATTACAGCTTACCAAAATCCTAAGTCAGGAAGTGACTTGAGAGGTGTTGTTTGAGTTGAGAAATACTTCCATGATCATTTCCTATGATAATAATATTATCAACATAAACAATTAAAAAGATATATTTGCCATGAGATGAATGCCTATAGAATATGGAGTGATCAACTTATGTTCGGATCATTCCAAACTATTGAATAACAACTCTAAAATGACCAAACCCTGTTCTAAGAGACTGCTTGAGACCATAGAGGGATCAATGAAGTTTATAAACTAGTCTAGACTCCCCCCGAGCAACAAACCCTAATGGTTGCTCCATATATACCTCTTCAGCAAGTTCTCCATGTAGAAATGCATTTTTGATGTCCAACTAAAAAAGGGGCCAATGATTCATTTCTACCATAGAGAGGAGAAGACGGACATAATCCATCTTAGCAACTGGTGATAAATCATCTCCATAATCGATGCCATAAATCTGAGTGTATCCCTTAGCAACCAGTCTCTCTTTGAGATAATCAATAGCTCCATCAAAACCTACCTTAACTATGAATACTCAACGATAACCAAATGTGGTTTTTCCTTGAGGTAAAGGAACAAGCTCCCAAGTACCATTATCATACAAAGCAGTCATCTCCTCAATCATAGCCTGACGCCAATATGGATGAACCAGTGCTTGTCACAATCTTTGAAACTTTGATTGCGATAACCTAGTAATGAAGGCATGATATAACGGTGACAAACAATGATAACTTAAATAAGCGTAAACGGTAGTTTGATTGGCAATATTTCTAGTACCTTTGCGAAGAGCAATGAAAATATCATCTGATAAGTGCACGATCGAAGTAGAGGACATTGTTAGAGCAGGTCATGAGTCACCAGGATTGCTTTGTGTACCTGTATCACAGTTAGAAATACTAACTAGATTAGGAAGATCAGAAGGAGGTTGAGGTCATCGGGAATAGACCTTAAGAGTTGGAAGTGGAACTGGATTGGAATAGTTGGAATTGGAAGGACTGATATGGCCTTATGATTTTCTGTATTAGGAGAAAAATATGGAGAAGTCTCGAAAAAAGTAACATCTACAGAGATTAAGTACTTATTGGTAGAGGGATCAAAACATTTGCAACCTTTTTATAGATGAGAATACCCATGAAAGACACATTTAAAAGTCTTGTGCTGAAGTTTATCTTTTCAGGGGGTAAGGTTATGAACAAAACAGGTGCAATAAAACACACGTGGAGAAAGGGGAAATAAATTTTGGTTCGAATAGAGGACTAAGTGAGGACTCTAGTACTGCAAAATAGATGAAGGCATGTGGTTGATTAAATAACAAGCAGTAATAACATCACCTAAAAAATGTCTAGGGCAATTCGGGAAAAGACTGGGTAAAATGTCCAACTTGAATTAATATTTCTAGTAGCTAAGACGTTAAGGAGTCCATAGGGCTTATGGGAATCGAATTTGAGTAAGTATAACTCTAGATATTTAACTTGGTGTGAAGGGGCCGATTTGACTACGCCAGGATTTGTAATGTTTTACAAAATAGGCTAATTTGAGAGGATTTTTCAGCTTTTATCCCATGTAAATCGCTATAGGGGATAACACGTTACTATAGCAGAGAAAAACCTGGTCGGTCAAGGCTGCTATAGCAAGATTGGGGTTCTGATTGCGCCGTTATAGCGGGTTAGTCACAATTAATATAGAAAAACTCTCCAAAACTGTCCGTAATCAACCAAGAACGTTTTGGAGAACATAAAGAGCGACCTAGGATGGATTTCAACTGTTTTTCATAAGAATATTTTTTAAAGGTGAGCAATCTGACCCCGTACCTTGATATTTCGATTCTTAGGCCTAATTTTATGCTAATTATAGATCTTCTCATATTTGTTATGATCCTCCTTCTATTCAATGTTTAGAATATCCATTCCACAACTATTCATTGTATTTAAAACTAAATTAGGGAGGACAAGTCAAGAATCAAGAAACGGAATAGTCTCAATAGTAAATAGCTAAATTTTGACATTGTATAGCAATTGGGCAATATATGATTAAAAAAATCTTTAAGAAACAATAACGTAAATAAATAGTGAACGGAAGAACACAATTTTACAAGTTTGGGAACTAAACAAACTTCAATTATCTATATAAGACTTTTGAGTATTGAGAACAATTTTAGTGTATGCAGAGTATTCTAGCAAGTGTGGTAGATGATTAGTAATCAATACCAATAATAATAATCTTAAAAGCATAGAAAATAAAGAACAATTTCTTAATAATTTGTCATCTCAAACACACACATACTTACCTTTTCTCTTACTGTTTCAATAATTGTAGAAGCACTATTTTTACTAATTTTTCTTGAACTATCTTATGTCCAGTGGAGGCAATGCAGGTACACCATGCCAACATACTTTTATTGGTGGGACTATGTAGGAATGTCTATGGGACCACATAGGCATACTTCTATAGGGCTTGGTGTTGGTGGGAACTATACAGGATGCCTACGAGACTTGGTGAGAACAACAATGTAGGGGCACTATAGCAACATGCTATAGATATAAAAATTGTAGCTATTACTTAGTAATAGACATAGAAATTTAAATTTCATAGCTATTTATAAGTTCGTATAAATAGCTACATTTGTCAATAATTGTGACAATAAAATCCTAAATAGTTATAACTTTGTTGCTATAGTAACATTTTGTAGTTGATCATAAGTTTTTGCAATGTTATAAAAGTTATTGTAGCAATAGTAACCTTTTAATTATAATAGACTATTTGAGACAAAATATTGTAGCTAAATAATTTTTTGCTTCATGTTATAAAAAATTGTGGCAATAGATAACTGATATAGCCACATTTTTTCTGCTATAGTCAAATTTTATTGTTGTTTAATAGTTATTGCTACAGGTTAAAATTTATTGTAGTAATAGTAACCTTTTAGCCATAATAAGTTATTTCAAATAAAATATTATAGCCAAAAAAATATTTTTGGTTCAATTTACAAAAAAGATCGAGACAATAGTTAAATGATATAGCCAGAAATATTTTGTTTCAGTAAAATTTCATAGCTAATTATTAATTTTTGCCACGTATTGAAACTTGTTGTAGCAACAGTAACGTTTTAGTCACACAAAAGTTATTAAAAATAAAATATTGCAGTTAAATAAATATTTTTGCTTCGAGTACTAAAATAGTTGTGACAATAGTTGACTTAATAGCTATAATTATTTGTCATGACGAAATAATACAGCCACAAATTTATTATGGCGATAAAATTCTATAGCTGGTAATTATTTTTTTCCACGAGTTGAAAGTTGTTGGAGCAATACTAATCTAGTGTAATTAGAGGTGTTAATTGTTCGATTCGATTTAATTTTACAAGTCTACTTGTAATTTCAAATATAATTTTAATAAATAGATGATTATATCTAATTAATTTTGATTAACTAATTATATCTAACTTAAACATAATTTTACTGAGTCCATTGAAGCTTCATCTTGATCGAGTGCTTCCAGTTTGTTATTTGACTCAAACTTGTTTCATCATAATAATATCTTTATCGGTCTAGTGTAATTGAATGTGTTAATCATTCGATTCGATTCAATTTTACAAGTCTATTTGTAAATTTCAAACATAATTTCAATAAATAGGTGATTATATAATTATATCAAACTTAAACATAATTTCATTGAAGCTTCGTCTTGATCAAGTGCTTCCAAAATTGTTATTTGACTCAAACTTGTTTTCATTAAAATAATGTTTTTATCAATCTAGTGTAATTGAAAGTGTTAATTATTCGATTCGATTATGTCTATTTGTAAATTTCAATTATAGTTTTAATAAATAGGTTATTATATCTAATTAATTTTGATTAATTAATTATATCAAACTTAAAAATAATTTCACTGAGTTTAACTAAAACTTCATCTTGATCATGTACTTCTATAATTGTCATTCGACTCAAACTTGTTTCATCAAAATAATATCTTTATATCATCTTTATTTATCTAGCATAATTGCAGGTGTTAATCGTTCGATTCAATTCAATTTTATAGACTTTTGTAGATTTCAAATATAATTTCAATAAATAGGTGTTTATATCTAAATAATTTTGATTAATTAATTATATCGAACTTAAAGATAATTTTATTGAGTCTTATTGAAGCTTCATCTTGATTAAGTATTTTCGGAGTTGTTATTTGACTCAAATTTATTTCATCAGAACAATATTAGTATAATATCTTTATCGATCTAGTATAATTGGAGATGTTAATCTTCCGATAAAACTCAATTTTATAGGCCTATTATTAAATTTTAAAAAATAGGTAATTATATTTACTTAAGTTAACTAATTATATTAAATTTTAGCAAAACTTTAATAAGTTTCATTCAAACTTCATCTTGTTCCGATGGAGAGAAGAACCTATGATTAGCTTTTCGGAAAATTTCCAAGAACAATTTCATCGAAATCTTTCAATTTCTTATTTTACTGAAATCAAGTATTTATAGAATTGTTGTTTGACTCTTACCTGATCTATTAAAATAATGTCTCTATTGCACTATATCAATATTTATCAATAATTATATTCAATTTAAATTAGTATAAAGGTTATCATGCTATGATCTATTGTTATTTTAATAACTTAATAGTTGTCAAAAATTTAACTAAACATAATAAATTAAGAATTTATTAAAATGGGGAGTATATAACAAAACTAACAAGTATCATAGAGGACCAAAAAAAGTTGAAAAGGAATACATATTTTAGAATAATATTTATTTCATATGAATGGTTGACCTTTTTCATTAACTTAAAGTAAAATATATATTTATTATTATTATTTTCATTAGGTAATTTTCTTTGTTATGTTTCTTAATTAAAACTGATTTGTAAATTGTACACAGAAAAAAAGTTAAAAATAGGTCAAGGAAACATAGGCCAATTGGCCGCCAAACCGTTCCCCTAAAATAAATTTGCAAAAACCCAAATTTTCCCCCAAAAATTTAAATCCCAATTAAATACTAACAAATTAATACCCAGATCCCTTTTCCTTTCCTACCACCCCCTCTCCTTCCCCTTCCCCTTATCTTACTATCTTGTTTAATTTCAAATTTTTATGTTATGCTTTGTTAATTAAATTATGTTTTTTTAAAGATTTTATTCAAGGTACGTTCATTTCTTCATATCTAGAATTTTAAATTTTTCTACACCTATTTGACTTAAATTTTTGGGTTTGGATTTGTTTCATCAATTTTACCGATACTCTATTTTATGAGTGAATTTCGAAGATAATGTTGGGAGGAGCCATAAGTTATCAATTGCAACAATAAAGCGAAATCACAATATTGGGATGAAGATCCTTTTAAGAAGTTTAAAAATCTATAGGTTTGTTTACTCTTCTTTTGTTGGTTCACATTTTTATTTTAGTAAAAGAATTATTCAAACGTATTCGTTTCTCCTTGAAATTTTATATGTACACACATTCGTATTTATACTCAGTTAATCTTAATTCTTCGTGCTAAAATATTTTATTATTATTGATAGGCATATTAGTATAATTAAAGTATATAAGTGACAATCGAAGATGAATGTTGATCAAGTTAAGGTATAGTTGAAGATTGTGAAAAGAAGAGACAGGAGAAGATTATGTCGCTTTGGACTCAAACAAAATGGTGTCATAAAAAAATTATACATTATGATTACTTTTAAAATTGTAAAATTCAATTATATTTAATTTGAGAAGTGTTTTGGAATTTGAAAAATACATTTATAGCTACATTATGTAATTCTTGTGACTAACAAAGCTTGTGTAAAATTCTTTACTAGTAAGGAAATTATTGAATGCAACCGTGTGTGTGTGTGTGACGTAAGAAGAACATGTATATAATTTTTCATGAATTTTATTATTCGTAACTAAATATGAATACTATTGCCATGAGATCAAGCTATAGAAATAACTATGAAATTTAAGTTTGCATGACAAACAACTTATATAGCTTGCTACAATACAATACTTTTGTGGCTGAATTTATGAAGATAGCTACAAATCTTCTTTATCGTGGCAAAAGAATAAAATAACTTGCTATAAATATATTTTTTTGTGGCAGGAACTTTGTATCAGAACAACTACAACACAAAAATTCTGTAGCAATATATATTAGTTCTTAGCCACGAACCATGTAAAGTTTGTAGCTAACTTTTAGTCACACTACATTTTACTACGAAAAAAATAATGTAGCTAAAGTGTTTAGCCACAGAGAATTTCATATTTTAGCTACAATCAATTTTGTAGCAACAAATGCTTTTTTTAAGTGTCGACTGTAATGATCCCGAAGGTCATTTTTGATAATTTTTATTTAAATAATCGTTTTACCCCTCTCGAGAGTTTCCCCGAGTCATGTTTGGCTGATATATGATGTTAGTTAAGTGGAAATTCTTGTTAAGTTGTGGTTTTTGGAAAAATTTGAATTCTAAAGGCTTAAGTTGTCAAAATGTGATTTTTGAGGTCTTTTAGAGTTTCGGGACTCGGATGAGATTTTCGTCGATTCCATCAGTTCCGGAATGTGGAAGTTGGTCTAGGAGAGTTGACGGAATAAGTTTTGGGACTGTATCGTGGATTTGAGGTCTTAAGTTGGAAATTTGTGAAATTTTGATCATAGGGTTGACTTTGGTCAACATTCGGAGATTGGATGCTCGGACGTGGATTCCGACGACTTCGCTGGACTCGGGGGATGATTTACGACCTAGGGGTGGCCTTGGTTGAATTTTTAAAGGTCCTGAGTTTGTTTTGAGTTTTGAAGTTTGAGTTAGTTTTGTTGCGTTTTATCGGGTTCCGGGTCAAGGAGACCTCGAATCCAAAATCCGACGGTTCCATTGAGTGCGGAACGTCGAATTTAGTAGGGTTGGATATCTGGTTTGTGTGCACGAGGTTCCGAACGAATCCCTCCATTCGGAGACTTGTTAAATTGCTGAAAAATTGCTGGTTTTTGGTTCTGTGTCTGGTGTATTTTGACCTCTGCATTCGCGGAGGGTCCCGGTGTGTAAGCCTCCGTGTTCGCGAAGTAGGGCCCGCGTTTGCAGAGGTTCCCCTGTCATGACCTCTACGTTCGCAGAGAAGGGCCCACATTCGCGGAGGGTCTGTGTGTTGTTCTCCGCGTTCGCGGAGTTCATTAATGCATGAAACAATGTAAATTCAAGAAATGTCCCATTTTCTTCATTTTTAACATTTTGGAGCTCTATTGGGCGATTTTTGAAGAAGCTTTTCTTGCGAATCAGTGTGGGTATGTGATTTTAACCCTTGGCTTTGATTACCCAATGTTTTAAACATGATTTTAACTTAGAAATTGGGTTTTTAAAATGGAAAATTTGGGGATTTTGATTGAACTCTGATTTTTTGATAAAGTAAGGATTGTGGGTTGTTTTGAACTCCGTTTTTCAAATGGTTTTCACTATTGGATTGCTAATACCTTGAGGATCATTGTCTTGTAAGAATTTTCGAATCCAAACCCCATTTTTGAAATCGGATTTTTGGGTTGTTTTACCTTTTCTTTCCGAATTTCGTGTTCTTGGTATTGTTGGACCCAAATTTTGATTGGGTTTCATAAATTGAATAGATTGTGTTGCTTTGGATTGCTCTCGGAAAGGAAAAGCTCCGGTTGTTGATTGATTGCGAATTCGATTAAGGCAAGTGAACTTTTAAAACCTTGTGAATCCTTTAGAATTCCAACTTCCTTTCTTGATTTCGTTGGGGAGTAATGGGATTGAGGTATGGGTGAATTCTTGTTTGAATCAATCTAAAAATTGACCGGCAGGGTAATAAAATGGCTTTGTGTGCTAAAGTGATAAGCCAAAGTGTGATGTGCCATGAACTTGATATTGTTGTGTAATTGATGAGTTGCTAAGATAGCCTCGATGTGATTATGAACGTGTTGAATATGTATTTTGCTCATCGTGAACTATGGGACTAGATTCGAAAGCTCTTGCTTAGCGATTGATCCTACTCGTGATTCTATTAGATTTGCCTCGTTTTATTAGTTAATTTGCTGGGTACCGTGTTGTTTGGTACTCACCCTTGCTTCTACACTTGTGTAGGTGCCTAGCCTGGACCATGATCTAGCCTTCTTCTTCTTCTTCTCCGTTGCTTTTTGAGGATTTTTGAGAGGTAGCCGTTCGATGTTGGCGATCTCTCTCGGCCTTTTTACTTTTCGTTTGTTTCTATTTGAGATACAAGGACTTGAGACCTGTAATTTTCTGTAACTTCTGCAATAGTGGCTTGTACATGTGACAATCAGTCTTGGGTTGGTTTTGTTTAAGTTGAAAGACTTCCGCTTGATTCTTCTCTTCTTTCTTTATGCTATCTTTCCGTATCGTTGGGTTTCGCTGACTTGTCCAGGTAGGATAGGACAAGTGCCATCACACCCGATTTTTGGGTCGTGACAAATGGTATCAGAGCCCAGGTTTCATAGGTCTCACGTGTACAAGCCAAGTCTAAGTAGAGTCTCGCGGGTCGGTACGGAGATGTCTGTACTTATCTTCGAGAGGATTTGAGGACTGTTAGGAAATTTCTTTCATTTCATTCTCTCTTGTCATGCGTGGTTCTTATCGCTTGTGCTGAGTGTAGCGTGTTATTTTGGCAGATGCCGAGGACCAGAGCTTCTGTTTTGAGCAATGGAGGAGAGGCAGTCCCCGAGGCAGTGGTTGAGGCCCCAGTCAGAGGTCGGGGTAGAGCCCGAGTTGGGGTCGTGCTCGTGGAGCAGCACGTGGCAGAGGCCGTTCCCGAGGAGCGGCACCTGCTAGAGGCCGTGGTAGAGAGGCTTCCCCAGAGCCACATATTGAGGTTGGTGAGGACTAGGTTCCTCAAGGGTTCTCAGCACCGTTCTTTCAGGAGACCTTATTGAGGATGCTGGGAGTTATGGAGAGTTTGACTCAGGGTGTTGCAGGCACGCCACAGGGTTCAAATACCAGAGCAGGGGCACAGACCCAGAGCAGCATCAGGGTCCAGGTGTTCAGGATCCGATGGGTCAACCACCATTGGTTCTCGTGCCAGCTATCGGTGCACAAGATGCTCCAGATGTAGTTCTGATAGTGGAGGACCAAAAGTGTTATGAGAGGTTTCAGAGAATGAAACCACCCCAGTTTCAGGGTGGTAAGAGTGAGGATGCTCATGAGTTTCTAACCTTGTGCCGTGAGATGCTTGAGTGGGTGAGGATGGTGGATGCGAGAGGTGTCCATTTTGTTGCTCTCCAGCTCTGTGGGCCAGCCAGGGAGTGGTGGAGGTCTTAGGTGGAGTTCATGCCTGTGGGATCTCCTCCTGTTAAGTGGGACGCTTTCTCCAGTGCTTTTCGTGATCGCTTCATTCCTTGGAGTGTATGTGAGGAGAGAAGGCTGATGTTTGAGGGTGTGACTTAGGGTAGAATGTCACTTGCGGAGTACAAGGCATATTTCTGTCAGCTGTCTCATCATGCCACGTCTGTGGTTCCAGATGAGGCGGAGAGGGTCTGCAGATTTATGAGAGGTTTGACTTTCTCCATCAGATCTTATGTGTTCAGGTCATCCCACGAGGGTGCTTCCTATTGTGAGTATCGCTAGAGAGGCGGAGTTGTTGGTTCGAGAGGAGTTTGGGGATTCCAAGAGGGCCCATTCTAGTGGCCAGTTTTCTGGTGCCTCGTCTGGAGGCAGAGGTTCTCAGAGAGGTGGTACTTCATTTCAGCGTCAAAGGCCGGTACATGCTTCCATGCCAGCGGCCGAGGGTGGACAGGTGTCCCGTGGGTCTCACAGTTCTGGCCAGGGTGGCCGTGGTACTTCATCTGGTTCGTCACAGTAGATCATCGTTCCGAGGTCGTGTTATACTTATGGGTATTTGGGTCATTTGATGCGACAATGCCCTCTACAGACTCATTCAGGGCCTCAGCGTACTCATTCTGCAGCTCCAGAGAGAGGTTCAGTACCTTCGGCTAGAGGTTGGGGCAGGGGTCAAACAACAGGTAGAGGTGGTAGAGCATCGGGTGGTGGAGATGTGGCCTAGCATGGAGGTAGGGGTGCGGCTCAGACCGGAGGTGGCAGAGGAGCCCAATGCTATGCTTTTCCGGGGAGACCCAAGGCTGAGTCTTCTGATGTAGTCATCACATGTATTGTCCCAGTCTGCCATCGAGATGCATCTGTGTTATTTGATCCAGGGTCTACTTTCTCCTATGTGTCTACCTACTTTGCATCTGAGTTTGATTTGGTATGTGATCGTATGCCTGTGCTTGTGCATGTTTCTACACCCGTGGGTGAGCCCTTAGTGGTGGATCGAGTGTATCGATCCTGTCTTGTTTCTTTGGCTGGGTACGACACTTGGGTAGACTAGATTATTCTAGGGATAGTAGATTTTGATGTGATATTGGGGATGGATTGTCTTTCTCCCTATTATGCGATTCTGGATTATCATACAAAGACTGTTACCTTAGCAATTCCTGGTGTTCCGAGGGTAGAGTGGAAGGGTACTAGTGGGTCTTACCCTAGTAAGGTTATCTCCTACATCCGAGCCCAGAGGTTGATTGACAGAGATTGTTTGTCCTATTTGGCTTTTATTCGGGATACTAGTGTTGAGTCACCTCCCATGGAGTCCATTCCCATGGTTCAGGAGTTTGCTGATGTATTTCCTACTAATCTTCCTGGTGTTCCTCCTGATCGGGATATTGATTTTTCTATTGACTTGGAGCCGGGCACTAGGCCCATCTCTATTGCTCCATACCGTATGGCTCCAACTGAGTTGAAGGAGTTGAAGGATCAGTTACAGGACTTGTTGAGCAAGGGGTCTATTCGCCCTAGTGTGTCACCTTAGGGAGCACCGGTTCTCTTTGTTAAGAAGAAAGATGGCTCTATGAGGATGTACATTGATTATAGGCAGTTGAACAAGGTAACTGTTAAGAACAAGTATCCTCTTCCTCGCATTGATGATTTGTTTGATCAGCTTCAGGGTGCGGCGCTGTTTTCTAAGATTGACTTGAGGTCAAGCTATCACTAGTTGAAGATTAGGCCATTGGATATTCCTAAGACAGCTTTTCGGACTCGTTATGGCCACTACGAGTTCTTAGTGATGTCTTTTGGGCTGACTAACGCCCCTGCGGTGTTTATGGAGTTGATGAATGGAGTGTTCCGTCGGTACTTGGATTCCTTCGTGATCATGTTCATTGATGACATCTGATATATTCCCGGATGAGGAGAATCATGTCTGTCACTTGAGATTGGCACTTCAGACTTTGAGGGAGCACAAGTTGTATGCCAAGTTCTCTAAGTGTGAGTTTTGGTTCGAGTTTGTGGCATTCTTGGGAAACGTGGTATCTAAGGAGGGTGTTCGGGTTGATCCAGCCAAGATTGGGGCAGTTAAGGGTTGGACGAGACCTACTTCTCCTTTTGAGATTCAGAGTTTCGTGGGATTAGCATGCTACTATCGGTGGTTTGTGCGGGGTTTCTCCACCATTGCATCGCCATTGACTAGATTGACTCAGAAGACTGTGGATTTTCATTGGTCCGATAAGTGTGAGGTGAGATTCCAAAAGCTCAAGACTTTGTTGACTTTAGCTCCTATGTTGACCTTGCCCGAGGAGGGTGTGAGCTTTACCATTTATTGTGATGCCTCCGGAGTTGGTTTGGGAGGTGTATTGATGCAGAAAGGGAAGATTATTGCCTATGCTTCTAGACAGTTGAAGACACATGAGAAGAATTGTCCTACTCATGATCTAGAGGTTGCAGCGGTGGTGTTTGTGCTTAAGCTATGGCGACACTATTTGTATGGGGTTCGTTGTGAGGTCTTCACCTATCATCAGAGTCTTCAGTACATCTTTAGTTAGAGGGATCTGAATTTGAGACAACGTAGATGGCCTGAGTTACTGAAGGACTACAATATGACTATCTTGTATCATCTTGGGAAGGCCAATGTGGTGGCCGATGCTTTGAGTAGGAAGGCTCCTAGTATAGGGAGTCTCGCCGTGATTAATGTTGATATGAGGCCCTTGGCTAGGGATGTTCAAAGGTTAGCCAACAGCTTTGTCAGGTTACAGGTTTCTGAGGAGAGCGGTGGTTTGATTGCGTTTATTGAGGCCCGTTCTTCCTTGATTGACCAGATCCGTGAGCGCCAGTTTGAGGATTAGAAGTTGTGTCTCATTCGAGACAAGGTGATGAGAGGTGAAGCCAAGGAGGCTGCACTTGACTCTGATGGAGTTTTGAGGATTGGAGGCCAGATTTGTGTACCCAAGGTGGGCGAGCTTATTAGACTGATTCTAAAGGAGGCACATTGCTCTAGATATTCTATCCATCTGGGACAATGAAGATGTATCACGATTTGAGTCAGCATTACTGATGGTGTGGTATTAAGAGGGATATTGCAGACTTTGTATCTAGATGTTTGACCAGTCAACAGGTCAATTGTGAGCACCAGCGGCCCGGAGGTGTGTCTCAAAGGATGTCATTCCTACTTGGAAGTGGGAACGGATCACTATGGACTTTGTTGTGGGTTTACCTACCACTATGGGTGGTTATGACTCTATTTGGGTGGTTTTTGAAAGGCTGACTAAATCCGCTCATTTTATTTCAGTTCGGGTGAAGTATACAGCGGAGAAGTTAGCCCAGCTCTACATCAGCCAGATTGTTAGGCTTCATGGGGTGCCGATATCTATAGTCTCGGATTGGGGTTCCTTGTTCACTTCGCACTTCTGGAGGGCCTTACAGCATGGTTTGGGTACTCAGTTGGATATGAGTACAGCATTTCACCCTGAGATAGATGGTCAGTCCGAGCGGACAATTCAAGTTATTGAGGACATGCTTCATGCTTGTGTGATTGACTTTGGTGCTAGGTGGGATCAACATTTGCCCCTAGCGGAGTTTTCCTACAACAACAGCTACCATTCCAGCATTCGGATTGCCTCGTTTGAGGCGTTGTATTGCAGACGGTGTAGATCACCGATTGGATGGTTTGATTTGGCTGAGACGGGTTCCTTAGACACTGACTTGCTTAGAGATGCCATGGATCAGGTTTGTTTGATTTAGGGTAGGCTGTTGACTGCTCAGAGTCGGCAGAAGAGTTATGCCGATTGGAGAGTCCGAGACTTGGTGTTCATGGAGGGTGATCATGTTTGGCTACGAGTATCACCCATGAAGGGTGTTATGCGGTTTGGAAAGAAGGGAAAGCTTAGCCTTAAATTCATTGGTCCTTTTGAGATTTTGGACCGAGTGGGAGAGGTGGCCTATAGGTTGACTTTTCCACCTAGCTTGTCAGCTGTGCATCCTGTGTTTCATGTTTCTATGATTCGGAAGTACATCCCAGATGAGTCTCATGTAATTACACTCGATTCAGTGGAGTTGAGTCCTGATTTGACTTATGAGGAGGAGCCTTTAACTATTCTTGATAGATAGGTCCATAAGCTTAGGGCCAAGGAGATTGCTTCAGTGAAGGTGCAGTGGGGTCATCGTTCAGTTGGAGAGGCTACCTGGGAGTCCGAGTCTGACATGCGTGCCAAATATCCTCAGCTTTTCGAGGCTTCAGGTACTTTCTTTTACTTTATGTTTGAGGACGAACATGGTTTTTAGTGGGGGATGATGTAATGACCCTGAAGGTTATTTTTGGTAATTTTTGTTAAATGACCATTTTACCCCTCCCGAGAGTTGCCCCAAGTCATGTTTGGCTGATATCCGATGTTAGTTTTGTGGAAATTCTTGTTAAGTTGTGGTTTTTGGAAAAAATTGAATTCTAAAGGCTTAAGTTGTCAAAATGTGATTTTTGAGGTCTTTTGGAGTTTCGGGACTCAGATGGGATTTCCGTCGATTCCATGAGTTCTGGAATGTGGAAGTTGGTCTAAGAGAGTTGACGGAATCAGTTTTGGGGCAGTATCGTGGATTTGAGGTCTTAAGTTGGAAATTTGTGAAATTTTGATCATAGGGTTGACTTTGGTCAACATTTAGAGATCAGATGCTCGGATGTAGATTCCGACGACTCCCTTGGACTCGGGGGATGATTTTAGGCCTAGGGGTGGCCTTGGTTGAATATTTAGAGGTCCCAAGTTTGTTTTGAGTTTTTGAAGTTTGAGTTAGTTTTGTTGCGTTTTATCGGGTTTCGGGTCAAGGAGACCTCGAATCAAAATTCGGATGGTTTCATTGAGTCCAGAACATCAAATTTAGTGGGGTTGCATATCTGGTTTATTTGCACGGAGTTCAAAACTAATCCCGAGGGTCCATTCAGAGACTTATTAAATTGTTGAAAAGTTGCTGGTTTCTGGTTCTGTGTCTGGTGTATTTTGACCTCCACGTTCACAGAGGGTTGTGGCCCGCATTCGCGGAGGGTCCCAGTGTGTAAGCCTCTATGTTCGCGGAGTAGGGCCCACATTCGCGGAGGGTCCCCTGTCTTGACCTCCGCATTTAAGGAGTAGGGCCCGCGTTCGCGGAGGGTCTGTGTGTTGTTCTCCGCATTCGCGGAGGTAGTGTTCGCGTTCGTGGAGTTCATTAATGTTTGAAATAGTGTAAATTCGGGAAATGTCCCATTTTTAACATTTTGGAGCTCTCTTGGGCAATTTTTGAAGAGGCTTTTCTTGGAAATCAGTGTGGGTATGTGATTTTAACCCTTGGCTTTGATTACCCAATGTTTTAAACATGATTTTAACTTGGAAATTGGGTTTTTAAAATGGAAAATTTGGGGATTTTGATTGAACTCCGATTTTGTGATAAAGTAAGGATTGTGGGCTGTTTTGAACTTCGTTTTTCAAATGGTTTTCACTATTGAGTTGCTAATACCTTCAGGATTATTGTCTTGTAAGAATTTCCAGATCCAACGTTTTAGAAATCGGATTTTTTGGTTGTTTTACCTTTTCTTTCTGAATTTTGTGTTCTTGGTATTGTTAGACCCGAATTTTGATTGGGTTTCATAAATTGAATAGATTGTGTTTCTTTGGATTGCCCTCGGAAAGGAAAAGCTCCGGTTGTTGATTGATTGCAAATTCGACTAAGGCAAGTGACCTTTTAAAACCTTGTGAATATTTTAGAATTCTGACTTCCTTTCTTGATTTCATTGGGGAGTAATGGGATTGAGGTATGGGTGAATTCTTATTTGAATCAATCTAAAAATTGACCGACGGGGTAATAAAATGGCTTTGTGTGCTAAAGTGATAGGCCAAAGTGTGATGGGCCATAAACTTGATATTGTTGTGTAGTTGATGAGTTGCTATGATAGCCTCGATGTGATTATGAACGTGTTGCATATGTCTTTTGCTCTTCGTGAACTATGGAACTAGGCTCGAAAGCTCTTGCTTAGCGATTGATCCTACTTGTGATGAAAGAAGTAGTGATATGGAGACTAGGCAATTGATCTTGCTTTGGTTGTTGTATTTGATGATGTTGATATATTGTTGATAGTGTGACGTAATTTGCATTGATATGAATTGCGTTGTGACTATGAGCACTATCATTCTTCTCATTAATTGTGTGAACATGCTTGTGTGCATTGGTTCTGGAAACACTATGATGATTATGCCGATGGAAAATGGTTCAAGCAAGTGATGATTATGCTGATGAGAAATGATTCTGACGAGTGATGATTTATGCCGATGGGAAATGGTTCCAGCGATGCCGATGGGAAATGGTTCCAGCGGATACATGGTCCATGTGTGGCCCCCATGGGTTCCGGTCTGGATTCAGTGGATGTGTATCGTAGGACAGGCATGCATTACTCTACTTGTCATTGCATTGCATCATATTGTCTGATCCTTGTTATTGTGGTGTTATATTTAAGCCTTGTGACTTTGAGATTGATATGTTGCTACTGAGATGGGTTTTTCGTTGATGTTGTTGAGCTGTTGTTGACTTTTGTATCATTTGAACTGTGGATTGGAATCTGTTAGGTTGGGCTGATTTTCTGTGCAGGTTGTAGTTATCGGAGGTTCGGTTGAAAGTCAGAGTTTCTTGATTCTATTAGATTTGCCTCGTTTTATTAGTTGATTTGCTGGGTACCGTGTTGTTTGGTACTCACCCTTGCTTCTACACTTGTGTAGGTGCCGAGCCCAGACCATGATCTAGCCTTCTTCTTCTTCTCCGCGGCTTTTTGAGGACTTTTGAGAGGTAGCCGTTCGATGTTGGCGATCTCTCTCGGCCTTTTTACTTTTCGTTTGTTTCTATTTGAGATACAAGGACTTGAGACTTGTAATTTTCTTTAACTTCTGTAATAGTGGCTTGTACATGTGACAACCAGTCTTGGGTTGGTTTTGTTTAAGTTGAAAGACTTCCGCTTGATTCTTCTCTTCTTTATTTATGCTATCTTTCCGTATTGTTGGGTTTAGGCTGACTTGTCCTGGTGAGATAGGACAAGTGTCATCACACCCAGTTTTTGGGTCGTGACATCGACACTACATCAACACATTTCTAGTGGGAATTACATTATAAACTTTCTTATGATTACTAATTGTGTGCATACTGAAAGTTGTGAAATCAATATAAAAAAACATCTACATCTATTTATAATATAAAGTTTAGATATAGATAAGTTGAATGTGACATCTCTTTATGATCTTCAATTACATTTATATTTTTTCTCTTTTTTTTAAAATACTTTTTTCTCATTTTAAAATAATTATGATGTGTAAAAATAAAAAAGTCACTCTTAAAATCTCTTAATATACCTTCTCCTCCCTCCCCTATAATTCATTGCTTAGTTATAGTTGTCTTGTTGGAGTTCTTGCTTTTAATATAATATAAATTAATATAAATAAATAAATCTAAAATATAGAAGATATATTAAATTGAGTGTTTTTAGTTGGGGGTATTATAGGAATTTAACATTTAAGTTAGGGGGTGTTCAAATTTCAATGAATTTCGAACTCACTCAATGGTGTAACTCACACTTGAGTTTTTTTTAAGAAGAGAAGAGTATAAAACTTAGAAAATTCTTAGTTTAAAAATGTTAGGAAACCCTTCCATTTATAGCCAACAAATTGTAGTATAAACATAAGTTTATTGTGCATTATTAGAAAAGTCACAACCCTTAAAAAAAGTCACAATTTTTTGAAAAAGTCACAACCCTTCGAAAAAGTCACAGTCACAATCCTTCAATGTAAAAAGTGTCTGCTTTTAATATAATACTCCCTCTGTTCCTTTTTAGTTGTCATAGTTTCCTTTTTGAGAGTCAAACGATATGAATTCTGATTAACACTTTAAGATGTATATTTTCATCATATTGATATGAAAAAAGTTGCAATTTATAGTACTTTCTGTATATTTTTTTATTATCTAAAATTTTATTTTAAAATATCGAATTAATATAATCTAAATTAGCTTAGAAAATTAGTCAAATTGACTCTCGAAAAGACAACAGGACAACTAAAACAGAGTGTAAGGAGTATAATATAATAAATAAATAAACAAGATGTACTAAATCGAGTGTTTTAAGAAGAACAAGAATAAGAAACTTATAAATTCGTAGTTTTCATAATTTAAAAATGTGAGGGAACCCCTCTATTTTTTAACCAACAAAGGATCGTATGAACATACGCTTATTGTGTCTTATCAGAAAAGTTACAACTCTTTGAAAATATTACAATCATTTGAAAAAGTTACAATCTTTTAAAAAGTCATAACTCTTCCATGTAAAAATGTGTTTGCTTTAAATATAATATAATATAAAATAAATATAATACAATATAAAATATTAAAGATATATTAAATTAGGTATTTTAAATTGGGGGTATTATAATAATTTAACATTCTAGTTTAGACCTTTTAAGGTTGTATAAAAGATAGATATAGATAGATGTACAATAATATATTTGAGATTTCTATTTCAATAGTATTTCACTGTACATATATATATACATATACTCTTTGAGGCGTTACTAAATTGGCTCCCTGCACATTTCTATTAGATGATTCTATCTATGATATTTCTCAGAAACTATTTATGATATTTCTATCTATGAAATTTCTCAGAAACTTTTGGTGATTCATCGAGATTTGTGGATTCTATCTATGAAATTTCTCAGAAACTTTTGGTGATTCATTGGGATTTGTGGATTTTAGAAACTTTTGGTGATTCATCGGGATTTGTGAACAATAGGTTCTAAAGTTACCACACATATTGTATCGAAGTCTAGGTGATCGTCCTGATTTACCCGTTCATTAGCAACTCCTGTTGATCCGCAAGAACAATTTGTACTAAACTTTAGATGATCGACATGAGTTGCATCATTCGAACTTATGGCGATTCACTGAAAATTTTTAATATGGTTGAGGCACAACCAACAATAGTTATGTGAGGCACCTTAATTTTTTGTCAAGTGTTTTAATGGTCCCATTTTAACACCACACTCTCTTACCTTCATTTTTTCAAATTTCCCCTTTTCCTCCTAATAAGTATTTTACCTCTCTTTTTTTTAATAGTCTTAGATTTTTATTTATAAAAAATCAAATAGAAATATATAAATTAATATCAATCCAAATTTTAGCCTTTTTCCCCGTATTTGCTAATATGATTAAAAGATTGAACTCCATTATAATTGTAGTTTTCTTTTCTTGATTTAAGTTTTTTTTTGATTGATTTTTTTAGACTTTTAACTTAAATATCAATAATAAGTGCAACACCAAGCACAAAATTGAAAAAGAATTATTTCTAAACAAAAGTTTGAAGAACAAGTGATTTTAGAATACTTATAGGTGTGCTCTCACTTACTCATTGGTGAATTTTTTTGTAGTATAATATTTTTTTAAAGATTTAGTTCTACTATATCAAGATATGTTGATGATAGTTGAATTAACTAATAATGAATAATTAAAGGACTAAAAATAAGTAATTTTGAACATAAAATCAATTTTTAAAATTATCAAAATAAAATTACAAATCAAACTAGAAAGTAAAAAAATAGAATTAAATTCATATAAAGGTAACACCTAGATTACAAACAAAAAGATCAAAAATTTATATATATATATATATATATATATTAGAGTGTGCGTTAGTGAAATTTAATTTTTTAAATAGATATTTTATCATCGTTTGGTGTGGTTTTTCGATTTATTTTTACTCTAAAACTAAAACTAATTATGTCAATTTTTTTAAAATAAAAAATTAAATAAATTCAAGTAAAGGAAATATTCAATTTGACTAGATTTTTATTTAGTTTGATTTTCGATATTTAGTAAATACCTCTTAATGCAAATATAAAGTTTGTGTGAATTTCTCATTCAAAATTTATCTTTTTAAGGTATCCTAGGGATTTGATTCAATTTTTTTGAGAATTTTCAAAGATTTTTTCCAGGCTACAGGGAATAATTATGTTTTAGTTGATTTAGTTGAGAGGTGGCAATTTTTTTAAATTGATTTAGTTGAGGGGGCATAAATGATTAATGGGAAAGGAAGAGCTAATCAATTTACTAATTAACAAAAAGCACAAAGAAATAAAAAAAAATCTATGAAAAAGAAAGGAATATGGAACGGAATGGAGCTAAAATATCTATGAGGGAAAAGAGGGACTTTGAAAAAAAATAATGGAAAAGGGCCTAAAATACCCGTGAACTATCGAATTTGGTACAAAAATATCATTTGTTAATCTTTCGGCTCTAAAATGCCCTTGATGTCAACCTATTGGACTTGAAATACCCTTTTGTTTGATAGCCACATTTAACAATAAAATTAAAATTTTCATTTATTATATGACACAATTTTATTGGTGTATTTTACAATTAACTTAAACTAATTAAATATCAACCCAAATCCGGATCAACCCAATAACCCTATACCTGTCCCGCCTAAAAATTTCATTAAACTAAAAGGGAGAAAATCTTGTTCTTCAAGCTTTTTCAAATTCTTCAATGGTGATTTTAATTTTCCTCTAAATATATCCCCAAATCAATAAGTAAAATCTAAAATCAAGTACAATAAATAATTTTCAAAATGATTTTAACTATGGGTAGGTAATCTACAAACTTTAGTTCTCCAATTTTGAACAAAAATCATTGGCTTCACAAATAGAGTTTCAATAATTTCCTTCAACATTTTTCTCATCTTATTCACTAAATCAGATTAGGTCAAACCAAATTACTTCACAGTTGATTTTATTCAAAATATTCAACAACTTACAACTTTTAAAAAAGAAACCCAATTAAATTCGAAATTCTTTGAATATCAAAATCAGTAGATAAATTTGATTTTAGTAAGTGTATGATTTTGAGCTTGAATCTGATTGGTATTGTATTTGAAACATAGTTGAATATTAAGAAGAAAATTTGGTTTAAAATATATTGAACACCATTGAAGCTCGGATGAACCTCTAATGAAAATGTCAAATTTTCGATATATATCATTTGTTGCTTATTTTGAAGTGGGTGATTTAGATTATTGTTCTTGGTGTGAGGTTATATTTAAATTTTGAAGGGTTTCAAAGATGAATTAAGGTGTCTTGGATGGATTTTATAGTTGGGTTCAATGAAGAAGATGAACAATTTGAAGAACAAATTAAATTTAGAATAATGAATTAAATGAAAATCAAGATTCTTTCCCCTTAGTTTAATGGGGTTATGGGTGGGGCGGGTATCGGATTATTAGATGAATTCGAGTTTGAATTGGAATTTAATTAGTTTAGGTTAATTATAAAACACACCAATGAAATCGTGCCACGTAATAAATGAAAATTTTAATTATATTTTTAATTCTGGCCGTCAAAAAGAAGGGTATTTTAGGACCAATAGGTTGACGTCAAGGACATTTTAGAGCCGAAGGTTAACGAAGGGTATTTTTGTACCAAATTCAATAGTTCAAGGGTATTTTAGGCCCTTTTCCGAAAAAATAAAGGTGAGAGAGTGTGTGGTGTTAAAAATGGAACCCACTAAAACACTTGTCAAAAAGTTAAGGCCTCACACAACTATTGTTGGTTGTGCTTCAACCATATTAAAATTTTTCCGATTCACTGGTACTTTGTGGCAAAGTTGCAACTTGAAAGCTATTTTTGCACAACTTATTAATCAGAGTTAAAATTTGAATAGTGGCACATCAACAATAACTTATTACTTTGCTCCTCTAGGTGCTAAGGGCTCTCGTCATGAGAAGAAAAAAATATGTTGCATCTTACGCAAGATGATAAAAAGAAAGCTTGATAATCAAAATCACATCAGATATTATTGAAACACACGAAAACGTATGGTGGATTTCTCAAGCTTGTAACAACATTTCTGATAAATACACCAAAGATACAAGGTAAATTAGTCAAGCATCACTCGAATGCATCGCCATGGGATATATGGAGTTGAAAAGAAAGAAAGATACATATGCGTGAAAGGGGGTAAAAAAACCAAAATAAATAAATAAAGGCTTTACAATGCCTAAACCAAAAGGAGATTTACAAATTTCCCCTCAACCATCATATAGAGAGCATGAACTTTTTTCAGTGAAACAATTTAGTTTTGTTATATGCTTTTCACTCAAAACAAAAAATAGGTTAATGTAAAGTGTTTTGTGAATATATTCATGGCTCCATTTTTGGAGCAAATGTCATGACAGCATCTGCCACAGTGAGGAAAATCTTGTCTTCTCCGATCATATCGGCAAAACCAGATGCATGAAGCTTGTCAATCACCAATGTCCCCGGATTTGCCAGAACAAGCTATAGACACATCAAAGTGTAATATATACATGAGCCATGTTTATACATAGAAAATACTTGTTTACTAGTATAAAATTTATACTATTAGCTTACTTCGACATTTCTTTTCTGGAGTGACTTATACAGATCTTCTAATGAGTGAATTCCACTAGTATCGATATCAGTAACAGCTGCACGAAAGCAAGTTACTCAATTGAAATCTCAGGGAAAATATATTTAGAAAGTCGGAGAATTCCTTACGTGACATCTCAACTATCAAATACTGGATCTTTTGTTGATTAGTTTCTTTCAGTATTTCATCTTCGTCAGTTAGCCATCTTAGTATCCTGCAAAACAATGACATGAATTTAGGTATGGGGTTTTAAGAAAGTACGATATCGTTACGCTAATGAAGTAGTAGTAGTAGTAGTACCTGTCCCTCATGTAATTGGAGTTGGAAAAGTAGATCGCAGAATCAACTCTCACAATAAGAACGCCAGGGACCTTTGTTGCTTCTGGATATTGCTGTATATTTCTGTAAACTCGTGTCCTAGGGACCTTGCCGAGAACAGCAATCCGAGGCCTTGTAACTTGGAGGAGGATTTTGGCAAATGATATAGCAACCTGTAATAAATCATAATCTTGAAGTTCCTTATAATGAAGTACGTAATGGCAACCAATCAAAGAAATTAAAAATTGTTTACCGCGATCAAGAGGCCTATCTCAACAGACTGGAAGACCACCCCTAAGAAGGCTCCCATGCAAGCAACAAAATCAAACTTATCAATCTTATACAGAAGAGTCATTGCATCGATATCTATCAACCCGAGAACTGCAGATATGATGATGGAAGCCAGTATAGCATTTGGCGTGTATTTGAACAACGGTGTGATCAATTCTAAAGTTAGCAACACAACACAAGACATGACAATATTTGAGACTGCTGTGTGACATCCAGCCATATAGTTGACTGCTGAACGAGAAAAGGATCCTGCGAACAATTTCAATTCATTTACTTAGAAAAATCCACCATCAATTTATTACTGAGAATAAGTATAGGCTTGTTTTTTTGACCTACCAGTAGCCACATAGCAGGATGTCATTGAGCCAACTATATTCATTGTTCCTAAAGCAACCATTTCTTTGTTTCCATCCAAACTGTAATCCTTCATTGCTGCAAATGTTCTTCCAATCGCGACAGCCTCCTATAATTTCAAACAACTTTGTTATAAGCTTTTCTTCTCAAAAGAACGATTGCCAGAGAAATGAGGAGTTTAACTTACCGTTAGTGCTATCAAACCAGCAATTACACCAATTCTGAATCCTTTGGTTAAATATTCACCACTGAAATAAATCTCCTTCACTGATGGAGGATTGATCCCTTGATCGATGTGTCTTACCTTAATGGTTACAATAAGATCAAATGTAAGGAAACAATCCTATTCCTTTAACATCAGAATCATGATAGAGTAATTGTTCTATATCAAAATACTCACAATTTGGACATCATGTTTGTCAGCATGGAAGATAAACACAAAGAATGTCGAGAGAACAACAGATATCAACGGAGCAATTGCAGGCACCCAAAAGTATTTCTTGTTCTTCTTTCCCTGTTCAACAATAATTGGCAGTCAGAACAACATAACCATGATGGTTGTGCTTAAAGGGCATCAAGGAATTTGTTTTGATTCTTACGATGAACTTGGCCACTAGAAGGAAAGCCAAGAAAGATAGTCCTATCACAATAGTCTGCCAGTTCCACTGATATTCAAAGATAAAGATAGTTGGCTGAGCTCTATTAAGTGAAAATGAAAAAGGAATAGATTGAATTTCTTTTAAGGGAAAAAGCTCAAATATGCCATCGAATTTTGAGAAAAAGCTTATTTATGCCATCCGTTAAAAGTTTGACTCATGTATCTATGTCATTTCCGTTTAAGAAAAGGCTCATCCGTGCCATTTTTTGTTAACTGAAATAACATAGATGAGCCAAACTTTTAACGGATGGCATAGATGAGCCTTTTCCCTTCTTTTAATTACCCCATGATGTGCTGCAGCAAAAACTGATTTCATAACCGAAACGACATCAGTTTTCTTAGTGAATTTCTTTATCCCAAGCAGACCCTTAAGTTGTTGAAGGCTGATAGTAATGGCTGCTCCACCCATGAACCCAACAATCGAAGCATGAGATAGAAAGTCAATCAAGAAACCCAACCTAAACAGAAAAACAAGTCAGCATAGATTCAAAGAGTAGTAATTATTCGATATTTGGGAAGAGGAAATAACCTGAAAAATCCAAGAACAAACTGTGTAATGCCTGCGAAAAATGTAGCAGTGAAAGCAAGGCGCTGATACTCGTGTTTTTGCTTAACAGGATCAAGTTCTTGCTGAAGCATACTTCCAAGCAAGAGAGACACCACAGCCACTGGCCCTATCGCAATATCTCTCGAACTTCCCATGAATGCATAAACCAATGGTGGCACAAAGCTACTATCTGTAATTAAAAAGAAGAAAAGTTATGTCTTTTCACTTAAACAAGTGCGGGGATACATTAAAGCAACTAAGGGTGTGGCCTAGCCATCAATAAAGTAAGTGAAAATCATCAGCTGTTGTCGAAGGTTCAAATTCTAGTGGAGATTGAAAATACTAGATGATTTCTTCCAATCGACCTAAGATTTGATGGACAAAATTATAGATGTAGCTGTGGGTAAAAGTCCCACGTTGGTTGAAGAATGGACTGGTGATCTACTTATATGGATTTGGGCAATCCTCCCCTCATGAGCTAGCTTTTGGGGTTGAATTAAGCCCATGTGTCATATTTTTATGGTTGTAGAATAGTATAAAGTGTCTGCAATCTAACACGGACAACACTATTATTGGAGATCACGGAAGAATGAACTTACATAGCCCAAATTGAGCATCCAAATTGGCAAGTTTAGCATAGCCAATGTCCTGCAAAGGACAAGTTAAGACAAATGTACACTAGTTAACATAAGAGTGAAATAAAAAAAGGTCGAAATGATATTGTTAGTATTTATTACCTGTGGGATACAAAGAGTAGCTATAGTAAGGCCAGCAATAAGGTCACCTTTAAACTTGGACAAGCTATAAGACCTTCCCCACTCAAGAATTGGGAAAGCAGCTTGAATACCAAGAAGCAATTTCTTTGACTTAGATTGATCCTTAAAATTACGCAACGGATCATCATGGAAGAAAGTTTCTTTCACAGTCTCAGTGATCTCCTTTAGTAACTTTGTTTTCGGAGGAACGCCTACTTTGTGAACATATGGCAATCCATTCTCCGAATGCCTCCGTGAGGATGCCACTCTTGATATGTCCGTCTCCATTTTTTCAGAATTGTCATTAACACTAGGACTCATTCTTAATTACCCTGCTACAATATTCACCTTCAAATATAAGACGAACATTACAATAACATCAATGTCCATACAATAGAAAGGACAAACAATAAAAATCAATCATGTACTAATATTAAATTTAATCGTCATTATAAAATTCTCAACTCATAAAGTTGAAATTATGAATTTATGTAGGAGCCAAAACAACAGCTTACCTAGGAAAGATAATTAAATTGTAGCAAGAAGAGATACTTACAAAAAGGGAAAAGGGGAGTGTTACTTATATAGGTGTATAGAGTTATCAAAAGTCAACTGTTGTATCTGATGCAACACACTCATACCAAAGGGGGTATAATGAACATAGATTGAATTTATACCAAATACAGAGGGCCTAAAAAAGGGTTGACCATAGAATTTAAATATACAATGATTGTAGGATAATGTAAATATAAGCTTAAGTTTGAGTTTCAGTCATTAAGAGATGCATTATACATAAATGTGTCATTTAACTTGTCTGTTTCCGCTGACATTTATACTCTTTAACTTTGAATGTGTATAAATAAATACTTAAACTTGTATATAATTGTTCAAATAGACACATGCGTCCTACGTGATATCCTATGTGGTAATTCACATAATATATGACATCTTACGTGTAATATGCCACACAAGGCACGTGTGCCAACTTGTTTAATTTTATACAAATTTAAGTGTCTATTTATGCTTACCTAAAGTTGGAAGACATTAATGTCAGGTGAAGCCAAGTTAAAGAGCATATTTATGGCTTAAAGAGATAGTAACAATTTTCCTCCCTAAGGGGGTTGCTTAAATAATTCAAGTTTAATGGTATATAACTCTACTATTTCTTTCAAGTTTGATTTCTTCCCTTCTTTTATGATTAGTTCAAAGTCTTCTCTGGCTTGTGATAGTGGATTAGATAAAGCTATGATAGGTCGACAATTTCTGTTTGCCATTGGAAGTGCTTCCAAATTATGAAAAATATAAATCATTTCTTCAAATCGATATATTAGATGCTCCAATTTCTATATAATATATATATCCATTCTTATCCTTCTTCATTATTTTATTCAATTCTTCTCTTCTTCAATTATTTTTCTTCTTTCTTTTTTTCTATTTTACTTCTTCTTACCTATATCTTTTCCTTTTCCTTAAAATATATATTAAAAGTATGTTTAGGAATTTTGATATGATAAATGTATAATTAGATTCACGCACTCAAATTAATCAAATACACCCGCTAAAAAAAATTAAAAGAATTTTTTTTTATCTTCATGAAACTTCATAAATGATAAAACAATATCATACAAATTCACCAAAAATATATTCATCGCCATTTATTAGATTCAATTTTAGACTTGGTTAAGGGGTTACATGTTCAAGTTGCCAAAACAGTCTCTTGCAGAAATGTAGGGTAAAATGACGTACAATAGACCTATGTGATATAATCTTTCTATGAATCCTGCACAAAATTAAAGAAAGTGTTGATCAGAAATTAGACATAAATTCAAAAATTCTAACATATATAATATGATAATGCAACATCCTAACAACTCAAAAATATCATGTTGGATCTTCTGACTAGTAAATGAATACAAAATCTTTTTAATACTACAGTATGATTTCTTTTTTCTTCTTGAAAAACTATTATTTTCATTGTTGAGTTTTTGTTTGAGAGGATATCAAGTTTCAGATAAAACAGAAAATGACATTTAGTCTTATTAGAATAATTCAAAATTACATAATATAACTCTAATATTATATTGCGTGTTTCCAACAAGTTAATATATTAACAAACAAATCACAATTCTATAATTCATCAATAAAAATATTTTATGAATATATTATTTGTAAATTGTTGCTCACTAATAAGTCTCAATTTATGTGGCACCATTCAAATTTTGAGAATCAAACAGTTTAATTTTGATTGTGAGTTCAGACATGAAATCTTCAAGTTTTTTGAAGTAAAATTTACAGATTTGAAAACTACATAACTGATAATTCAAGATATTTAAAAGGTATATGAAAAAACTATGGTCAAAGAAAAACTTATTTAAATCTCAAAACCTGAAATGTGCCACGTAAATTGGGATATAAAATGTACTTATCTACTGCTTATTAAATAATTACACATGTTCCATAACCATAAACATGTAAAGGACGCTGTTGTTGTAAACGAAATAGAGTAGAAAATAAGATTCGATGTAGAGAAAAATATGAAGAATTGAATAAACGAGGACATAGCAAATTAAAAGTTAAACATTACTATTGTTTTTTTTTTTTTATATATATATATATATATTGGGTAGAAAATATAATAATTTTTTACATCATTGTGATAATTGAAATAGTTTTTTAGTAACGGTAGTATCCTTTTGTACGTGACCACCTACTTTGTTGCCTCATTTATATCTTGACAACTAATATGAACATACATTATTATTCATATATTTACCCTTTTTTCACTTTTTTTTTTCTTATTATTTAATATTCTGAAGTCTCTCAAATGGTCAAACCTTTTACTTTTTGCAAAATTTATTGTTGTTTATTTACAAAAAGATCAAAATTTATTTTTTGGTGTCTTCTTCAAAATTTTAAGCAATGCAGCAAGTTATCATTACATTGAAGCAGTGCAACACTATTTTGATATTATTATATCAACTTCTCATAAATTCTCAAGCTAGGTTTTTTTTAAAACTTTATATTATATTTTTTCATTTAAAATTTGCATTGTTTACATTCTAATTACTTCATAAGGTTTGCATACATCCTACTTTCTCTAAACTTCACTTGTAAGATTATATTGGGTGTGTTTTTGTTGTTATTATTATTCAATTCATATAACGTCAACTAGAAAAAAAATTAAGTCCTCTCTATAAAATTTGACTTTAAACCTCTAATTTTATCAAGCTGGCCTTGAATAAGTTTACCATGCTGAGTGATCCTTCGAAAAATTATTTGGTAACTGCTCCTAGCGGAAACTATTGGCTCATTGTAGTAGTTGCTTCGTGAGCATGAATAGAGATGAGAGGTGAGCATGGTATGATAAATATCAAAATTTAAATTTTTAATATTGCAATTTTAATATTATTATGGTATTTATTATACATCTTAAAATATTCTAGTATTTGGTACAATATTCGATATTTATAACAAAATATTGAAATATCAAATATCATATATATGTGTGTGTTATACGACTAGTAAATATATAAAATAATATTAGTACAAAACTATTTATACAAATCAATATCGTACCATATCATTGTTAGGGTTTTGCCCTGATTTTCTTACCATATTTTAATTTTTATTTTTTTCTTAAAGAAAAATCAAAGTATTAGCATAAATGCTTGAACTTTTCTTGAAAGAGAAATATATTTCTCTTCCATATTTGGTTTATTCTTTCCTTAGAGGAAAAGTTTGGAATCCTATAAATTGAATACCCCTCTTCTCATATCAAGAACAATAATAGCATCTACAATGTAGTCATTTAGAGACTTTTGTTTATGGGGAGATTTTCTCCCAATATATTTATGCTTTTTCAATATTAGTTTTTAATATGTAGGTCGTTTGACCAAATCATAATAACAATATGTTTTTTATTATGCTTTTCTTTGTCATCTGATTTATCAATCATATAATTTGCAATTGTAAGCTTCCACATGACGCCCTAATCACTTTCGAACCCAACAATCATGTCCACCCCTATGAAGAACACATCTAACTCCATCATTGTTCTCATTTGAGAAAATAATGGAAGTGATGAACGCGTAGATATATACTTGCATAAAACCTAGTGAAGAAACACCCTTGGTAAATATGATATGAAATTTTTTGAAAGTGGTAAAAGAGTAAAGTGATTATAAGAGAAAATAAAAAGAAGAGTCAAGAAATAAAACATAAAACTATATCAAGTGGGGAAAAAATAAAAGAAGAGTAAAAGAAAACATCAAACTGTATTATTATTCTGAGTGATGTGAAAACAAAGAATTCAACGTGCAGATGGATACACTACTATAATAAAAATTAATGAACATAAATATTACACTGTATCGTACCTGGCATTAATTAATAATGGACTCCTTCATCAATATCTGTTTTGTCTTGATTCAATGAATCCAAAGAGAGAGCCTCAATAATAATTCTTCTATTCTTATTATACTAATGCTATATACTCCACCAACAAGGGTCGTGATAGAATGGTAAATACTTTTTCATCCTTAAACAGAGGTCTCACGTTCGAGTTTCCCCGGGTACAGCGTTGCCTTTGTTAAGGAGCGCTTTACCCCTTCAATGTGGGCAATATGGGACTTCCTGGCGTGAATCTGGATTTAGTTGGGCTCCAATATGGGTACCGAACACCAAATTTAGCTATAATTAGCACTCTTTTGTAAATGTCCATAAAACTTATAACGATATTTGATTCAACGACAATTAACTAATGCCGGTAAAAAGTTTATCATAATGTGTATCTGCTAAAACTTATTTTTATTATAGTGTTACCTTTCTGGCTTTTTGATATTGTCAACCCTTGTCAACATCTACCTTTTGCTTCGAGTTCAACCAAGAGTGCACTCCCAATTCTTCCTAGAAATAGAATTCTAGCTATCAAATCAGTCATATCACCTCAATCAAGATATCTTAATAACTTTGTAATAAACTAATAACTCATATATAAAAAACGTACATGTGGTAAATTATTGAATTAACATGATTAATTAGGCGACATGTAGCAGCTTATCATTATTATCATATATACTCGATGACAATTTTTTTTTTTTAGTTTTACTAATAGTTCATCATCATATATATGTAAAGTACAAATATAACAAATAAAAGTGAACGAAAAAAGCGTAAGAACCAAAACAATGAAGCCAATAGTATCTATACCTACAAGAGAAAGATGGTGATGAATTCATGGAAAAGATTTGGGAAAAGGGAAATATTGCCTGTTTGTATAAAAAATATTGAAGTCAAAGTGCAGTGGAGAGAAAATGAACCTAGATTGCATTTAAGGCAAGTACAAAGTGCTTAAAAATAGGTTGACCAAGATTTAAGCATGTAAACAAATGCCTATTTCTTTTGTTTAATACAGCATCATTGTGGGCGGAGTCTTGAAAAATAATTATTCGTATTTGATATTTGATATTTGATATTTGATATTTATAGCTAATAGCTATTGCCAATCCAATTGTTGTGTCCTCGTTAAGTCATCAAAGAAAAAGCATTGTAAATATCACCTGAAATTCTTGAAAAAACAAAGGTAAATTAAACTGGTTATAAAAGCAAACAAAGAAAAATCTGGAGTGTTGTACCTTCATTCAAGTGAATTTGTTTACACTAAGATTTAAACACTTAGGGGTCGTTTGGTAGAGTGTATCCAGAGAAATAATGCATATATTAACTTTGTGTATTAATAGTACCTTATTTGGTACACTTTTTCAACCTACGTAGCATTAGTTATGCACTCTATTGTGTATTAAGGTGTGTATTACTAATACCATAGATTTCTATGTATTAGTAATGCATGCATTAGCATGAATAAAGACTCAATTACCCCTCAAAACCCCTTTTTACATCTTTTCCACTATAAAGGGTCGTTTGGTAGTTGGATAGAGTTATACATGTATTAGTAATGTGGGTATTAGTTATGCATGTATTAGTAATGCAGGTATTAGTTATGCAAGTATTAGTAGTGTGGGTGTTAGTTATGTAGGTATTAGTAATATGGGTATTAGTTATGTGGGGATTAGTTATGCAGGTATTAGTTGTACAAGTATTAGCTATGCAGGGTTTAGTTATGCGAAGTTTAATTATGCATAAATTATTCCTTTGGATGTTGATTTTTTATATTAAAAATTAGTAGAATTATATATTTTTAAAACTAAAACATTTTACAATTATATCCTTTCCTTCTTTAACTTTGTGTTTTTCCTTCTTTAAATTTGTATTCCTTCTTTAACTTTGTATTTAAATTAAAATATTTCTTTAATTATATAGAAGAAGAAAGAAGTCAAGTGGGGGGGTGATAAGGGTAATATTGTCATTTTAACTTTTTATCCATGTATTAGCTATACACGTATTAATTATTCCACCTTCTACTCCGCATAAATAATACACAAATTTCCTCATAACTTATACATGTATTAGTTATGTTAATTTCAAAATTGTCAACTGTAATGACCCTCCAAGTCATTTCTGTGTTAATGCCTTCTTTCTGTCGTTTAGAGCGTTCCTGTAGCGACCCCGAGTCATTTATGACTTGCTGGCACTGACGATTAGATCGTTTGGTCGATCGTTTGGTCGTTCGTTTGGGTTTTATGCCCATTTTTCTATTTTGGAGCTTTTGAACCTTGAAAAGTTGACTTCGGTCATAACTTCAGGTAAACGACCTCAGATGAGAATTCTGACGGTTCCATCAGCTCCGGAAAGGCCAAATTAGGCTAGAAGCATGGTTCGCATGAGTCCCGGGGTTTCTGGTGTGAATTTGGGGCCGATTAGCTCTTTAGCCTTTGGAAATTGGCCTAAGGTTGACTTTGGTCAACTTTCTTGGAAAACGCACTTGGATGAAAATTCTGACAGCGCGATTAGTTCCAAAATGCCGAGTTTGGTCTAGAACGACCTTTCAAAAATTACCGGGAGCTTCTGATCAAAATCCGAGGCCCTTGGTAGAATTTGGCTAAATTGGCATAATGGGTGTGGGACCCACTTTTTGTCGAAACGACCTCGTATGGAAATTTCAACTGCGCCATTGAGTCCGGAATGTCAAATTTAGTGGGTTAGCATATATGGTTTATTTTTATCGGGTCCCGAACGAATTACGAGGGTCCGTTCGGAGACTTTAAAAAAATAGATAAAATCTGGTTACTGGTGCAGACCTTTAGCGACCAGAAATTGGACTTTTAGTGACAAGAAATGGTCTTTAGCGGCGAGGTTTGGGTTTTGTAACCCAGAAATTTCAGCTCTCACCCTCATTTTCAAATGCCGATTTCTCCCTCATCCGAGCTCCGATTTGAGTGATTCTAAGTCCTGTATGATCCTGGAGATTGTGGCTAGGAGATGGAGTGATCGGAATGTGTTGGTGAACCCTCGTTTGTGGTGAAATTCAGCTCGAAGCTACTGCCATCAACTTATGATTTCTTCTTCATTTCAAATTTTGATATCTCGAGTTCTAGAGCACCTTTTTTGGTGATTCAAAGTCCCTAGTGTTCGGGTTTTCTTTGGCTTCTTAGATTTGAGGTTGGGGTTCGATGGGTGCACCTCGTTCTGTGTGAAATCGGAGGCAAACCCCTTATTTGACCTATTTTTGTTAGTTTTAGATTTGTTATTGTTTAGTTGATTGGGAGAGGATCCGAATCCTATTTGATAAGCTAGTTTAGGATTAGTGTTGGGAGAAGGATTTGGGACCTTTTGACGGAGTCAATTCCGGGAAATCCGGAGCGGGTCCCACTTTGCCCGATTTTGACCCAAAAATTGGTCTGTCTCCGAATTTGTTAATTTTGGTGTCTAAACGACCGTATTGACGCTGTGATTCTATTTTTTGTAGCGTGGCAGTAGTCTGAGGCCGTTCGAAAGGGGAAATCTCCAATTGAGTGACTTGGAGCGCGCGTGATCGACTTTTTGGTAGGTTATGGCTTCCCTTCTTTCTAGACTGAGCCTGATTGTGTAAATGGTGGTTGATATTTGTGAATCTGGGGTGGTTAGTTAGTATTGTTTCCCTTGTTCCCTGATTTCCTCAGTTTAGAGTTGATTGTTGGGTTGTTATGAGCTAGTATCATGCTATAGGTTGGGCTGTTGATTTGATTTGCTGATATGCATGCTGTGGGGTATTTGTTGGTGGTTATCTGATGTTGTATGAGTGGGTCCGGGTGAATCTGTTTGATGATTGACTGATTATTTTGATTTTGCCTTAGAATAGGCTGTGATTTATTGACGTAGTCGCATGTACCTCGTTGACTTGAGTATGTATCCGACGTCATTTCGGATGGACTAGATCCTTGTAGATTGATATAGCAGACTTTGGGTCAGATTATGAGCCTTAGTATAGGCGTTTTCGTGGCTTTCGGACCTTCCGATTCTTTGCCCCTTATCGCTGAGATTTTTTGGATGCTGCCGGAAGATACCGTGGTTGCGTCGATTGTCGGCTGGATTGTGTTAGGCTGGGAGCCTTTGGTTGGTATATATGTGGGGGCGGCGGCCTGTGATTTGTAGTCTCTTAGTGTATTATTTTTGTGGTTTATCCAGTTCGTGATAGCTGGCTCCAGTACGCGGCTGACGTTACTCGATTATCACTCAGGATTCCAGTACTAGGCTGAAGGGGGTAGGCTACCCGCTCCAGTCCGCAACTGACGTTACACGATTGCAGCCCGTTATTTCCAGTGCGAGTCCGTTGAGCATAGGCTACTAGTCCCAGCTATGCGACCGACGTATCCGGTGGAACCAGTATTTCCAGCGTTAGACTGTTGAGTGTGGGCAGTTTGTGCCAGTCCGAGATTGAGGTTGCCCGGTTAGAGTCCGGCATTTCCAGCTTGTGACTGTGACTGAGCTGGGCTCTGATATTTATGACTGAGCTGGGCTCTGATATTTATGACTGAGCTAGGCTCTGATATTTATGATTGAGCGGGGCTATGATAGTAATGATTGGGCGGGGCCCTGGTGTTGTTCTTGAGATGGTTATTCCTTCGTTTCTATAGAATAGCTCTTCTGTGTAACTGTCGGGCTTATGGGGGTCCGTTCAGGTTTTATTTAAACTTGCGCACAAGTGTGCCCAGCGGGTCTTATGGGGGGCTCAGCTGGGTTTATTTTAGTTATTTCTTTGTGCTTCCTTTTAGATTTTCCGTTTCCTGTTCTGTTGACCTCTGTTTGTGCTAATTCTATCTTGTCAGCTTGTTTTTACCCTTCTTGCTCAGTTGGCCTATGATGCCTATTGGGTACCTGTTGTTTTGGTACTCATGCTACACTCTGCATCTATTTTCGTGATGCAGGTCCGAGCACCAGCAATCAGCTTTGATATCGAGCCTGCAGCGGTCTGTTCAGGAGACGAGGGTGAGCACTTGACGTTTTGGGATTACCAGTCTCCTTCTGTTTATATGTTTTGGCTTGTCTTTTGTTTTCGAGACAGTTGTTCCAGTGGTCCACTTTCGGGACTTGTACTCGTTTTAGTAGTTCTGTACTTGTGACTTCCAGGTTTTGGGAGGTGTTGTATATATTATTTTGGTTTCGTTTCAGCTTTCGTGAGTGCTCTTATTGTATGCTTCCGCTTGGCTATGGATTAGTTTCCGCCCTTAGTCCCGTTACTGTTTAGTTCCGGGATAGGGTTTTGGCTGGCCTACTGGTGGGTTGGTAGGCGCCATCATGACTTGAGAAATTGGGTCGTGACAAATTGGTATCAGAGCCCTAGGTTCGTTGGTCTCACTTGTATAGAACTAGCATCTAGTAGAGTCCTGCGGATCGCAGTGGAGATGTCCATGACTATCTTCTGGAGGCTACATGATGTCCTTAGGATGTTGTTCTATCTTTGTATCTTTGTCGTGCGTTGGTGTCTAGTTGGTTTCTTGAAATCTCACTTGTGTCATTCTGTCACAGGATGGCTCGTACGCGCAGTGGAGGTCGACCCTGAGGTCGAGGTGTGGCACCAGGCCGAGGTAGAGAGAGGACTCTGGAGCCAAAGCCTCGAGTAGAGCAGATTCCGCCTCATCCGGTGGGGCCGGGACTAGCCCAGCCACCACCAGCTCCAGTTGTCGCCCCATATCTTCAGGGCATGCTTGCCCAACTTTTAGCGTCTATTGATAGTATGCAGCAGCAGCTAGCTCCAGCGCCAGCTCCAGAGCCGGTTCCAGCGCAGCAGGACTAGCCTGCAGTAGCGGCTCCAGAGGTTCATTAGCCGCCAGCCCCAGTTGTGGTTCAGTTAGACCCTTTGGATGGGGTTATGCCTCTGCGAGAGCAGAATATGCTCGGTGTGTTCCTTAGATTGTCACCGCCGAGATTCTCAGGGGCTGTGGGAGAGGATGCCCACGAGTTTCTGACTACTTGCCTGGAGAGGTTGCATACCTTGGGATTAGTGGAGTCTAGAGGAGCCGACTTCATGGCCTACCAGTTAGACGGACCGGCTAGACAGTGGTGGCGCTCTTTCATTGAGACCAGGCCAGTTGGATCTCCACCAGTGTCGTGGGAGAAGTTTTCAGAGGCTTTTTTGGCCAGATTTATTCCACGAAGCGTCAGGGATCGACTCCGTGATGAGTTCTCGAGGTTGGAGCAGGGCTCCATGACAGTATCTGAGTACGAGGCTAGATTTCTAGAGTTGTCTCGTCATGCCACCATGATTCTACCTACGGAGGAGGACAGGGTCCGGTGCTTTGTTAGGGGATTGAGGCTGCAGTTGAGGATTGAGTCGCAGTCTATGTTGTCAGCGGGATGTTCTTTTCTTGATGTGGTAGACCATGCCCGCACCATTGAGCAGTTTCGTCGTGAGGCCCACGGGGCAGCGGCAAGAGGGCTAGGTCAGATGATAGCTTTGGTGGGACCCATCGTAGGTCGAGGGATACCCGAGATCGGGGTTATTAGATGTTTCAGTCAGGGCAGTCTAGTCGGCCATATCAGGCAGCGTTGCAGACTTCAGAGGGTGATCAGCACCGTCAGAGTGGGTATAGTACCGATCCGAGTCAGGGCCGAGGTGGGTTTCAGTCAGGTGCATCAGGTCGGGGTGGCCGACCTCCAGCGGTTAGCAGGTCTTCACAGGGTTGCTTCACTTGTGGGGAGCTTGGTCATTGGGCCAGGGAGTGCCCTTCTTCTAGATCAGCTTTACCAGCTCCTCCGGCAGCGAAACCGGTTTCAGCCATAACACCTCCAACTAGAGGAGGAGGTCAGCAACAGGGTTCTCGGGGAGGTCCCAAGGGAGGTAGGACAGGCGGTAGAGTGGACGCGAGAGGTAGAGGTGCCCAGGGCCATTGTTATACAGCTCCAGCTAGAGCAGAGGCCGAGGCGTCTGATGACGTGATCACAGATACGGTTCTCTTATGCCATCAATCCTCTTCAGTTTTATTTGACCCAGGTTCTACCTATTTTTATGTGTCAGCTTATTGTGTTCCTCGATTGGGAGTGAGTCCTGAGCCCTTATCTGTGCCTTTGCGTGTTTCGACCCCAGTAGGGGATTCTTTAGTAGTGGATCAGGTTTGTAGATCCTGTGTGGTGACTATTCAGGGGAAGGACACTCTGGTCAATCTTTTTGTGCTGTGTATGGTAGACTTTGATGTGATTCTAGGTATGAATTGGTTGTCCCCTTGTGGGGCTGTCTTGGACTGTTATGCCAAGACCGTGACTTTAGCTATTCCTGGTATCCCGCCGGTGGTGTGGCAGGGTTCTTGTAGTCGCACACCAGTTGGGGTGATTTCTTGTATGCGGGCTCAAAGGCTGGTGGACAGCGGATGTTTGGCATATGTTAGAGATGTGAGTAGGGAGGGCCCTATCGTCGACTCAGTACCTATCATCCGAGAGTTCGCAGATGTGTTTCCCGCCGACCTTCCTGGCCTACCCCCAGATCGGGACATTGATTTTGCCATAGACTTGGAGCCGGGTACTAGTCCCATTTCTATCCCTCCGTATCGTATAGCACCTGCAGAGCTCAGGGATCTCAGTGATCAACGTTAGGATCTCTTGAGTAGAGGGTTTTTTCGACCCAGTGTGTCGCCTTGGGGTGCCCCAGTCCTGTTTGTGAGGAAGAAGGACGGCACCATGCGGATGTGCATCGATTACAGGAAGCTGAATAAGGTGATAGTGAAGAACCGTTATCCTATGCCTCGTATAGGTGATTTATTTGACCTGCTTCAGGGTGCAGCAGTTTTTTCGATGATTGACTTGAGGTCCGGTTATCATTAGCTGAGGATTAGAGCAACGAACATCCCGAAGACAGCCTTTAGGACTCGTTATGGTCATTATGAGTTCATGGTTATGTCTTTTGGGGTTGACTAATGCCGCTACCGCCTTTATGGACTTGATGACTCGAGTGTTCAGGCAGTATTTGGACTTCTTCGTCATTGTCTTCATCGATGACATCTTGGTATACTCGCGGAGCCACAACGATCATGAGCAGCATTACTGGTGGAGCGGTATGATGAGAGATATCTTTGATTATGTGTCTCGTTGTTTGTGTTGCCAGCAGGTTAAGGCCGAGCATATGAGGCCTGGGAGAGTTGTAGAGGATGCCCATTCCTGAGTAAAAGTGGGAGCGCATCACCATGGACTTCGTTGTTGGATTGCCATGAACTCCTAGAGGTGTTGACAGTATCTGGGTCATCGTGGATCGATTGACCAAGTCAGGACACTTCATACCCGTTCATACATCTTTCCATGTTGAGAGGTTAGCCCGTATATACATTCGGGAGGTCGTCCGTCTTCATGGCGTGCTTGTTTCTATCATTTCAGATCGGGGCCCACAGTTCACTTCTAGCTTTTGGAGAGCATTTCAGGGAGAGTTGGGCACCCGTGTAGATCTTAGCACAGCATTTCACCCGCAGACTGATGGTCAGTCAGAGCGCACTATCCAGGTGCTTGAGGATATGTTGCGGGCCTATGTTATAGACTTTGGAGGTCAGTGGGACCATTTCTTGCCCTTGGCGGAGTTTGCGTATAACAACAACTACCATTCCAGCATCCAGATGGCCCCGTTTGAGGCCTATATGCTAGGCATTGTCGTACTCCCATTGGTTGGTTTGAGTCTACGGAGCCTAGGCTGCATGGTACAGATTTGTTTCAGGAGTCCTTGGAGCATGTGAGGTTGATCCAGGACAGGCTCAGGACGGCTCAGAGTAGACAGAGGAGTTATGCAGACAGCAGGCGTCGACCGTTGAGTTTTGCTGTGGGTGACAGAGTATACCTTCGAGTATCTCCCATGAAGGGCGTGATGAGATTTGGGAGGCAAGGCAAGCTTAGCCCCAGGTTTATTGGGCCTTTTGAGATTTTGAGGGCAGTTGGCGAGGTGGCTTATGAGTTAGCCTTACCTCCAGCTTTCTCAGCTGTACATCCAGTTTTCCATGTGTCGATGCTGCGCCAATATGTTCCAGATGAGTCTCATGTTCTCCATTATGACACCGTTGAGTTGGATGATCGCTTGACCTATTCTGAGGAGCCAGTTGTTATTTTGGCCAGAGAGGTGAGGCAGCTGAGGTCGAGAGCCATTCCTGTTGTTAAGGTCTGTTGGAGGCATCGTCCAGTTGAGGAGGCTACCTGGGAGATCGAGCGGGAGATGCAGGAGCAGTTCCCCAGCTTGTTTGAGCCCTCAGGTACTTCTTAATCCTTACTTTCGCGGACGAAAGTCCTTTTAGTAGTGGATATTGTAATGACCCTCCAGGTCATTTCTATGTTAATGCCTTCTTTCTTTCATTTAGAGCGTTCCTGTAGCGACCCCGAGTCATTTATGACTTGCTGGCACTGACGATTCGGTCGCCTGGTCGTTCGTTTGGATTTTATGCCCATTTTTCTATTTTGGAGCTTTTGAACCTTGAAAAGTTGACTTCGGTCATAAGTTCAGGTAAACGACCTCAGATGAGAATTTTGACAATTCCATCAGCTCCGGAAAGGCAAAATTAGGCTAAAAGCATGGTTCGCATGAGTCCCGGGGTTTTCGGTGTGAATTTGGGGCCGATTAGCTCTTTAGCCCTTTGGAAATTGGCCTAAGGTTTACTTTGGTCACTTTCTTGGAAAACGCACTCGGATGAAAATTTCGATAGCTCGGTTAGTTCAAGAATGCCGAGTTTGGTCTAGAAGGACCTTTCGAGAATTACCGGGAGATTCCGATCAAAATCCGAGGCGCTTGGTAGAATTTGGCTAAAATGGCATAATGGGTGTGGGACCCACTTTTTGTCGAAACGACCTCGTATGAAAATTTCGACTGAGCCATTGATTAAGGAATGTCGAATTTAGTGGGGTAGCATATCTGGTTTATTTTTATCGGGTCCCGAATGAATTCCGAGGGTCCATTCGGAGACTTTAAAAAAATAGCTAAAATCTGGTTGCTAGTCTGCACCAGATTTTCTCAAAGTTCTAAAAAAAAATAGAACTTTTAAATGCACCAGATCAACCTCATTTTCAAATGCCGATTTCTCCCTCATCCGAGCTCTGATTTGAGTGATTCGAAGTCCTGTATGATCGTGGAGATTGTGCCTAGGTAGTGGAGTGATCGGAATGTGTTGGTGAACCCTCGTTTGTGGTGAAATTCAGCTCGAAGCTGCTGCCATCAACTTATGATTTCTTCTTCATTTTAAATTTTGATATCTCGAGTTCTAGAGCTCCTTTTTTGGTGATTCAAAGTCCCTAGTGTTCGGGTTTTCTTTGGGTTCTTATATTTGAGGTTGGGGTTCGATGGATGCACCTCGTTCTGCGTGAAATAGGAGGTAAACCCCTTATTTGGCCTATTTTTGTTAGTTTTAGATTTGTTATTGTTTAGTTGATTGGGAGCGGATCCGACCCCTATTTGATAAACTAGTTTAGGATTAGTGTTGGGAGAAGGATTTGGGACCTTTTGACACAGTCAATTCCGGGAAATCCGGAGCGGGTCCCACTTTGCTCGATTTTGACCCAAAATTTGGCCTGTCTCCGAGTTTTTTAATTTTGGTGTCTAAACGACCGTATTGACGATGTGATTCTATTTTTTGTAGCGTGGCAGTAGTCTGAGGCCGTTCGGAAGGGGAAATTTCCAATTGAATGACATGGAGTGCGCGTGATCGACTTTTTGGTAGGTTACGGCTTCTCTTCTTTCTAGACTGAGCCTGATTGTGCAAATGGTGGTTGATATTTGTGAATCTAGGGTGGTTAGTTAGTATTGTTTCCCTTGTTCCCCAATTTCCTCAGTTTAGAGTTGATTGTTGGGTTGTTATGAGCTAGTATCATGCTATAGGTTGGGCTGTTGATTTGATTTGCTGATATGCATGCTGTGGGGTATCTGTTGGTGGTTATCTGATGTTGCATGAGTGGGTCCGGGTGAATCTGTTTAATGATTGACTGATTATTGTGATTCTGCCTTAGAATAGGCTGTGATTTATTGACGTAGTCTCATGTACCTCGTTGACTTGAGTATGTATTCGACGTCATTTCGGATGGACTAGATCCTTGTAGATTGATATAGCAGACTTTGGGTCAGATTATGAGCCTTAGTATAGGTGTATTCGTGGCTTTCGGACCTTTCGATTCTTTGCCCCTTATCGCTGGGATTTTTTGGATGCGTAAGATACCGTGGTTGCGTCGATTGTCGGCTGGATTGTGTTAGGCTGGGAGCCTTCGGTTGATATATATGTAGGGGCGGTGGCCTGTGATTTTTAGTCTCTTAGTGTATTATTTTTATGGCTTATCCAATTCGTGACAGCTGGCTCCAGTACGTGGCTGACGTTACTCGGTTATCACTCAGGATTTCCAATGCTAGGCTGATGGGGGTAGGCTACCCGCTCCGGTCCGCAGCTGACGTTACACGATTGCAACCCGTTATTTCCAGTGCGAGTTTGTGGAGCATAGGCTACTAGTCCCAACTATGCGACCGACGTATCCGGTGTAGCCAGTATTTCCAGCGTTAGACTATCGAGTGTGGGTTGTTTGTGCCAGTCCGAGACTGAGGTTGCCCGGTTAGAGTCTGGCATTTCCAGCTCGTGACTGATGACTGAGCTGGGCTCTGATATTTATGACTGAGCTGGGCTCTGATATTTATGACTGAGCGGGGCTCTGATGGTAATGATTGGGCGGGGCCCTGGTGTTGTTTTTGAGATGGTTATTCCATCGTTTCTGCAGAATAGCTCTTCTGTGTACCTGTCGGGCTTATAGGGGTCCGTTCAGGTTTTATTTAAACTTGCACACGAGTGTGCCCAGCGGGTCTTATAGGGGGACCAGTTGGGTTTATTTTAGTTATTTCTTTGTGCTTCCTTTTAGATTTTTCGTTTCCTGTTCTGTTGACCTCTGTTTGTGTTGATTCTATCTTGTCCGCTTGTTTTTACCCTTCTTGTTCAGTCGGCCTATGATGCCTACTGGGTACCTGTTGTTTTGGTACTCATGCTACACTCTGCATCTGTTTTCGTGATGCAGGTCCGAGCACCAGTTATCAGCGTTGATATCGAGCCTGCAGCGGTCTGTTCAGGAGACGAGGGTGAGCACTTGGCATTTTGGGATTACCAGTCTCCTTCTGTTTATATGTTTTGGCTTGTCTTTTATTTTCGAGACAGTTGTTCCAGTGGTCCACTTTCGAGACTTGTACTCTTTTTAGTAGTTCTGTACTTGTGACTTCCAGGTTTTGGGAGGTGTTGTATATATTATTTTGGTTCCGTTCCAACTTTCGTGAGTGCTTTTATTGTATTCTTCCGCTTGGCTTTGGATTAGTTTCCACCCTTAGTCCCGTTACTGTTTAGTTCCGGGATAGGGTTTTGGCTGTCCTACTGATGGGTTGGTAGGCTCCATCATGACTTGAGAAATTGGGTCGTGACATCAACCAAACGCCGTATTAATTTTATACATGAATAACTTTTTTCTTATCCACCTTCCAAACGTCGTATTAATTATGTACATAAATAATTTTTTGTTATCCACCAACCAAACGTCATATAAGTTATACGGACTCTAATACATAGATAAGGCTTATTTTATCCAGCTACCAAGCGACCCTAACTCTGTAGGATATTTTTGTAAATTAACGTTTTTATGCAATGCACAAAATTTTTAATACACCAAACCAAACAATGCATAAAAATTATCTATGTATAACTAATGCAAGCATAACTAATACAAACATTACTAATGCACTCTATTTAACATTATTTTTATACACTCTACCAAACGACATTTGATACGAATAAGTCTTAATCGTTTAAATCTTGAATAAAAGTGTTAATTTCATTTAGAGATATTATTGTGTGGAATTTTTTTACCATAACTCTATCCCCAATAACTCGTTATCATTACTAACCGTCTCTTCCTTCATAATTATCATCATCATTATTAACCATCACTATCGTCGCCAACCACCAGTTACCACCATTGATTACCTGTGTCATCACAAACCATCATAGACAGCCACCACCGTACGATTGTCAAACACTATTGTCCTTAACTTACCACACTTGCTACCTTCTTCATTATAACTATATTCATTGTTGTCACCACTGCATCTCTGGCACCACTATTAGCCATTACTACTGCTGCAGTCATTTCCTACAACCAACCACCCCCACCATTGTGACTAGCACCGTCATCAACTATCACCAAACACATCGTCAATATATCACCACACATTATTTAGCCATTATCATCATAAACCACCACACATTCTTCAGTCACTACCACCATAAACATTGCTAATAACATCAACCAACTCCACCACTACTACTACCAACTGCCACCATCGCACCTATCACTTTAGCACCAACTAACTCCATCATCAAAACTATCACCACAACTAACACCAACCATCACCATCATCACCACTAGTCCACTATAAATTATCTTCATCATCACTAGCGAATATAAATATTTAATCTCTCTTTCTCAATTTATATGACTTACTTTCCTTTTTAGTCAGTCCTAAAAAGAATGACAAATTTCTTTATTTAGTAATAATTTAACTTTAAAATGCTCACTTTACCCTTAATGAAATGATTTCTGACCATACAAATATCTATGACTTATTTTAGACCACAAGTTTCAAAAGTCTTTCTTGCTTTCTTTCACTTAAACTCCGTGTTAAATTAAACTAACTCATATAGATTGGGACGAATGGAGTATAATTTTTATCAAACTATAAATTTATATATTTTTTAAAATTTAAGGAATAATTTCAGAGATGTCACGACCCAAAACCGGGTGTGATGGCACTTGTCCTATCCCACCAGGAAATGTCAGCCTAAAACCCAACAAGCGAAAATAAGCAATTAAAGAAGAACAACTAAAGCGGAAGTCTTTCAAACTTAAACAATCCCCCAAGACTGGTTGTCACATGTACAAGCCACTAATACAGATGTAATGGCCTAGCCCGCTAGTGATATTGTCCGATTTGGGCCTAGGCCCGCACGGCTTTAAAATGCGTCACTAGTTGGTAAGGCCTGCTTACTTAAATATCCAACATCTCTCCTGTGTTTTGCCGCTGTGGGACTTCTAATCTTAAGCTAGGGCGTCACATACACCCCTTCTATGGACTCAGCGTCCTCGCTGATGTTTGCCCCACCGAATGGGATTTGCCTAGACTCATCACTGAGGTTTTCCCTGTCTTATCGGGATTTGCCTAAACTCAGTTGAACTCTGGCCCACATCGACAAGGCTGATACAAGAGTGACTCTGATACCATTTGTAATGGCCCAGCCCGATAGTGATATTGTCCGCTTTGGGCCTAGGCCCACACGGCTTTAAAATGCATCACTAGTTGGTAAGACCTGCTTACTTAAATACCTAACGTCTCTCCTATGTTTTGCCAACGTGGGACTTCTAATCTTAAGCTGGGGTGTCACAGCAGAATTGAAATGAAATTACAGGTCTCAATGTCTTTGTATCTCAAATAGAACAAGACATAACGTAAAAAGGGTCGAGAGAGATCGACAACATCGAATAGCTACCTCTCAAGTTTCCTTAAAAGCCTCGGAGTAGGAAGAAGAGAGAGCTAGATCACAGTCTGGGCTCGGAACCTACACAAGTGTAGAAGCAAGGGTGAGTACCAAACAACACGGTACCCAGCAAATCAACTAATAACACAAGGAATATCTAATAAAATCGCGAATCCCTTACTTCCAACCGAACCTCTGATAACTACAACCTGCACAGAAAATCAGCCTAACCTAACAAATTCCAATTCACAGTTCAAATAACACATAGGTCAACAACAACTCAACAGCATCGCTGAAATAACTCACATCAGTATCAAGTATACAAATCTCAGAGTCACAAGGCATAACATAACTCCAATATAACCAGGATCGGACAATGCAATGCAATGTCAAGTAGGATAATGCATGTCTGTCCTACGATACACATCCGCTGAATCTCAGACTGGAACCCATGGGGGCCACACATGGACCATGTATCCGTCGAAACCATTTCCCATCGGCATAATCATCAACCGCTGGAATCATTTCCCATCGGCATCGCCGGAACCATTTCCCATCGGCATAATCATCAATCGCCGAAACCATTTCCCATCGGCATAATCATCAATTGCCGGAACCATTTTCCATCGGCATAATCATCAAAGTGTCTCATCATAGTGTTTCCAAAACCAATTCACACAAGTATGTTAATTCAAATAATGAGAAGAATGATAGTGCTCACAGTCACAACGCAATTCATATCAATGCAAATCACGTCACACTATCAACAATATATCAACATCATCAATTACATCATTTACAACAAGATCAATAGCCTAGTCTCCGATTCACTACTCCTTTCATCACAAGTAGGATTAATCACGAAGCAAGAGTTTCAAGTCTAGTTCCATAATCCACAATGAGCAAAAGACATATTCATCTATTTCCCAATCACATCGAGGCTATCATAACATTTCATCAATTATACATCAATGTCATGATCACGGCCTATCACACTTTGGCCTAACACTTTAGCACACATTGCCCTTTTATTAACCCCGCCGATCAATTTAGATTGATTCATACAAGAATTCAACCCATAACTCAACCAGAATCACAATCAATCAACAATCAGATATTTTCCCCTCCGAAAGAAATCCAAAGAAACAAAATCTATTCAAATTATGAAACCTAATCAAATTTCAGAGCTAACAATGCCAAGAACACGAAATTCAGAAAGAAGAGGCAAAACAACCCAAAATCCGACTTCGAAAATGGGATTTGAATATGGAATTTCTTACATGAAAATGATCCTCAAAGCTTTTGAAAACCATTAGTGAAAACCATTTTGAAAAAGGAGTTCAAATCAGATCACAATCCCTCTTTGATCACAAATTTTGGAGTTCATGCAAAACCCTCAAAATTTGTCACGACCCAAGGTACCCCCTAGACGTGACATAGCGTACAAGACCCCGAAAGGCCTCATACAAGCCACTTAGAATATATACATATAAGATCATAGAGATCAAGAGTTCAAGAGACAATGTCATATGAAAGCTTTTAAGGAAAATAGCGGAAGTCTACATCACATGTCTTAAAGCCAATCTAACATAAGAATGAGAAATAACATTTGGGAAGTAACCCAATACAATATCAATAGTGAAGAACATAAAAGTAAAAAAAACTAGGCTACGTCCTCGAATGGATGAGGACTCACCAAGTCTTCAATAATCCTTCTACTAAGCTCTAGCCACGAATAGATGGAGAATCGCCGGGCCCTACATTAACAAGTCAATGTAGGCAAGAGTATACGTTAGTACAATCAAGTACCAAGTATGATAGCAATGCACAAAATCATTTAAAACATGCTAAAACGGATCATTTTCATGACATGCAATGACCAAGCTAAACATGATAAAAGTTAGAAAACACGAAACATAAACCATGGTGAAAACAAGTTAAACATCTTTACTTTACTTGAGATACATCATAAAAACACTTTAGTTCATTGTTGTGGGAAGTAGCCTTAACCGACATGTAAGACCATGTGAGCTATCAACATGGAATCCAGTGTCTAACCCCACACCAATAGGGCCATCCTACTTGCCAAAGTAGGACCCTTTATTTAACGTATAGCTTACTTGGATCCACTAGCTAGTGTCTATCATAGACCATCATCCTATGGTGACACATAGTTTATGGGACACGGGCAATTGCCACTTGTCCACTCAATGCTAAGCATAATTCCCACGGACTAGGCATAGATCAATTATCATAAGTAGACATGGGTAGTCGCCTCTTGTCTACATTAGGGAACATGGGTGATCGCCTCTTGTCCCTTCATTAGAATAGCTCCTTAATCATCGATTCAATTTAGTTTAGCAAGCCTTTCAACAAGATATGAATCATTACATGTGAGAAAACCTTTCACATTCATGGGTTGAGTAATATATAATAATTTCCTTTCACAACTCAACAACAACATTAACATATCATAAACTTTGATGCTTCAATCTTTACTTCATCATTAGCTTGATAAGAGACATGCATAATTTCATAAACTTCATCTTTACATAGTTCATCATACCCATAATTTACAAATCATAGAGTTTACATGGGTTCATAAGAATTCATCTTAAATCATGCAATTCAATGCAAACTCATATTTAGAAAACTATAAACAAGGCAATTTGGCCATAGTTAAAGGAACCCACATAATACAGAAAAATCATAGTTTTTGATTGAACATATTTACTTTCATAAAAATCATCCTTAGGTCATTCATAATCTCATCAGGAGAACCTCAATTTAGAAATCATAATTCATGCATGGATTCATAGAGATTACATAACATTCATCACTTCATAATTCAACCCACCAACAAAAACATAATTTCAAAATTGGGGGATTTGGCATGGGTTCATGGGGATTCATCCAAATTCATGAAATTCAACTCAATTTATAATTCATAGTTCATAAATCAATCAATTGCAACAATCACTACAATGAACCCATAACATGGAAGAAAACCCCTAATTCAAATGAGAACTTCTAAGTTGAACATTGGAGATTTTAGGGATTCCATGGAGGAAAGGGCTCCATGGATGAACACTATCATACCTTAGGGTCTCAACTCCTTAAGCAATTGATGAAGAGAAGCTTGATTTCTTGAACCCTAACTTGCCCTCTTCTTCTTCTTCTTCTTCTATCTTCTAGAGAGAGAATATTTGAGAGGGGAGAATTTGGGGAAAATTTGTAAAGTGAGTGGAAAGGGTAGATTTTAGAATTAAAAGGGTTTATATAGTGTTAGGAGAAGTTATAAACCGACTTAGATTAGTAAATAGACCATTAGGTGAAAAGACCAAACGACCCCTTTAAAATAAATGTCGGACCCCTACCTACGGTTGGACCTACGGTCCGTAGGTAGACCTATGACCCGTCCAGTCCTTCCGTAGGTAGATTCAGAGACTTCCAACTTGGACCCGCAACGACGGGTCCTATCTATGGCTCACACATTGGGCGACGGCCCGTCCTGGCAATCTGTCGTTGGGGTCCTGAAACTTGACATTGTAAAAACTTGGGCTTGCTACCTACGGTTCAAACCTAGGCCCATAAGTCGACCTACGGTCCGTAGGTGGCCTCCGTCGTTACTGGCACCAACATAGAAAATCAGAAATTTTCCACCCTTTCGAATCTGGGGTATTACAAAATCCCACTTTAAAAACCCAAGTTCTACGTTGAAATCAAGTTAAAATCAATGGGTAATCAAAGTTTAGGGTTAAAATTAGTTACCCACAAGGTTTCCACGAAAGTGTCTCTTTCAAATCACCTCCCGGAGTTTTAGAATGATGAAAATGGGAAATTTCTCGAATTTACACTATTTAGGCAATAAATGAACTCCGCGGACGCGGTCAATACCTCTGCGAACGTGGAGAACAACAGAGGAACCCTCCGCAAACGCGTGCCCTACTCTGCAAACGCGGAGGTCAACAACCTCACCCTCTGCGAACGCGTCCTACTCCGCGAACACGGAGGTCAACAGTCACACCTTCCTTGAACGACGGCCTCCATCCGCGAACGCGGAGGCTTGCACCAGGTAAAAGAAAACCAGCTAACTCAACAATCAAATAAGTTTTTGAATGGACCCTCGAGATTCGTTCAGAACCCCGTGCACACAAACCATACATGCTATCCTACTAGATTCGACGTTCCGAACTCAATGGAACAGTCGGAATTCGAATTCGAGGTCTCCTTGACTTAGAACCCGATAAAGCACAACAAAACTAACTTAAGCCTCAAAATCTCAAATCAAGCTCGGGACTTCTAAAAATTCAACCAAGGCCACTCCTAGACCTAAAATCATCCCCCGAGTCCAACGGAGTCATCAGAATCAAATTCTGAGCACCCGATCTCCGAATGTTGACCAAAGTCAACTCTTTGATCAAAATTTCACAATTTTCCAACTCAAGGCCTCAAATCCACGATACAATCCCAAATCTGATTCCGTCAACTCTCATAGATCAAATTCCACAATCCAGAGCTGATGGAATTAACGGAATCCCCATCCGAGACCTGAAACTTTGAATGACCTAAAAAACCATATTTTTACAACTTTAAGCCTTTAGAATTCAAAACTTTCCAAAAACCATAACTTAATAAGAATTTTCACAAAACTAACTTCGGATATTAACCAAACATGACTCGGAACAACTCTCGGGAGGGGTAAAATGGTCATTTTACAAAATTTACAAAAATTGACCTTTAGGGTCATTACATTATCCACCACTAAAAATCATATTCGTCCCCGATCATAAAGTAAAAGAAAGTACCTGAAGCCTAAAAAAGCTGAGGATATCTGGTACGCATGTCAGACTTGGACTCCTAAGTTGCCTATCCAACTAAACGGTGACCCCACTGCACCTCCACAGAAGTAATCTCCTTGGTCCTAAGCTTACAGACCTGTCTATCAAGAATAGATGTAGGCTCCTCCTCATAAGTCAAATCAAGACCCAACTCCACAGAATCGAGTGTAATCATATGAGACTCATCCTGGATGTACTTCCGAAGCATAGAAACATGAAACAAAGGATGCACAACTGACAAGCTAGGTGGTAAGGTCAACTTATAGGCCACCTCTCCCACCCGGTCCAAAATCTCAAAAAGGCCAATGAATCTGGGGCTAAGCTTGCCCTTCTTTCCAAACCGCATAACACCCTTCATGGGTGATACTCGGAGCCAAACATGATCACCCTCCATGAATACCAAGTCTCGAACTCTCCGATCGGCATAACTCTTCTGCAGACTCTGAGCAGTCAACAGCCTACTCTGAATCAAACGAACCTGATCCATGGCATCTCTAAGAAAGTCGGTGTCTAAGGACTCCATCTCTGCCGAATCAAACCATCCAATTGGCGATCTACACCGTCTGCCATACAACGCCTCAAATGGGGCCATCTGAATGCTGGATGATAGCTATTGTAGTAGGCAAACTCTGCTAGGGGCAAATACTGATCCCACCTAGTACCAAAGTCAATCACACACGCATGGAGCATGTCCTCAAGCACCTGAATCGTCTGCTCGGACTGACCATCAGTCTGAGGGTGAAATGTTGTACTCATATCTAAACGAGTACCCAACCCATGCTGCAAAGTCCTCCAAAAGTGTGAAGTGAACAATGAACCTCGATCCGAGACTATAGATATCGGCACCTATGAAGCCTAACAATCTGACTGATGTAGAGCTGGGCTAACTTCTCCGTTGTATACTTCACCCGAACTGGAATGAAATAAGTGGACTTAGTCAGCCTATCAACAACCACCCAAATAGAATCATAACCACCCCCAGTGGTAGGTAAACCCACAACAAAGTCCATAGTGATCTTCTCCCACTTACAAGTAGGAATGGGCATCCTCTGAGACATACCTCCGAGCCGCTGGTGCTCACACTTGACCTGTTGACATGTTAAATATCTAGATACAAAGTCTGCAATATCCCTCTTCATACCATACCACCAGTAATGCTGACTCAGATCATGATACATCTTCGTTGCCCCTGGATGGATAGAATATCTAGAACAATGGACCTCCTCTAGAAGTAGTCTAATAAGCTGGCCCACCTTGGGCACATAAATCCGACCTCCAATCCTCTAAACTCCATCATAATCCAGTGCAACCTCCTTGGTTTCACCCCTCATCAACTTGTCTCGAATAAGACACAACTTCTCATCCTTAAACTGGCGCTCACAAATCTGCTCAACTAAGGAAGAATGGGCCTCAATGAATGCAAGCAAACCACCGCTCTCTTCAAAAACCTATAACCTGACAAAGCTGTTGGCTAACCTCTGAACATCCCTAGCCAAGGGCCTCATATAACCACTGATCGCGGTGAGACTTCCTATACTATGAGCCTTCCTACTCAATGCATCGGCCACCACATTGGCCTTCCTAGGATGATACAAAATGGTCATATCATAGTCCTTCAGCAACTCAAGCCATCTGCGCTATCTCAAGTTCAGATCCCTCTGACTGAAAATGTACTGAAGACTCCGATGATAGGTGAAAACCTCACAATGAACCCCATACAAGTAGTGCCACCACAACTTAAGTACAAATACCATCGCCGCAAGCTCTAAGTCATGGGTAGGATAGTTCTTCTCATGAGCCTTCAACTGTCTAGAAGCATAGGCAATAACCTTCCCTTTTTGCATCAATACACCTCCCAAACCAACTACGGAGGCATCACAATATACAGTAAAATCCACACCTTCCTTAGGCAAGGTCAACAAAGGAGCAGAAGTCAACAAAGTCTTGAGCTTTTGAAAGCTCTCCTCACACTCATCGGACCAATGAAAATCCACGATCTTCTGAGTAAATCTAGTCAACGACGCTGCCATAGTAGAGAAGCTCTGCACAAACCGTCTGTAGTAGCCTGCCAACCCAAAAAAACTCTGAATCTCGATAGGAGAAGTAGGTCTCGTCTAGCCCTTAACTGTCTCAATCTTGGCCGGATCAACCCTAATGCTCTCCTTGGACACTACATGTCCCAATAATTCCACAGAATCAAGCCAAAACTCACACTTGGAGAACTTGGCATACAACTTCTGCTCTCTCAGTCTCTGAAGCACCAACCTCAAGTGACAGACATGATCCTCCTCGGTCCTAGATTATATCAAAATGTCATCGATGAACATGATCACGAAGGAATCCAAGTACGGATGGAACACTCCATTCATCAACTCCATAAACACTGCAGGGGCGTTTGTCAACCCAAAAGACATCACCAAAAACTCGTAGTGGCCATAACGAGTCTGAAAAGCTATCGTAGGAATATACGATGGCCTAGTCTTCAACTGGAAGTAACCAAATCTCAAGTCAATCTTAGAAAACAACGCCGCACCTTGAAGCTGATAAAACAAATCATCAATGCGAGGAAGATGGTACTTGTTCTTAACAGTTACCTTGTTCAACTGCTTATAATCAATGTACATCCTCATAGAGCCATCTTTCTTCTTAACAAAGAGAACCGGTGCTCCCCAAGGTGACACACTAGGGAGAATAAACCCTTTGCTCAACAAGTCCTGCAACTAATCTTTCAACTCAACCGGAGCCATACGATACGGGGAAATAGAGATGGGCTTAGTGCCTGGCTCCAAGTTAATAGCAAAATTAATGTCACTATCTGGAGTAACACCGGGAAGATCAGTAGAGAACACTTCAACAAACTCCTGAACCACGAGAATGAACTCCATGGGAGGTGACTCAACATTAATATACCAAATAAAATCCAAATAGGACAAACACCCTCTATCAATCAACCTCTAGCTCAGATGTAGGAGATAACCTTACTAGGGTAAGAACCACTAGTACCCTTCCACTCTATCCTCGGAACACTAGGCATCGCTAAGGCTATAGTCTTAGCATGACAATCAATAACCGCATGATAGGGAGAAAGCCAATCCATACCCAAAATCACATCAAAATCTACCATCCCCAGAATAATCAAGTCTACCCAAGTGTCGTACCCAGCCAAAGAAATAGGACAGGATCGATACCTCGATCCACTAATAAGGGCTCACCCACGAGTGTAGAAACAAGCACAGACACAGACACAGACATACGATCACATACCAAATAAAAATCAGATGTAAAGTAGGTAGACACATAGGAGAAAGTAGACCCTGGATCAAATAATACAGATGAAGATCGATGGTTGACTGGGACGATACCTGTGATGACTGCATCAGAAGACTTAGCCTCGGGTCTCCCTGGAACAGCATAACACTGGACTCCTCTACCACCTCCTGTCTAAGCCACACCCCTACCTCCACGCTGAGCTACACCACCACTACGTGAAGCGCTGCTTCCTTTACCTGCTGTCTTACCCCTACCTCGACCTCTAGTCGGAGGCACTGGATCTCTCTCTAGAGCTGTTGAGTAAGTACGATGGGGCCCTGTATGAGTCTGCAGAGGGCATTGTCGCATCAAATGACCCGCCACAATATAACAAGACCTCAGAACGGTGATTTGCTGTGACGAACCAGATGAAGTATCACGGCCACCTTGGACAGAACTGCAAGACACACGGGACACCTGTCCACCCTCAGTCGCTGACATGGAAGCATGTACCGGCCTCTGACCCTGAAATGAGTTAGCACCCCTTTTAGAACCCCTGCCTCCAGATGAGGCACCGAAAAACTGACCACTAGAACGGGCCCTCTTGGGGTCCCCAAACTACTCTCAAACCAACAACTCCGCCTCCCTGGCGATACTCACAATGAAATGGAAGGAAGCACCCGCACGAGATGATCTAAATACATATGATCTGATGAAGAATGTCAAACCCCTCACAAACCTGTGGACTCTCTCCACCTCATCTGAAACCAAGGACGTGGCATGATGAGATAGCTGATAGAAACGTGCCTCGTACTCAGCAATAGATATGCCACCCTGAGTCAAACCCTCAAACCTTAGCCTGCTCTCCTCACGCACACTCCAAGGAATGACACGATCTCGAAAAGCACTAGAGAAAGCATCCCACTCCATCGGAGGAGATCCCACTGGCATGGGAACCACACAAGACCTCTACCACTCTCTGGCTGGCCCATGGAGCTGGAGAGCAACAAAACAGACACCCCTCGCATCCACCATCCTCACCGTTTCAAGAATCTCACGGCACAGGGTCAGAAACTCATGAGCATCCTCACTCTTACCACCCTGAAACTGGGGTGGTTTCATCCGCTGAAACCTCTCATAATACTTCTAGTCCTCCACTGTCTGAACTACATCTGGGGCCTCCTGTGCACCGACAGTTGGTGCGGGAACCAATGGTGGCTGATCCACCTTATCCTGAACATCCGGACCCTAATGCTGCTCTTGGGTTTGTACCCCTGCTCTAGTCTGTGAACCCTATGGCATGCCTGTAGCACCCTGAGTAAAACTCTCCATAACTCTCAGCATCCTTAATAAGGTCTTCTTAAAGAACGAGTTGAGAACCCTGGAGAAACCTGGTCCTCACCAACCTCAATTTGTGGCTCTAGGGAAGCCTATCTACCATAGCCTCTAGCAGGTGCCGCTCCTCGGGCACGACCTCTCCCACGTGTTGCTCAACAAGCACGACCTCCAACTCGGGCTCTAGCCTGACCTCTGACTGGAGCCTTAACCGCTGCCTCAGGGACTGCCTTTCCTCAATCACTCGAAAAAGAAGTTCTAGTCCTCGGTATCTGCCAAAGCAACACACGACACTCAGCACAAGCGATAAGAACCATGCACGATAAGAGAAAATGAAATGAAGGAATTTTCCTAACTGTCCTCATAGCCTCTCAAAGATAAGTACATATTTCTCCATACTGATCCTCGAGACTCTACTTAGACTTGGCTTGTACACGTGAGACCTATGAAACCTGGGTTGTGATACCATTTGTCATGACCCAAAATCGGGTGTGATGGCACTTGTCCAATCCCACTAGGACAAGTCAGCCTAAAAGCCAACAAGCAAAAATAGAAATTAAAGAATAACAACTAAATCAGAAGTCTTTCAAACTTAAACAATCCCCCAAGATTGGTTGTCACATGTACAAGCCACTCATATAGAATTGAAATGAAATTACAGGTCTCAATGTCTTTGTATCTCAAATAGAACAAGACATAAAGTAAAAAGAGTCAAGAGAGATCGCCAACATCGAATAGCTAAATCTCAAATATCCTTAAAAGCCTAGGAGTAAGAAGAAGAGAGAACTAGATCACGGTCCGGACTCCGAACCTACACAAGTGTAGAAGCAAGGGTGAGTACCAAACAACACGGTGCCCAGCAAATCAACTAATAACACAAAGAAAATTTATTAAAATCACGAATCCCTTACTTCCAACCAAACCTCCGATAAGTACAACCTTCGCAGAAAATCAACCCAACCTAACAGATTCCAATTCACAGTTCAAATAACACATAGGTCAACAACAGCTCAACAACCTCACCGAAGTAACTCACATCAGTATCAAGTATACAAATCTCAGAGTCACAAGGTATAACATAACTCCACAATAACCAGGATGGGACAATTCAATGCAATGTCAAGTAGGATAATGCATGCCTGTCCTACGATACACATCCGCTGAATCTCAGACCGGAACCCATGGGGGCCACACATGCACCATGTATCCGCCGGAATCATTTTCCATTGGCATAATCATCAACCACCTGAACCATATCCATTGGCATCGCCAGAACCATTTCCCATCGGCATAATCATCAATTACCGGAACCATTTCCGATCGACATCGCCGTAACCATTTTCCATCGGCATAATCATCAAAGTGTCTCATCGTAGTGTTTCAAGAACCAATGCACACAAGCATGTTCACACAAATAATTAGAAGAATGATAGTGCTCACAATCACAACACAATTCATATCAATGCAAATCACGTCACACAATCAATAATATATCAACATCATCAATTACATCATTTACAACAAGATCAATAGCCTAGTCTCCGATTCACTACTCCTTTCATCACAAGTAGGATAAATCACTAAGAAAGAGTTTCAAGTCTAGTCCCATAATCCACAATGAGCAAAATGCATATTCATCATTTTCACAATCACATCGTGGCTATCATATCATTTCATCAACTATGCATCAATATCATCATCACGACCTATCACACTTTGGCCTAACAATTTAGCACACATTGCCATTTTATTAACCCCGCCAATCAATTTAGCACACATTGCAATTTTATTAACCCCGCCAATCAATTATATTGATTCATACAAGAATTCAACCCATACCTCAATCCCATTACTCCCCAACACAATTAAGAAAGAAACTCGGAATTCTAAAAGATTCACAAAGTTTTAGAAGTTCACTTGCCTTAACCGGAATCGCAATCAATCAACAACCGGAGCTTTTCCCCTCTAAAAGCAATCCAAAGCAACACAATCTATTCAAATTATGAAACCCAATAGAATTTTGAAGCTAACAATGACAAGAACACGAAATTCGGAAAGAAGAGGCAAAACAACCCAAAAATCCAGTTTCAAAAATGGGATTTGAATCTGGAATTTCTTACATGAAAATGATCCTCAAAGCTTTAGAAAACCATTAGTGAAAACCATTTTGAAAAAGGAGTTCAAATCATATCACAATCCCTCTTTGATCACAAATTTCGGAGTTCATGCAAAACCCCCAATATCCCACTTTAAAAACATAAATCCTAAGTTGAAATCAAGCTAAAATCAATTGGGTAATCAAGGTTTGTTACCCACAAGATTTCCATGAAATTCAAATCGCCCCCAAGCTTCAAAATGATGAAAATGGGACATTTCTTGAATTTACAATGTTTAGAAAATAAATGAACTCCGCGAATGCGGTCAATACCTCCGCGAACGTGGAGAACAACACAGGGACCCTCCGTGAACACGGGCCCTACTCCACGAATGCGGAGATCAATAGCCTCACCCTCCGCAAATGCAGCCCTAATCCGCGAACGCGGAGGTCAACAGTCACACCCTCCACGAACACAGGCCCCCATCCGCGAACACGGAGGCTTGTACGAGGTAACAGAAAACCAGCAAACTCAACAATTAAACAAGTCTCCGAATGGACCCTCGTGATTCATTCAGAACCTCGTGCATACAAACCATACATGCTACCCTACTAACTTCGACTTTTCGGACTCAATGGAATCGTCAAAATTTGAATTTGAGATCTCCTTGACCCGGAACCCGATAAAGCACAACAAAACTAACTTAAGTCTCAAAATCTCAAATCAAGCTCGGGAATTCTAAAAATTTAACCAAGGCCACTTCTAGACCTAAAATCATCCATGGAATCCAGAGGAGTCGTCAGAATCAAATTCTGAGCATCTGATCTCCGAATGTTGACCAAAGTCAACTCTCTGATCAAAATTCCACAATTTTCCAACTCAAGGCCTCAAATCCACGATACAGCCCCAAATCTGATTCCGTCAACTCTCCTAGACCAAATTCCACATTCTTGAGTTGATGGAATCGACGGAATCCATATCCAAGACCCGAAAATCCGAATGAGCTCAAAAACCACATTTTTACAACTTAAGCCTTTAGAATTCAAAACTTTCCAAAAACCATAACTTAACAAGAATTGTCACAAAACTAACTTTGGATACTAACCAAACATGAGTCGGGGCAACTCTCGGGAGGGGTAAAATTGTCATTTTAAAAAATTACCAAAAATGACCTTCAGGGTCATTACAAGAGACCTCTCATCAGGTTTTGCTCCATAACACTAACCTCCCTTGTGGTTTACAATATTACAAGTACATCCTTTATTTTGATTTACTAGTTCTGGGAACGTGCGCTGCACGTTTGGCCCCTATTATTATATTAATTTATACCGTTCTAACTCATGTTTCTAATATCTTATTGTATGCCACCAAGTTCGTCCATAGAGTCCATGTAACATAAGAAATTTTGTAAAAATAAATTATATAAAATAGTTTTTAAAAAAGTCTATTTATAATTAGTGAAAGGTGTCATAACAGTTTTGTTTCAAAAGCATATGATTCATATTATGGAAGGCGAAATGTGAAAAATGAAAAAAATAAGAAGATATTATTAATGAGTAATGAAGTACTATAATGTAAGTTTTAGAAGATGAAAATAACGCATGAGAATTTAAAGATATTCATTTAAATAAATTACCTACAATTAAAGGCTAATATAATAAAGTTAAGTATTTTAAGATAAACTTTCTCATATATAATATATTAATTGCATTATTGATTTGATTTTAAAAGTTAGTAAAAAGTATTTTTTTAATTAATAAAAATAGAGAAGGGAATTTTCATAATTCAACTTTGAATTTAAAACCTTTCACTTTTAATATAAAAAACATTTGTAACATCAATCTAATTAACGTGAAAAGCAATAAGATGAACCTGTCATCATATTGTTCAAAATGAAAAAGTTAAACAAAGCAATATATTAATAACAATAGAAAAGAAGGACTAATAAATAAATAATTACATACGAATTATAAGATGTTGAAACACAAAAGTGAAGTGGATTGACATTTTATGTCCAATTTATAAATAAAGAAATTATGTACATTAAAAGTTATGAATCAACGCGAAAATAATAGAGAAAAAATCTACTTGATTTTTTGATATATATATATATTGTCACGACCCGATCCCTCGTGCCATGATGGCACCTACTATAACCCGCCAATAGGTAAGCCAATCCGTAACCCAAAATGACAAGTAATGAGTGCTAGGGTAGAACTAACAAAAAATAATACTAACACTAAGAAAAGCCAGAAACAGGAACTAACCAAAACTGCATACAATGGAAACCCTCCTAGAACCTAGAAGTCACGAGTACAGAGCTGTCTAATATGAACAGGGACAAGTCCTAAAAGTGGACCACAACAAGCTGTCTTAAAGGCAAAAGACTAGCTAACATATGTACAGAAGGAGACTGGCTGATCTAGCATGCCAAGTGCTCACCCTCATCTCCGGTATCCACAAGCTACAAAAGATGGCATGACTGATCACCGCTGATAGCTGGAACTAGGGCATGCATCACGAAAATGATGCAGAGTGTAGCATAAATACCAAAACAAAGGTACTTAGTAGGCATCATAGGTTGACTGAGCAAGAAAGGTAAAGGTAATCAGAAAAGATAGAATCTAGCCATAAATAGAGGTCATACGGATATGAAAAGAAAGCACACTAGCACACCGAAAGTAAAATCTAAGTACAATTAAACTAAACTTAACTGTACCCCATAAGCCGAGAAGGTACACTCGTGCACAAGTTTAAATAAAAACCTGGACAGACCCCATAAGCCCGACAGGTACACAGTATAACTAAGTCTACAACATAAAAGTTCCTCCAAACCAGATCCAACACGCGTACGCTGGACCTCAAATCCCAAGCAATAACCTATACTAGAGGTGACGACCTCGAAACGTGAAGCATCAGTCTCGAACCGTGAAGCATCAGTCTGTACTCGTGACTTCCAAGTTCTTGGAAGGTTTCCATTGTATGCAGTTTTAGTTTGTTCTTGTTTCAGTCTTTTCTTGGTGTTAGTATTATTTTCTGTTAGTTCTACCCTGAAACTCATTACTTGTCATTCTGAGTTACTAGTTGGCTTACCTACTGATGGGTTATAATAGGTGTCATCATGGCACGAGGGATCGGGTAGTGAAAAGTTGGTATTAGCGCCCAAGTTCACCTGTCTCACTTGTATAGAGCTAATACCTAGTAGAGTCCTACAGATTAGTGCAGAGACGTCCGTATCCTATCTTTAGGAGGCTACAGTGTCTTTAGGAATCCCTCTCTTTTGTATCACTTTCGTGCAGTTGTGAGTTATTGGTTTCTTGAAATCTTACTTGTTCACTCTTTTCGCAGGATGGCTCGTATATGCCGCGAGGTGGCTCGGGGTAGTGGTCGACCCCTCTTGAGAACAGAGGTCATACAGATTTGTACAGAAAGCACACTAGCATACCGAAAGTGAAATCTAAGTACAATTAAACTAAACTTAACTGGACCCCATAAGTCGGGAAGGTACACTCGTGCACAAGTTTAAATAAAAACCTGGATAGACCCCCATAAGCCCGACAGGTACACAATATGGCTAAGTCTACAACATAGAAGTGCCTCCAAACCAGATCCAACACGCGTATGCTGGACCTCAAACCCTAAGTAATAACCTCTACTAGAGGTGACAGCCTCGAACCGTGAAGCATTAATCTCGAACTGAGAATACAGCCTCAAACCGTGAACATCGTCCTTGTGCTAGAGATATCGGTCTCGAACCGTGATCATCGGTCTCAAACCAAAAATAGTCATAGTGTCCAGTCAACTCCTAGCCCAGCTAGCAATAGTGAAAAAAACTATTCGACTCCGAAGAGGATTCCAATATCAAGACTAAGTCATCTTGGGACGACGTCAACCCATAAGCATCCACAGGAGGCTCCAAGCCTAGAACAACCCAATCTCAAATAATCACAAGATACATGCTCTCCGGTAACCCATCGAAGTCGTAGAGATAGGGAGAGAAAGAAGAAGGTCTATAAAGCTGCACAAATGCCTATACTAAGGCTTAGGCTATCAGATCCAAGTAAACTATTTCAGTCTACAAGGACCTAGTTCATCTGAAATGACGTCGGAGACATACCAAAATCACAAGGTTCACGGGTCTAAGGCATCACTAGTCTATCCTAGACTAAGGACAGACACGCTTCAGAACACATATAGTAACACATAAGTAAATCACATAGCATGTGACAACACACATATAACCCAAATTAAAATGGTACTACCCTCGGAACGGTGCCAATCAGTCCTAAGACATGGTATCTAAGAAGAGAAAGCAAGAATAACTAGGTACCCGCTGCCAATTCACACTAATCATCATGAATTTACGCAATCCAGCCCAGTTCATAAGGAAAGGAAGTCATAGCCTACATGTAGGCCGACCACACGTGCTCCAAATCACCATGCCAGAGCTTTTCCTTTCCTAACAGCCTCCGAACGTTGCCATGCTATCAAAATAGGATCACAACATATGTATGATCGTTTAGACACTAAAATCATATAAAATAGAAATAGACCAATTTTAGAGTCAAATGGGAACCATGCCAAAATTTTAGAAGTTGACTCTGTCAAAAGGTCTTAAACTATACCTCAAACTTGTGTTCGAAAATTGAACACAATTCAAGACCTAAAACAGCGGAAACAACAAGCATCGAAAACCCAAATTAATCACTAAAATGGAGAAGGGGCAGCTTGCATGTGAAATTCACCTCGAATGGAGGTCCACCAACACAATCTAATTAGCCCCCAACAAATAGCACCACAACCCAAAGTAAAGATATAACCAGTAGTAGAACATGAATCACCTGATAAAGTGTTCCAATCTGCATCAAAAAAACCTTCAAGTACAACAAGATATTTTTTATAGAACAAACTACAATTTTTTTGTTCCAATTAAATATCTCATAACTCTTGTTATAGAATGTCAATGTTCATTTTCTGGCTTGCTTGTAAACCTGCTAAGTACTCCTACTGCATATGCAATATCAAACCTAGTGCAAACAGTCACATATCTCAAACTTCCAATTAAGCTACCATATTCATTTTGATTTATTACATCATTTTCACTTTCAACAGGAAATAAGTGAACACTTGAATCAAAAGGAGTTACAACATGCTTGCAATCAAGAAAGATATATTTTTTCAAAATTTTCTCAACACAATGTGTGTGGTCAAGGAAAATTCCATCATATGTTTTTGTAATTTTTATTCCAAGAATAAAAGTTTTCCTCACCAAGATCTTTAATATCAAAATAGCTTCTAAGAATATTTTTAGCTTCATCTATAACATTCATGTTAGAGCCAAAGATTAATAAATCATCAACATATAGGCAAATGATAACATGTGAATTATTCCAAGACTTATGATAAATGCACTTATCACACTCATTTATTTTAAAACTATTTTCAATCATGCAGGAATCAAACTTTTCATGCCATTGCTTTGGTGCCTGTTTCAAACCATATAGGGATTTAGTAAGTTTACACACTTTGCTTTCTTGGCCTGATTCAACAAAATACTCGAGTTGATCGATATAAATTTTCTCATTTAGGTCTCCATTAAAAAAATAGTTTTACATCCATTTAATGAATTTGCAAATCAAAAATTACAGCCATAGCAATTAAAAGTCTAATGGATGTAATTCTAGTTACCAGAGAAAAAGTATCAAAAAATTATAGGCCTTCTAGTTGCTTAAAACCTTTTACAACTAGTCTAGCTTTATATTTATCAATAGATCTATTTGGTTTCAATTTTTTTCATAAGACCCATTTGCAACCAATTGTTTTACAACCCGATGGTAAATCAACTAGCTTCCAAATTTTATTAGAAATTAGTGATTCCATTTCATCATTTACAGCTTCTTTTCAAAAAATAGAATCATGTGAAGATAAAGCTTCTTTCAAAGTGAGAGGGTCATCTCCAACATTAAAAACATAAAAATCAGTCTCAAAATCTTTTCTACTCAAGCTCTTTTACTTCTTCTTAACTCAAAATCATCAATTTCTTTATTTTTTAAAGTAGAAGTAGAAGAACTAGGTAGTGACAAAATATTTTGTTCAATCCTTTGACCCCCACTATTTTTAGAATCAAAGGGGAATTTATTCTCATGAAAAAAGAGCATGCATCACCCGATTCTATAATAATATTATCTTCAAGATTAAAAAACCTAGTTCACCCCAGGGCGATATACTAGGTCGGATAAAGCCTTTATCAAACAAGTCTTTCAACTTCTGTTTTAGCTCCTTCAACTCAGCAGGTGTCATTCTATAAGGCAGAATTGATATTGGTTGCGTATCAGGATCTACATCAATATCAAAGTTGATTTGTCTGACGGGAGGTAATCCTGGAATTCCTTAGGGAAATCATCAGGATATTCATTCACCACTGGTACTGGTTGAATAGTCGACACATGCTTCTCAGCTTTAAGGTCTCTTACTCGAATGAGGTGATATAAACACCCCTTTGTAATAAGCTTGTGTGCCTTAAGATAAGAAATAAAATTTCCTCTAGGCATCACATCATTAGCCTTCCACTATAGGACTGGCTCTCCTGGAAAATGGATTCAAGAAATTTTGGCCCGGCAATCAATATTAGCATAGCCAGAGGACAACCAATCCATACCCATGATAACATCAACGTCAACCATTTCCAGTTCAATCAAGTTAGCTAATGTATCTCGGCCATATATTTTCACTAAACAATCATAATAGATCTTCCTAGATATGATAGACTCTCCTACTGGAGTCGATATTCCAAATGGTTCACATAACAACTCTGGCTGTATTTTAAACCTTTTAGCAACAAATGGAGTAATATATGATAGAGTAGCTCCTGGGTTTATCAAATCAAATACATCAAGTGAGAAAATTGATAAGGTACCTGTGACCACGTCTAGAGATGCCTCTGAATCCTACCGCCTAGGTAATCCATACATACAATTTGGGCTGACACTTGAACCCGCCCCTCTACCTCTACTAGATCCTCTATTTGATGGTCCCTGATAACCGCGCGAAGAGGAAGGTGCTAATGATGTTGAGGCTATTGCAGGCCTTACAAGATGTCATTTATCACCCTTATTTCTATCTTTGAGTTGTGGGAAATATTGTACCATATGACACTCTATACCACACCAACAACATGCATTTGAACCACGCCAACATTCCCCTCCATGAGCTCAGCCACATTGTTTGCAAGTAAGTTGAGGTGGTAATCTGCGACTAGTACCCTCTGAGGCTGAAGGTCTAGTGCCCTAAAATTCTAACCCTACTAACGTCTATGTCTCAAAAATCACACTGGAGCACTAGATGTAGAGCGTACTACTGACTAAGTCTGCCTAGCTGGTCCTCTACTTATGGAAGCTTCACCGCTTCCCTGATACTGGCCAACCATCCTAGCCCTCTTACTCTGGTCTCTCTCGCTCTTTACTTCGCGATTATGTTGTTCCTCCTTTAAGTGCTGAGCATATTCCATAATCCTCATTATATCCAAATCCTTATTCAGGGAAGCAACCGAGAGAATGTCCTTCAAGAGATCTGTGAGGCCATCTACAAAGCGATGAATCCTTGATGTTTGGGTACTAACCAACTCTGGAGAAAATCTAGAAAATTGCATAAACTGTAGGCTTTACTCTCCGATACTAAGATCATGCTACTTTAGATTAAGAAATTCATCTACCCTTGCCTCTCTGAGCTCTAGTGGAAAAAATTGATCCATGAAGGCCTTTGAAAAGTCTTCCCAGACCGCTGGGGAAGCATTCTACTCCCTTGAAGCTCTCATACCAAACAATAGCAACATCTTTCAACTTATAAAAAACCATTTCAACAGCATCTATCTCCGATACCCACATCACCTTACAGATTCTATAAGTCTCATCAATGACCTATTGAGGGTCCTTCGCAAGGCTGGAGCCTGTAAAAACTAATGGATTCATATGAAGGAAATCCTGATTCCTAGATCCGGCTACCTCTCTCTGAGTAGCATCAAGTACCTCTACACTCTGTCCTTGAGCCTAAGTGGCTACCAACTGAGTAAGCCACTATATCGCTCCTCTCATATCCTACTCTGAAGCACCTGGTGGCAGTATAGGAACGACTAATGGCACTGTTGGCGGTGCAGAAACTCCTGTAGGTCCTTCTGTCCTGAGCACCTGAGCCTTAAAATCATAGGACTCGGCAACCCTTTTTGAGCCCTAGTGTGATCGACTGAAACTAGAGACTGCTCTGTGGTGGCTACCTCTTGAGGGGTGCCAGTACTGGCCACCTAGACTTCTTTATCCTTATATGTAGCAGACATGATTTTTATCACAAATAAGCAGAATATGAGTCAAAAGCAACTTTCTATAACTTAGCTCTATCACATAATCTAGATTACAAAAAAGATATTTTTCCTAAATGCCTTTGCAGTCTCTTAATTATAAATTTGGCACGCAACACATTAATAAGTGAGGTCCTACTGGACGCAGCTTCATAGACTCCCGGGATAGCTGAACATAGGCTCTGATACCAAGTTTTGTCATGCCCCCAAATAGAGGGCGGACAAGAACCGTATGGATAAAGCTATGACATGTAAGAAGTTATAAACTAATAAGCGATCAAAATAACCAATACATGCTATATATATAGGTTATAAAGCTATTTTGGAAAATACTGTCCAACATGATACATAACGATGTCTAGGAAGTCTCCAAAAGATTTGCAACATCATAGTGCTAATAACTCGTCAAGACAAACCTCGACGTATGCAACTTGCAGCCTATACATATAATCAAAATTACTAGACATAAGCTGGCTTCAAATAGAGATGGAGCTTACTAAAACATCAACTGAAGTCGACAAAAGAACCTAACGTGGATGTCAACTCCCTTGTGAACCTGATCCTACATTTACATTGAAATGTAGTGCCCCATATACAAGGACGTCAGTACATATACAACATGTACTGGTAATTAGAGCAGACAAAATAATAGATAGACATGTATGAAAGCTCATATGAACCAAATGTTAAATCGGAAGAATTAGGAGCATATAAGGAGTAGATACATGATATACAATGGTAACCTATGCACCACTTAATTAGTTCATCATATAATATCCTAAGCAGCGTTCATTATATTATGATACCTATAGATTGCCTAAGGCAACCAACATTAACTATAAGGCATAAGTTTCCTAAAGGCTCATCTCTATGTTTCTATGCATATACTGTAATTGCAGTCTGGTACGAGGTACACATGCCCCTCCATGGGCTAACTATGAGGGTCTTCCCGCAGGACATATGTACCATGTATTGTCTTGAGTTAGGGGAACTAGTACATGGTATTCCAGCTGACACCTAATGAAAATGAAGCAACAAGGGTGGGTAAGCCACAATATTCGGGCTCACTATAGAGGTTTAGTCTCAATCCTGTGCAAAGAATCACGTTGCACGAGAATGTCAAGTAGAACCTATGAATACCCACCCGTCACTATATTTTATCATATAATGCCTTAGATGACCTATGAAATAGCATTTATGCTAAAGGTTGTTCAACTAATCAAGTAATGTCTCTGTATGGTACCTAACTTTCCAAATATGATATCAACTATCTAAATGTTACTTCTCACTTTAACTTATAAGTATGGCACCTATGTCCTTACCTCCTTAAACATGACTATCCTATAGTTGTTCATTCTTGTTTAGTACAAATCACATATATACGATTATGAATCATAAGAAATCTAAGTAAAGATACTTTTGATAACCCAAAATGTTAAGAAACTCAACCCGAAGCGAGTGATATGAATACCTTTAAGCTTAAACAATTAATCAAGTAGGTGGAAAATATGAAGGTTTTACTTTCATGATTCAAGTGAACTAACTTGACCTTTATATGAGAAACACATGACATAGGTGATGCCTTAAAGGCGAAGGGAGTTTTAGCTTTACATACATTGAATGATTTTGTAGCTAATGATGATATCACGAATTCCAAACAACTCAACGTACGAGGGTGTAGTCTTTCACATAACCAACCACTAGCTTCCACCACTCAATTACGATTCATCAATCCAACACAATTAACTACAAATCATATATACATGTTCATCAATAACATGTAGGTTCATCAATAATTCATTCCAATATTTTCCACTTATACCCAAACTAATCTAATTTGTAATAATCATTCTGAGTGAATTCCTTATTTGTTTTCCAACTTACGAGGTTCAATCTTAGTTATGCCCATAAGTAGAGATACCCAAAAATTCCACTTTTATAAAAAAAATCACTATTTATCTTCTTCCCTTTCCAAGAACCCTAACTCATCACAAAACCCATTTCAAAAGCTAGTGCAACAATTCCAATTAAATGGTGATTTTCACTTTACACTACATCCCAATTAAGTAATCCATAATTATATTCAAGAGTGGGTAGAGAATTTACCTATTTGAAATCAACCCAACTTGAGTTCTTGATGAATTTCCTATATTCTTGAATTCAGACTACCGCTTGTATAAGACTTAGATCCCTATATGCCTCTTGTTTATGAGAATAATTGTTTGCCGGTGAAATCACCACCTCGCTGCAGTTGCTGAAGCGCAACGGTAGATACCACTTCGTGCTTCTGGAAATTCCAAGCAAAATACTTCATCTAAGCATTCTATATAAAGAATTAAAGGGTGACCCCACTAACCCACATGCCAATTAATGACTAATGTAAAAGAAATGGTCACTTTACCCATTTTTTTGTTTCATTTACTTAGTTGGCGGTGTGTGTGTGTGTGTATATATATATATATATATATAGCAACTTTCCTTAAAATATGCTCACTTCATTTAAAGCATATAATTAGTATACCAATATATGAAACGCTCCATTTAACTTGGTAGCGAGCAGCGCTTCGTTGCCCTTTTCGAATATTATTTTCCACTCTTTGCGAGAAATTTTTAAATACCAAATAATTAGGGTACACCCAAAAATATTTAATTTGGCGTATAGTACTCCACATATCCCTTTATAGCTTAAGGGTTATATATTCACTTAATAATAAACTTAATTTAGATTCTGAGATGCTACACTAGGCCTCCGTGAACACGAAATAGGCCTCAGAACACAAAGACCAAGACCAATGGTCACCCCGAACGTGATCAAGAGCTCGAAAATGCAAAGAGTAATTGTGACTGCCTCAGCTGATACACATTAGCTGGTTTTCTCCAGCTTGAAATTCCGTGATGGGGTGCTCGGGATTCGTTCGAAACACCTTGCACACAAACGAGATATGCTACCCCACCAAATTCGGTATTCTGAACTCAACGGAGATGTCAAAACTTCCAACTGAGGTCATCTTGATAAAAAGTGGGTCCCACACTCAAATTCCATTTTAAGACAAATTCCACAATGAGGGCTCGGGATGAGCCCGAAAGCCTCGGGATCTATACCAAAGGTCCTCTAGACCAAACTCGGTATGCCAGAGCTAATGGAGCCATCAAAATTACATTCTTAGGCTGTCTTCCTAAACTTTTGACCAAACTCAATCGTTCAAGTTTCAAGATCTCCAAAATATGAAAACTTGCACAAAATCCAAACGAACGACTAGCCGACCAAACTGTCAGTCCCAGCAAGTCATAAATGACTTTGGGTCGCTATAGTAACACTATAAACACCAAAAACAATGCAGAAAGGAGAAAATGACCTGAAGGTTCATTACAACATCCAATACTAAAATTGACTTTCATCCACAAAAGTAGGAGTCCAGAAGTGCCTGAAGGCTCAAACAAGCGGAGAAACTGCTCTTGCATCTCATGTTCGGTCTCCCAAGTAGCCTCCTCGACTGGACGATGCCTCTAATAGTTCTTAACCAAAGGTATGACTCTCGAATGCAACTGTCGCACTCTTTGTCTAGAATAACAATTTGCTCCTCCACTAAGGTCAAATAGCCATCCAACTCAACTGGATCATACCAGAGCACATGAGACTCATGAGGAATATATTGGCGAAGCATAGAAACATAGAAACTGGAAGGATAGCTAAAAATGCAGGAGATAGGGCCAAATCATAAGCGACTTCACGAACTGTTCGCAAAATCTCAAATGGCCCTATATACCCGGGCTAAGATTCTCCCCCTCCCAAACCGTGACACTCGAAGGAATACCCGATCACCAACTCCAAATCTCTAAGGCTGACACGTATGGTCAGCATTACTCTTACACTTGCTCTATGTTGACCTAAGCCTATCCTGAATCACACGCACATGATATAAGGCCTCCTGAAGAAAATCAGTACCGTGCAGCCTAGGCTCCGAAGACTCAAACCAACCAACCATATAGCGATACCATCTCTCATATAAGTTCTCAAACGAGGCCAATTGAATACTCGATTGATAGTTGTTGTTATACGCAAACTTCACCAAAGCTGAGAATTGGTCCCACTAACCTCCAAAGTATAATACACAGGCCCACAATATGTCTTCCAAAACCTGAATGGTGCACTTTAACTGCCCATCGGTCTATGGGTGAAAAGTTGTGCTAAGATCAACATGGGTACCCAATTCCTAAAAGGTCCTCCAAGAGATGGAAGTGAACTGAGAACCCCTATCTTAAATGATGGATACCGACACCCCATGAAAACAAATTACCTCCTGAATGTAGACATGAGCTAACCTCTCGGCACTGAAGGATAACTGAATGGGTAGGGAGTTTGTTGACTTTTTCAATTGACCAACGATGACCCAAATACTAGAAGAACCTCTAGAAGTCTGTGGCAATCCTATAACAAAGTCCATGGTGATGAGCTCCCACTTCCACTCTAGAATGGGCAATCTCTGAAACTCACCATCAGGCCTCAAATACTCGACATTCACCCATTGGCAACATAAGCAACGGGACACATAGTCTGCAATATCTCTCCTTATGCCACTCCACCAGCTATGCTGCCACAAATCACGATACATATTTGTAGTGCTTGAATGAGTAGAATATCTGGGATCATGGGCCTCACAAAGAATCAGCTTAATCAAATCCCCAACTCTTGAAACACAAATACGACAATCAAACCTCAATATTCAATCAGAATATAAGGTAGTCTGCCGGCGTCACCTTGAAAACCCCAATTTTGGATAGCCACCAAGGCCTCATCCTCAAACTGACGACCACGGATCCACTCCAACAGAGATGTCTAAACCCCAACATAGGTTAACACCTGCCTAGAATTTGAAACATCAAGTCGAATCATCCTATTGGCGAAACACTAAATATCTAAAGCCCAGGTCTCTCCACAACAGAAAGGAAAGCTAGACTACCCATACTCACCGCCTTCTAATTCAAGGCGTCCACTACTACGTTTGCCTTTTACAGATGGTAGAAAACAGAGAGGTCGCAGTCTCTTAGAAGCTCAATCAACCTATGCTACCTTGAATTAAGGTCCTTCTAGATTATAATGTACTGAAGACTCTTGTGATCAATGTAGATCTCACATGGAACCCTATGCAAGTAGAACCTCTAAATATTAAGCGCGAAAACCACCGTCACCAACTCCAAATTCTGAGTGGGTTAGTTGCGCTCGTGCACCTTAAGTTTCCTTGACACATAAGCTATAACACGACCATGCTGCATCAACACACTGCTCAAGCCAATGTCGAATGCGTTGCAATACACTGTGAAGCCCTCGCCCTCAACTTGAAGAATCAAAATAGGAACTGTAGTAAGTAACTCCTTAAGCTTTCAAATGGCCAACTCACACTCCTTAGACCACTCAAAAGGAATATCAAGGTGAGTCAACCGACTCAAAAGTGTTGCAATAGTCGATAAGCCCTCCACAAACCAACTATTGTAGCCTGCTAATCTGTTGAAGCTCTGAATCTCACTCATAGGACATACGCGTAATCAAGTCCATGAATACCATCGGGGCATTAATCAACCCAAAAGTTATCACTAAAAACTCATAATGACTGTACCGAGTCTTAAATATGGTCTTAGGGATGTCCACCACCCTAAGTACACATCCACATAGACTCATCCTTATGCTTCATAAACAGAACTGGGGAACCCCAAGGGGACACACTTAGTCGAATGAATCCCTTACCTAAAGGATCCTGAAGCTGAACACTGAGCTCCTTGAGCTCTGCGGGGGACATACGATAAGTCGGAATAGGAACATAATGAGTGCCTGGCTCGAGGTTAATAGCAAAATCAATATCACGCTCTGAGTTAAGGCCGGGTACATCAGAAAGGAAAACATCCACAAAATCTCGCACAATGGGGACTGAATCCACTATAGGGCCCTCCCTACTAACATCACGCACATAGGCCAAATAAGCTAGACATTCGCTAGAAACCAACCTCTGAGACCAAACAAAAGAGATAACCAAACAATAATAACAAAATAAAATATTTTAAAAATATATTAAAATTTTGATTAACTCTCAAAATACAGAGGGAATAACATATATTATTTAAAAATTACGTTAAGACTATTACAAATCACAATAATTAACAACTTAAAAATAATTTTTAAAAAACATATCAAAATTTGGTTAATTCTCGAAATTTCACATATGCCACATAAATTGTGACAAAGAGAATAACATATATTATTTGAAAATTACACTAATTAAGAACATTATAAATCACAATAATTTGCAACTTACAATATTTTAAAAAATCGGAGAATGGTCAAAAATACCCTGAACTATAAGGAAAAGGTCTAAAAATACCTCTTTACTCATCTTTTTGGTGTAAAAATACTCTTCCATTCATCTTTTGGCTCACTTATACCCTTAAAACTAACAACTCTTTCTTTTCTTTTCTTTTTTAAAAATATTTATTATGTGTCATTTTCTTATTCGATGAAATAAAAATTCCACCTCAACTAAATTTTTTCCCATTATTTATTCAAGTAATATACCTCTTCAAAATTCTAAAAATAATTTGTATTTGCTGTTGAGTTTTTTTTTATTTTGTTTTGGGATTATGAATAAATCATGAGAAAATCTAAAAAAGTCTTAAAAAAAAACTACTATGTACGATTTTTATTTCCTTCTCCGTCTCCTATTCCTCCCTGTTAGTAATGCTTTCTACTAATTATATATGAACTATAAATGAGAGGAGCAGCAAGTTCCGTACGGGAAAGTTGGGCAGATCATACACAAACAAAATCTAAAAAAACAATATAACTCTGTGATCCCAAAAAACTAAAAAAAAAATAAAGCTACACCAAATATAAAAAAATTAGTAGTTTTCTAAAAGTTTTTTTAAAAGATTTTTTTTTTATAATTTATCCAAGTCAAAATAATATTCTTCTTCATAATCTCAAAAAAAATTCTTAAAAAAACAAAAAAAACTACAACAAATATAAAAAATTATTAGATGTTTAAAAATATTTTTGTGGGAGTCTTGAAGAGGTATATTATTTTGGTTTGAATAAATTATGGGCAAAAATCTAATAGAGGTGGGGTTTTTTATTTCACCTAATAAAAATGACACATAACAAATATTTAAAATAAATAAATAAAGAGAGAGAGAGAGAGAGAGAGAGAGAGAGAGAGAGAGAGAGAGTTAGTTTTAAGGGTATAAGTGAGCCAAAGAGGTGAATGGAAAGTTATTTTTAGACCAAAAAAATGAGTAGAAGGCTATTTTTAGACCAAAAGATGGATGAAAGGTATTTTTAAACCTTTACTATAGTTCAGGGGTATTTTTGACCCTTTTCCGTAAAAAACATATTAAAAACTTGGTTGACTCTCAATGTTTCCCACGTAAATTGGGACACAGTGACTCTCCTAACACATATTATTTTAAAATTACGTTAAAAGTACTATAAATCACAATAATTAACAACTTAAAATATTTAAAAATCATATAAAAATGTGATTAACTCTTTTAATTCTATTCGTGTCACAAAAAATTGAGAAAAATAGGGTAATATATATTAGGCTGGTGCTTGCACCGACTCTTGTATCTAGTAACCATATAAGTAGTCAATCCATTATGGAATTTGTGCTTTATATGAAATATAATATATAATAAACGGAAAAGGGTCATATTTTTCCATGTACTCTCTGAAAAGAGTTATATTTGTCTTTCGTCATTCTGTTTTGATATATTTGTCCCTGCTATCCAACTTTAGGTACATATTTACCCTTGGACCATTAAGTCTTATATCCTCACTTTTATTATCATGCATGGTGTCTACATGGCGCACCTACATGGATATGTTTATTTGTTCTACTTAAAATTTTCTCCTAATTTAATTACTTTACCAAAATCAATATTATACCCACAAATCTAATGCATAAAACCCAATTCCTAAATATCCACCTTGAACTATACAAATCTGTAGGCCGATTCTCAAAAAATTAATCAACATTTCATCAATTTTTCAACATATTAGCACCATTTCAGCTCTATTTTTATCAGGGGTGTCAAATGGGCGGGTTGGGTTGAAATTGAAGATATTAAAATGGGTTGTAATAGAAATCGGGTTGGGTCCTGACCCGCCCAAGTTTACTTTGGGCTCAAATGGGCTAAAAAGCGGGTTGGGTCTTGACCAGCTCAATCTCAATAATTTTAACATATTGATATTTAACTTTGGGAAAATGCACAAGTACCCCCATAGACTATGACCGAAATTTCAGAGACGCACTTAAACTTAACTAGGGTCCTATTACCCCATGAACTCATTTTTTCGTATTTTTGTGCACCTTTTGTGCTGACATGGCACCTTGAACCACCCAAGTTGGTTGTGTTTGTACACACTCGCGCTGCCACGTGTGTAAATATTATTTTTTTTAAAAATATTTTAAAAAAATATTCTTATTTTCTTTATCTTGTATTTAAATTAAGTTAATACACTTTTTTTTTTACCTTTTATCAAAAAAAAATTTTTTACCTTCATTCATTATTTTTTTCTCTTTTATTTCTCTATTGATTTTATTTTCTTTGTCTTTAATTTTGATTTGATTTCAAATTTAATTCCAAATATCTTGTATCTAAAATAAGCTAATTTTGAATGGATATCAAAATAAGTGAGGAAAATAAAATAAAACATTAAAAATAAAGGACACTTTTAAATTATTTTTTAAAAAAATACACATAATTTTTTTTAAAATAAATAAAAGTGAAAAGATAATAAATTAATTTTAAAAAAATTAAAGTGAGAAAGAAATTAAAATAAATATTTTACAAAGAAATAAATAAAAATAATTAAATATATATAAGTTTTAATATTAATAAATATGTGTACTAACTAATTATAAAGTCATTAATCAAAAAATGACAAGTGTCCAATTTGTGCACTTATCACTTGCCTTCGAGAGAGTGTGCACATTCTCTATGCCATGTCAGCGTTTGTGGTGTATTTATTCCATTTTAAATTAGTTCAAGGGGGTAATATGACTCTAGTTAAGTTTAGGTGTGTCTCTGAGATTTCGGTCATAGTCTAGGGGGGTACTTGTGCATTTTCCCTTTAACTTTTATAACCACAATTTGAATTTCAATTCAAGATTTTTTTTTAAAATAGTTACAAATTGATATATAAATCCTAAAAGATGTAAAATAAATAATAATTCATACCTTCAATATAGGAACATACATTACATCAATGCAGATAAAGAGTGTTAAAACGTTGAAATTGGAGATTGGATTGGATTTAATTGAGGATTCTCTTAAAATGGATTAAGACTTAAATGAGTTGAGATTGAATCCAACTCAAATTATCATGAGCCCAACCCTTAAAATTCTGGACGGATTGGGCGGGTTACCTATATTTGGGTTCATTTTTGACACCTCTAATTTTAATTCACAAAAATGCAGCAGCAAATTAAGCATAATTTCTACACCCTATCAACACCATTTAAGCACAAGTTAACCACCATTTCAGTAATATTTCACATACAAAAATGCACCAGCAAATTAACCACCATTTCAGCCTTATATTTTAATACAATTTCAGCATATTTTTTGCAATCTATTAGCACAAATTTCAGCAGCCTATACACATAATTTAACCACCATTTCTGCACATTTCAACACTAAATTGGCCAAATTGAATCAAGACATGGATGAGCAGCCCTAACGCGCGCTCTCTGTCAAAGTCTTGTTGTTGTTGTCCCAGAAAAGTGACGATAGTCAGGGGCGGAGCTACAGCCCGGCATGGGTGGTCAGCCGAACACCCTTCGCCTGAAAATTAGACGATGTATATAGGCAATATATTCTTTATTATTTGAATATATAGATAAATGAACAATCTTGAACACAACGAATGATGGTGGTCCAGCAGTAAGGCCACTCATTTGAGTGGTTGAAGTCCCAAGTTCGATTCTTGCTTTAGTGCCCAATTTTTTTTCAAAAAAAAATAAAAAATGAAAGAAACAAAAATAGCTGCCCTATCTTTCTATTTACTAAGAAATTACATTTTAAGATATACCCACTTTCCATTATTAGTTTTTTGATTATTTCTAAATTATTTTTTAAAATAGTTAAGAATCTCAATAAAAGAAAAGGTGAATATGGGAAAAAAGTCTCAACAATTCTCTTGAACTATAAAAAATTCATGAAAAAAGTCCCAAAAATTCACTTAATATGAATCAAAGGGAGTGTATTCAACTAGTAGCTAAAATTGTTTTTCTGATTTTCTCCGTTAGTTTTGATTTATACCATTTATTGTTTTATAATTTAAGTTTTCGTATGATTTAGTTAAATGATATCTAATTTAATTTTAAATTTGGATATACCCACTCATTAGAAAAAAAAAATTGTGCTCCCACTTCGCTAAAAAGAAAAATAATTTCACTCTTTTAAAGTTTGAACACCCTTGACCCAATTTCTGGCTCCGCCACTGACGATAGTAGATGTATTAGGAATTGAATTTTATCGGTTAGATTAATGGATATTTAGGAGTTTGATTTTATCGTGAGATGGGTGGGTATAGTAATTAAATTAGGAGAAAACTTAAGTGGAACAAATATACATATCCATGTAGATGCTCCATGTAGGCACCACGCAGAATAATAAAAGTGAGAATATAAGACTTAACAATCCAAGGACAAATATGTACCTGAAGTTAAATGACAGGGGCAAATATATCAAAAAATATGACGAAGGACAAATATATCCCTTTTCAAAGAGTACATGGACAAATATAACTCTTTTCCGTATAATAAATATAGCAATATGTCAAAAGTAGTGTACAATCTAAAGCCTGTTCTATTTTGAAATGTCAATAAGCTGACCGCATTTATCCCTTCCCTTCATGCAAGAGACAACTTCCAGTAGCAATTTTTTTTTTAACGTCTCCATCAATTTTCTTGCATCACCAACTAGGTACATTTCAACCCAAACTTCATTTTGGGTATTAGTTTATTTCCAATTATTGTATGTATAATAAATTAGTAAATTTATTTATTAATTATACACAAAGATGTCCAATTTGCTTGGAATAAGAAACAAGTTTAAATCCAAGTCAATATTTTTAAAAAAAAATAAAAGAGGTCTCATGGGCCGTTAGCAATATGGACATAAATGGAAGATTAGGAGATCCGGCCCAAAGGAAGGCCTAATTTCTTAACTCCAAAAGACAAAAGCAAGAAACGCGAGAGCATGTTTGGATTGACTTATTTTAGGTGTTTTTAATCTAAAATAGCTTTTAAACACTTTTATAGTAGTTGTGTAAAATTTAAAAGTGTTTTAAGGACTTATTTTTTAGTCAAAATAACAACAATAAGTCAAAAGTAATAAATTAAAAATTCTAACTTATGACTTTTGGCTTATAAGTTAAAAAACAATAAGCCAATGCAAAACATGTTCTAATTCTAGAACATATTAGAGAACACTTGAAAGAGAAAGTGAGGTTTGAGAGCTGTTGTTGGGGAGCTGAGGTGTGAATAAGAAATGAGAAAAAACACATTTAAAAGAGTGAAATTATTTTTCACTCTAAAATATCTCACATGATCACTGTCTATAAATTTAGAGGTCTTGTTTTAGATTTTTTAGACACACTGAAAAAATAAAATTTTTCTATTTTTCTTCGAACTTCATCTTCAAATAAAATATAAGTGTCTTGTGATGTGCTCTATTTGTTGAGTACGCCAGAGTTTTGTAAATTGCATTATCACTATTATAGAAATATTTTTCCATTCTATCTTGAGAGAAAGTAACCAAAAACCTTGGCAACAGTGAGAGGTTATAATTCCTTAAGGACACAAAAACAATTTGTGGGCTCAGATAATTTTCTTATTCTTCTACATTTCTGGTTTATTGAGTTGAACACATGATACTAACCAACTTAAGGAATTATATATTTTTAATTTCTTGTGTTCATCTCTCTACTGTTGTTGAAGATTTAAAGGAGCATACGGGAAAAATTATAACAGAAAAAAGAGTTTGGCATGGCTCAAGTTCAACCATTGTAACGTTGCTTTTAAAGTGGTCAAATTAAAGTAATGAATCAAGAAGAAAGTGAAAAATAAAACCAAGTTTTATTTTCTTTATTCTGTTTGTTCAATAATTTTCTACCTTTTATAATTTATAAAATTTAGTTTTTATAAATATCAGTGTATACATGTACTCTTTAATGTTTTCAAAGTAGTGTTCCACAAAATCAATTAATTGACATACAATTTAGTAGTTCATGAAATATGTGGAAGAATTGTTTCCAAGGTAGTGAGATATGAATTGGGGTTGCATTATTATTTGAAAATAATTTTTGAGATCATGAAATTAATATGTATATATCATGTTGGGTCAATAAAAATATACATATATTTTGATTTATTGCAAAAGTTGTGGAGAAAAGCTATTCTTACCTCTAGCCAAAAACTCAATCAAGTACTCCATAGCAAAATATGTATTAAAATCTTTTGTATTATTAATACTATAAATTTTCATGTATTAATTATACATACCTTAATATCAAATAAAATGTACATTAATTATATATAAATTGAAAAATGTATTAAACAAGAATCAAGATATTATTAATAGACAAAGCTTATACATGAGTTATTTTTTTCTAATATACTCTCTTCAAAACGACCCGTTATTAAGCACAGAAAGTTTCTCTATGGCTCATTAATGGAAGTAAAGTTGCATGCAAAAGTTTGAACTTTTGGCATACAACGTGATGTGAAAAATTAAAAGGGAACTTAATCATCAAAGGTACAGATAAATATATATCGATTAACCAGAAATACATTTTCTGGAATTTGAGTATCATCTTATCATGTCTACCGAATCGAATTTAATTAATAATTTAAAATGTAATATCACATAAAATAAAATAAAAACAAGTCAATTATTTTTACCTAAAACTTAAAGGTAAAATAAATATATAAAATAGTGTTGAATTTTTTAACTAGTGCATGTGTATGTATATATTAGATAGATATACTATATATAAAAACTAAAACTAAAAATAAAATATAATTTATGGAAAAAAACAAGAAAGAATTGAAATGTAAAGTGGGAAGTGGGTAAGAGAATTGAACTAATTTTCATGATTTAATAATTTTCGATAGGCTGTCAAAGGGTCGAGTTGAACTGAAACTAGAGATATTAAAATGGATTGAAATAGAAATCGGATTAAGTCCTGATCCGCCTAAATTTTTATTTTATTTTTTGGCTAAAAACGGAGTAGAGTCTTGACCCGCTTAATCTCAATAATTTTAATATATTGATATTTAACTTTTATAATCACAATTTAAATTTCAACTCAAGAATTTATTTTTAAAAAATTATAAATGAATCCTAAAAGATATTAAATAGATAATAATTCATACATTTAATAAAGAAACATACATTACATCATTGCAAATAAAGAGTCTTAAGATGGGTTAAAATTGAAGATTGAATTGGGATGAATATTCTCTTAAATGGGTAAAGAACATGTTTGACATTACGGCTAAAAATTGCTCATTTTCATAAGCACTTTTAAAATTAGTTTTTCAGAAAAGTGCTTTTGAAAAAAAGCAATTTGTGTTTGACTAATTCATTTGATAAGTGCTTTTTATAAGCAAATTATGTTTGACAATTTTAAAAAAAAAATTTCTTTTGAGAGCCGAATTACGATAAAAGGCAAGTATTAATGTACATTTAATAAAAACCTTCTGGATGGCTTGCTTCTCTCTGGGTGCACGTTAGCTTAACCTGCGCTTGCCATGGGGAGGAGAGCTCACATCCCATCACAGAAGGCTCTATTGATTATGGAGACAAGATCCTTGCAAGCTGGGAACCAAAGAGGGCACAAAACCAAGGAAACACAGATAGCGTCCCAGAGTCAGATGGAAGAACTGGTGAAGACTGTAATCCCAATCTCTATGGGGTCGGAAACATATGACACAGTAGGGAAAGGTCTAGCTTCTAAGGAGTTGCAAGGTTCGAAAAAAGGTCAAGTTGAACTGAGTTCGAAAGGGACGAAATCCAATGGAACAGTAATAGGAGCACAGGAAAGGGGTAAGCAACAACAACAACAGGTCAATCGACTATGGCAGGAAGTGGTAGGCACACCAATATCCAAGGGAAGCGCAGATCCACGAAGCAGTGGTATGAAATCCTGGGCTGACTTGGTAGAAGAAGAGCAAGAAGTTTCAGAAAGGAGGAATTCAGTGTGGGATCATTTTGACATCACCAAGGTGTCAAATGCAGGGTTCAAATTGGAGTATGTTCCTCCTAGTAAGTATGGTGAGTCAGTTATTGTAGAAATTGGACTGGATGACATTAAATCTGAAGTTGAATACTGAAAAAATGCAGTTGTATGCTATGTCCTTGGAGCATACCCCCCGTTTAATGTAATCAATGGCTATATCCAGAGATTATGGGGTAAGCATTGGATCAATAAAATTGTAATGCTGAAGAATGGTGTTATACTAGTTAGATTTGATACTGCTGTGGGGAAAAATGATGTGATAGAAGGAGGTATTTACCACTTTGATAACAAGCCATTTATTGTTAAGGCATGGACACCTGACATGGAATTTACAAGGGATGAGATCAATACGGTTCCAATATGGATCAGATTTCCAGGATTAGATTTCAAGTATTGGAGTCCAAAAGGGTCGAGCAAAATTGGAAGTCTGGTTGGTAGGCCACTGATGGTGGATCAAAATACTGAAAGGAAGAATGGTTTAAATTATGCCCGACTGCTAGTGGAAATTAAGATGGGTGTTGTGCTTCCGAATGTAGTAATGTTTAGAACAGAGAAAGGACTTGTTATGGACCAAAAGTCACTTACGATTGGCAGCCCACGCTGTGTAGTTACTGTAATAAGTATGGACATATAGAGCAAGTTTGCAGGAAGAAGAAAACTCCAGTTATTAATAAACCTCGGGTGGAAGAAATGGAGGAACAACCAAATGAAGAACAGACACGACAGAGGGTGGTAGATACTCCTAATGTTAGTCTAAAAGATAGCTATGGAATACAAATGGTGAAGCAGGTAGCCAAGTCAAGTGGTCAAATAACATAAGGTGAATGGGTGACACCAATGAGAAATGGCAAGGGGCAGCAAATACAGAACATCCAACTGGTGAACACTAATGCTTTCCAGGCATTAACCAGGCCAGAAGAGAATGAAGAAAGTATAGGAAATGTGGGTCGAAGTACCAATCCTCAATATGGGGATGGGTAGCTTATTAAGTTGGAATGTTCGGGGGCTAAATGCTCCTAATAAGCAAAAGAAGGCTAAGCTCCTTTGCAATAAGGAACAAATTGGTATAGTAGGTTTATTAGAGACTAAAATAAAGTTGAATAAAATTGATCAGGTGGCAGCAAATATGTTCGGAGGATAGCCCTTTATTACTAATCTGTCCAGTCGTTATAATGGCAGAATTTGGATCACATGGAGGCCTAATTACTTCAAGGTTGTTCCAATATCCTTGGCAACTCAGATGATTACGTGTGAAGTGGTCTACATACCATTGCAGATGACATATCATTTATCCTTTGTCTATGCCTATAATACTAAGGAGGAGAGGTAGGAACTATGGAGAAGTCTAGTAGATCATCATGCATCTTGTATAAGCCCTGGCTAGTAATAGGCGATTTTAATTCAGTGTTGAAGGCAACATATAGTTTAATTCAATATTGTAATGTTTGGGCTCAGCATCCTATATTCCTTGAGTTAGTGGAGGCTGGATGGAGAGATAAGGAACTAGGTTGCAAAATGTTCCAAGTTGTGAAGAGATTGAAGTTAATGAAGAAACCACTGAAGAAGCTAAATAGTCAACATTTTCTGAATATTGTGATAGAAGCACAAGATGATAGAATAGCACTCTTTGAGGCCAAAGAATATTACAGACTTATCCATTAAACGTAGAGTACCAACAGGGGGAACATAATAAATACCAAAAGTATAGGAGATCATCATATTTGGCTGAGGTATTTTTGCAATAGAAAAGTAAAGTCACTTGGCTAAGATTGGGGGATGAAAACACAAGGTACTTTCACTCTGTCATCAAACATAAGAGACTGCAGCAAGCTATTATTCAAATTAGAAATGACCAGAATGAATGGCAATATGATCCAGCAGGGATAGCAAAAATCTTTGTTGATTATTATACAACTTTATTTGGGAGAAGGACACAATGTAGAAGGAAAGTTGTACAAGAAATCATTCAGAATGGTCATATTCTTTCACCAACTCAGTAGGAAGGGTTGATACAAACTTTTGAATATGAAGATATAAAAAAGGCTATGTTTAGTGAAAGGACACTAGTGAAGCTATTTTAGAGTTTTTCCAGAATGGTAAGTTTCTACAACAGATTAATTCTACAATTATTGCTCTCATACCAAAGGTGGATAGACCAGAACATGCTAGTCAATTTAGGCCAATATCTTGTTGCAATGTATTGTACAAATGCATATCCAAGATAATTTGTACTAGACTGAAACCTGCTGTGAACTATTTAATTGCTGAAAACCAAGCAACTTTTGTGCAGGGTAGATCAATGATCCATAATGTTTTGATTTGCCATGACTTACTGAGGCATGATAACAGGAGAACCTCTGCAAGGTGCCTAATGAAGATAGATCTCAAAAAAGCTTATGACATGGCTAGTTGGGAGTTCCTTGAGGAGGCTATGACTGGATTTGGGTTCCCTGAGAAGTTTATCAGATTGGATATGACTTGTGTCACATCTGCAAAATTTCCATCAAAGTGAATGGGGAAAGCAGTGGATTTTTTGAAGGAAGAAGAGGACTAAGGCAATGAGATTTAGCATCACCCCTCTTGTTTGTTTTAGTCATGGAATGCTTGTCCAGGACATTAAAGACAATGAGTTGTCTAGCTGATTTCAAGTTTCATCCTATGTGTAAAACAACAAGACTGACTCACTTGATATTTGCTGATGATTTGATGGTATTTTGCAAAGGAGCAGCTAACTCTGTTACTAGAGTGATTGAAGCTTTAACACATTTTAGTGAGGTAACAGGCCTAGAGGCTAATATCGATAAATCAAGCATCTTCCTGGCTGGGGTGAATGATACAGTCAAAGGGAAACTACTGCATAAAACTGGTTTTGCAATTGGCCAACTTCCAATGAGATATTTGGGACTTCCACTTTCATCGAAAAAAATGGAGTAAACTGGAATGTCAGTAGCTTGTTGATAAGATTATCTTCAGGATGAAAATGTCTTATTCTAAACAACTATCCTATGCAAGTAGGCTCCAGGTGGTAAATGCAGTTTTTTTCTCTATATACAATTTCTGGGGGTCTGTTTTCATATTGCCTCAGAGCATCCTAAAAGAGGTGGATAGAAAGTGCAGAGAGTATTTGTGGGGTGCAACAGAAGAAAAGAGGAAGGTCTCACTGGTAGCATGGGACACAGTTTGTCATCCAAAGAAAGTAGGGGGCTTGAATGTTAAGAATTGCAAAATCTGGAACATAGCTTCAGTTGGGAAACTTTTGTAGCAACTGATTATGAGAAAAGAATCCTTATGGGTAAAATGGGTTTATGAAGTGTATATGAAGGCACATGAGGATATATGGACACACAAAGCCCCTCTTTATAGTAGCTGGTACTGGAGGAAAATACATTCCCTGAAAGATAGAATGAATGAATGGTATGTCCAAAACAAGTATAAGCTCACCCGCAATACGAAGGTTAGGCATTGCTGAACTAGTTTGGAGTGTTGTAACTCAACCAAAATATAGATTTATTGTATGGCTAGCTGTGCAAGATAGACTCCTTACAAAGGAGAGAATGCAAAGACTGAATATACCTATAGATAATATGCATTGTTGTTTATGTGACAAGCAGGCTCAGGAAACAAACAAACACTTGTTCTGGCAGTGTGAATGGATAAAAGATGTGAAACAAGGACTAGAAACATGGACAGGGATCACGTTGATTGCAGGGGAGATGAGACGAGTATTACTAACAATAAAAAGAAAGAGGTGCAATGTGTTCAAGAAGCAGAATCAGGCAGTAATATGGGGGGCCATGTACTACAATACTTGGAAAGCTAGGAATTGGAAACAATTTAGAGGAATATATATACAGTCGGCTGAAGTGGAAACACAGATTAAGAGAGATATGAAAGTTAGATTAGAGATGTTTAGTGCATCAAAGAGAGCACATAGTTGTAGGGATTTTATGTATAGACTGAATTGTTAGCTTATCGTTGACTTAGCTTGAGGCTTGACTTCCTGGCACCAGTGAAGGTGGTCCAGGAGTTGGGTGCTCTTTATTTTGTAGTATGTTGATGAGTGTCTTGTAATAATATTTCACAGTTGTTACCAAAAAGAAAATTACATTTAATATGCAGATTATTATATAGAGAGAAACTAGTTTATACATCTACTACAAAAAATTAAGTTAAATTTTTATTTTTATTAATTCGTATTCAAAAATTTTCAATCAATATTATACATTTTTTGGAGGGTTGAAATCTTTAATTGTTATTTTTTTTTTTCTAATCTTGCAAAAATATTATTGTTGCCTTTTTTTTCTTTCTAATTTTGTAAAATAATAAATAAAATAATAATAATAAATAAACGTAAAATAAAATATAAAATTTATTATATAAAAATAAAAAATAAAATTATTAAATGAAAGTTACCAAACATGTGAGATATGTTAATTAATTAATAAGATATATATATATATATATATATATATATATATATATATATATATATAAATTAAATCTAGAATAAATAGACAACCATAATCTAGTAATTATATCTTCAACTTGTGAACTGAGCCTCAAGATTCAGAGTGGACCAAAGCCATAAAGATTATTTATGAGACTTAACAGATATTCAAAATATATAAGTATTCACAATAAACTGGCACATAGCGCACAAATAGAAGTAACAAAACTCAAAAATATTAATAGTGAATTTATAAAAATTCTAAATAATCTAGAAGATAAGTTAGATCAAAGCGACACAGAAACAATTCAAGTAAAAAAGTTTGTAATCTGAGAAATAGAGAGTATAGAATACGATATAGAAAGAAGAATAGGATATAAAGAATATTTTATTGATAAGATAAAGTACTACCCATTAGGATAAATACAAAGATTGTGTAACCTTAATGAAAAGACACCCAACTACAAGAACTATAACTTTTAATTATTGGATTTTCCATAGAGATTTACAAGCTATAAAAGAACATAAAAGAAAACTTGAAAATCTAAAAAATCTCTTACAGATAGCTGAAAGACTACTAATTATAAATAGCATAAGGGAAGAATTTGTAGAACGAATTGTAACAACAGACGACGTTGCAGAAAGAATCATATAAAACATATCGTGGGAAATAATTGGAGTAGAAGGTGATATTGAGAATACAAGGTGAAGCATAAATTTTCAAAAAGAGAGACCGATGTGGGTATCATTAGGGTAAATGAGTAAATACAAACAAATAAGACAAAAATTGGATATATTATATCCAGAATACAAAAGGTTGAATCAAAATAAACAGGATCAAAAGAGACTAAATAAATTAATAAAGCGTATTTCAAGGTTAGAAGCAAAACTAATCAAGCAATTGCAAAATAAAATACAATAGCTAAACTAAAAAATTTAGATTATTTAGACTTAAAAATACAACCAGAGAAAAAATATAGAAGACTAAAAGACGATTCACTCATAAGGTGTAACTTTATTAGCGGAGAGCACGTGCTACATAGATCAGACCAACAATTAAATACAATTACAGATCTAATTATAATTCTAGGAGAAGTTGTTCAAATAGATAACACAGGTATAATTAAATCCTTAGAAGCTCTTAAAGACCTGCAAGATAAACATAACAGACTTTTAGAAAAGTTAGAACAAAATTTCGAATTTATCAAAACACAACAATCGAATTTGAATAGAAAGATACAAACTTTAAATAACAAAGAAAGAAGTAATAACATGTTAGAACTTTGTAAAAATAATAACCTTCAAAAGGAAATACAAGACTTGAAAAAGGAAATTAATTAGATAAAGGAAATAATCCTTTCATGAATGACCCATTTTATCAGGCAACTCTAAAAAGAACAGAACAAATCCAGCCAAATCCAGAAGGACTATCAAGTCATCAACCCCAAAGAAAGTCGGACTGTACAATAATAAAACAAAATAATACAATAATACTGTTATTATTAGAAATAAATAATAAGCTAGAAAGAGTTATTAGAGAAGAGTGAAACGAGAGTAAATACAAGAACGCAAGGAAGCAAGCAAAAATTTTCTTTCGAATCGTTGTACGATAGTTATAAGAAAAAAGAGTGATTGTGTGATAGAGTGAGTTTGAATTTTTTCAAGTGAGCTTAAGTTTACCGGGGACTCCTGAAAGGGAAACCTCTCTCCAACCAACGCCATGTAAGTAGCTACTTTTAGTTTATGTGTAATAGTTCTCCCTATTAATGTGTGTTTATGTTAATTATCTGTATGAGTATGTTAATTACCTGTTAATATGTTAAATAACTGTTAAAATATTGTTCATATAGCCTCTAAGTATATGGTTCTCTTTCAGTCTTTTAGCAATAACGATCGACTAACCTGTAAAGTCCTAGGGAGTTTGAATGTCCGCCATGGCAAAGATGCCGAAGGACTTGTGTTTATCCCAGGGTGTGGTTAGAGAAGAAGATTGTTAAAAACATTAAGGTTGTAAGAAGATATGAACAGAGGTTAAATATGAACAAATAAAAAAAAGAAAAAAAGAAGTTAATTTTGGGAGAAAATTACATAAAACAAAAAGGAAGTAAGCTATAACATGACGAAGGAAGATTGGAGGAGGGAGTACTGAGTAGGATTTTACACAACATTCAAGAAAACCGGATATAATTTCTAAAATCATTTCGACTATTTAAACGTTTTAATCTAAGTGTGGTCATATTTGAATTCTTAATTTGTTTTATAGATTCTTTGTTGATTAATCCTATACTATTATTGTCTTTCCCTATGACATACATTTGCTCTTTCCTGTAGTGTTTGTACAGTTGAGCCTGTCCAGAGAAAAATCCCGTATTATATAATACTTTTGGATTTAGTAATTTTAATCTATTCTATTGAAAAATTTGGATGTCTTTATCTACGTGTGTGTGTATATATATATATAAATGGAAGGGATATTTTAGTCTTGAAAAAAAGTTATTTTCTATCTCTGCCTCTACTTTTTTAAAAAACAGAAATATTTTAGTTTGTTCCCAACAGTTTTATTTAAAAACAGTTTTATAGGTTTGCCAAACACTTAATTTTTCAAAAAAAAAAAGTATTTTTTTTCTCAAAATAAGTGCTTATGAGCTCTCAACTCCAATGCCAAACAGAGTTTAATATTTGAATGAATTGAGATTAAATTCAATTCAAATTATTTTGAGCCAACTCTTAAAATTTTGGACGAATAGGACCCATTATTTATATTTGAGTTCATTTTTGACACCCTAATTACGAGTAATTTTTCATGAATCAAATGAGAAAATTTTAAGTATCAAAAATGAGAAAATCAACAAACATACGTACCTAGAGTAACAGAGACAAAAAAACCAGGAGTATATATTTGCTTTCCAAGTTCAATAATCCAGTAATTACCAGGAAATTAACATCAATCCAAGGGTTGTTGCTTCTTTTTTTTGGAAAATCATTGGCTAAACAAGAGAAGGGCAACCACCCTTGTAAAGAAAACTCCTAAACTCTCTGTTTTGCCTCATTATTTTTTTTTTCTGGGCTTACATTTTCTTTTCTGGGAAAGTTCTCAAATAACTTTTCAATTTTTCACTTGTAAGTTTTTCTTTTTATATACACAAAACTGTTTCATGGAAGATCTAGATGGGTTATGTGGCAATGTTTGAGATAAAAGACATCCTATTTTTTTATTTCCCACTTGGTATTAGATATTTACATTGAAGTTCGATTAAATTTGAATTCGTCCAAGAAAGTCTCACATTAAAGGATAAAGTGCTCCCTAATAAAGACGATTTTGTAGCCAAGAAACTCAAATGAAAGACAATATGTTATAATATAAATATTCAAATTCATTGATATTTCAATAAAAGGTACAAAGTGACATTAAAATCTATTGTTAAATGTATGTTCGGTACAATATAAATGAAACAAAAAAGTTATATGAAAATATATCTTGACATATTGATTAAGAAGGTACCATGCCTCATTTAATAGATTATAGATGTGAAATTTGTTAAGCTTCATTTCAATTGTCATCTCAAAACGATCTTCATAATTAATATATAATTAAAAAACAAAGTGATAATATTACGTTTGGGCAATAGAAAGAACGTATATAATCAATTGAAGAAAAAATAATTCTTTCATAATTATTTCAAGAATCACGCGAGCGCGGCCAAATTCCATAGTGCATAAAATAAAAGGGCAAATGAATGGAGTACACAGAAAGAAAGGAAAATGGACAATTAACTTCTTTCAATTTCTTTTATTTCATTCTTTCTCAAATGGCTTAGATGAGATTATCCAGGGGTGCGCGAGAGCCTCATACACCTGTAGATGAAGCCCCAGCTGGGGTAGAGGTCGAGGTCGACCTAGAGGTTGAGGTAGAGCATGAGATGCAACTCCAACTCGAGATCAGGAGCGGGCATCATCACCAAAGCTCTTCATAGAGGTTGAGCAGACTTATCGTCAGTCAGATAGTGTGGGGCCAGTCCAGCCTCCACAAGGATTTATTTCAACGCTGATTTTTCAGGACACTCTAGCTCGGGTCCTCAGCTTCATGGAGGGTATGTCCCATGCCAGGACCTTCCCTAGTACTTCGATTAGCCCTCAGGTCAGAGATAAGGGGCAAACTTCAGCCGCAGCAAGGGCACAGGGTGTACAAGTACGCATCCTGCTACTGCGGCTCCTTACTTAGTTTTCTATCCAGTTTTGTTAGTGGAGGTTAGGTCAGTTATGTCTTCTGAGGAGCAGAAGATATTGGGACGGTTCATAAGGTTGGGTCCCCCCAGGTTCTTCGATTCTTCAAGCGAGAATGCCCACGAGGTTCTAGTGAGTTGTTAGGAAAGGTTGCAAAACCTCGAGTTAGTTGAGTCGCACGGAGTTGATTACACTATTTTCAGGATGATGGGCCAGCGAAGTAGTGGTAGAGGTCCTATCTTGAGTGTAGACGAGCTGGTCATCATTTCAGGATAGTAGTTATCACATTTAATAGATATAACATCATTTATAAAATAGGTCTCAAATAACTTTTCAATTTTTCACTCGTAAGTTTTTCTTGTTATATACACAACTTTTTCATGGAAGAATCTAAATGGGTTATGTGGCAATTGTTTGAGATAAAAGACATCCTACTTTTATCTGTATTTGGATCAAATTTCAAGTTATTTGTCGGATACAGTGAACAGCATGTGGGAGAGGGGAACTTGTCCCCATTATTATTCTTGTTACTAGTAATTCTTGAGGTAAGTGGCACCAATGAACACTTCGGTTCACCAACATGATTATAATTAAACTGTTATCAAAATCAAGCTCAGAACAATATAACTATAAAAAGAAGAAGACAAGATAAGTAGATGAAGGAGAAGACTTTTTTTCTTATTTAAGTGTGTCCTACAAAATGATGAATGATATCTCTATTTATAGTGTTGAGATATCACCCCAAAATTCATTAGTGTCCCAATTGACTGATATATGGAGTTTCATCACTAAGAAGCTCTCCATCCTTCTGTTGAGATCGATATAGATCTTTATTTATGTCAATCGATCTCATAATCTTTAGGGTACTCAATGAATGTGATTTATCCATATAAAATCGCATCAAAAATTTTCTATGTATGTTGATTGATGGACAAATATTTCATTTATCAAATTCTCAATCTTTAGGCCAAGACAAAATTTTCTTGAAGCTTTATTAAAAAATATTCCTTCAAACTTTTATATGCTTCAGGCACCTTGAATGCTTCAAGGATTTTTATATAGCCTTCATGACATTTATTCATTATATGCAGTCAAGTTTTTCATATGTTGTCAAACCAAAACAAACCTTATTGCATCCACCATAGGAGAAAACATCTCTAATATTGTCAGGACTTTTGCAAAAAATCTTTATGTCTCAAGGCACAAGCCGTACTTGATATCTTACGGTTATACTATCGCATAATAATTTATTTGTACGCTACTGACATTATATCTTGATTTATGGACTATCAGTCCAAAACATCACTTTTCTAAGTAAAAAAAAAAATACTTGAATTATGCATTTTATTTGGTCAATCATTTATTTGTCCACACTTAATGACAGATTTGAATTCAAGATCCTCTTCAAGATCTATATCATTAAGCGCTACTTCATATCAAAGATACCATCGACAGTTATTTGATATCGATTTCAATATTACATAACTTATCGAGATCTCTTTATTTTTCATTTTTTCAGTTACTTGAACCTTTGTCAAGGTTTTATGAAGTGTTATGTTGTCGTGCTCCTTTAAAACACTTGCCTCATTATCATGACCATCTTGATCATTTGCTCCTTTCCTTTCTCAAGAAAATTTATATTCGGAACCGATTGGTCTACCACGCTTCAGGCAGATCATTGACTCTGTCCTTCAAGGACTTCTCATTGGAGCATTTGCAACTGAATTATAACATAAGATCAGTAAAAAACATTATGCAAATGAATTATCCCTTGAACTTCAAGTTCCTTTTTTTACGAGGATCTAGATACTTTATATAATTCACCTCACACATAATTTTCAGCTATCAATCATCTCTCCCCCTAATGTTAGAAATCTAACATTCATCCCAACCTCATTTGGGAATCCATCTTTGCAACTGAATCATAACCGTACATTCAACGTTTTAGATGAAAATCATTTGGTTCCTGACCCTAAATCAATTTTGATAGGGGACCTTTGTTGGCTTGATGCGTACAACTGTTGCTACATGTTAAATAAATTCATCTCATACCAAATTTCGTTTGAGAGATTTATTCTCATAACCATTGGTTTAGTTATAATTGGAGGCATACAATTTATGCCAAACCAACCAGCATTATCAACATAATTTTATAATTTGAAACATGCTGTTGATCTAAAAATTTGAGTAAATGACCTAAAAAAGATCAATATATCAAAGCACATGTGACCACCCCATAAATGCAATTATCAAAATCATATAATTGCAGGCGGTCCACATGGCAGGTGAACGGTCTCATATTCACCTTTTTTGTTATACATTTCAAAACTTCAGGAGATACAATCCCAACCTTAGCTGTTACAATGATCATTTTATCATAAGAATAAGCAACACAAAAGAATTCTTGAAGAATATTTTATTTCAATATATAACCACATCAATTTTCAATTACTTTTGCATCATATTTAAACTAGAATGGTCAATCGGTTATGCCAACTGATCTTTATTTCAGTACACTTATAGTTTACTTTTGCATGTGATTCCATCAGCATGTCCATGTTTGTGTGCAACAAACAAGAGGAAAAAAATGGGTAACCTTTTATATAAATATTTATAACCCGCTTCTGTTGTAGTAATCTGAAGATATTAAATCTTTTTGTAATTTATAGTCTCAATATTTCTGTTAAATTTATCCGAAATTTAAAAGTTTCTTTTGATACTACAATCCCAATATTATTCCTCCAATAATAACACAATAACTCTTTAGAGCTTACAAATAATTTTGTGTACTATCATATATTCCATGACACCATCCGTATGGTGAACATCTTCTTGAAGGAGAAAATTATATTATCATTGTCAAGGTCAAAATTATTACAAGCAAAGCATGTTTCTTGCTATACTTTTGTCGTACCATAGGTACATAATCAATGACAAATTTGTATTACCACAAAATAATATTAATTTGGTCATGACCACAACCTTTATAGGCAAGAATTACTTCTTTCTTTTTTCCTTTCAATAGTTCAGCTTAAACATACCATAATATTTATAACATATAAACGTACATGGTCATTGACCATTTCTGTCAAATACAATTTATTTAGTTCTCTCGAACCTCCCTTAGAGATGAGTTGTAGGTTATGTGGCAATGTTTAAAATAAAAGACATCCTAGTTGTATCTGTATTTGGATCAAATTTCAAGTTATATGTCTGACACAGTGAACAACATGTGGGACAGAGGAACTTGTCCCCCATTATTATTCTAGTGGCTAGTAATTCTTGAGGTAAGTGGCAGCAATGAACACTTCGGTTCACCAACATGATTATAGTTAAACTCCATTACTAACTAATGATATATTTTCTCTGTTTCATTTATTGAAAATTTGATTTTAAGAGAACACTAAATAAGGGTACAATAAAAAATTTACCTAGTTTTTTAAGGAACGTGAAATCTAAAATGTTCACAACTAAATAGAAACGGAGGGAGTAGATAAGCTTTTTTTAAAACTTCAATGATTTATTTGAAAATTTTCTCCATATTGTCTTTGAGTTTTATATTCAGTTTTTAATTCGAAAATGACTTTTCTTGACCAATTATTAATGTCATTTTGTATCAAATTTAGGTAAATAAGTTGATTTGAAAAATATTTTTCAATATTTATTACAATTAAACATGAAAAAACATTTATCAGAAAAAAATATATTAAGCGGGACAAGACACTATCATGACCCAAAAATGGACATGATGACACTTGTCTATTCCCACCAAGACAAGTCAGCCTCAACCCAACAAAACGAAAGAAAAGCGGAAAGATAAAGCAAGAACAAGACAAAGACGGAAAACTTATTCATTCTAAAAAACACCCCCAAAACTGGTTGTCACATGTACAAGACACAAAATAAATACAAAATCTGAAAGATAAGTACAAGTCTCAAATGTCTTTGCTTCTCAAATAGAACAAAGCATAATAAAAGGAAAAGACGGCCCACCGAGATGACAAGCAACTACCTCTCAAGTCCTTCAACGAGCCTCGAAGTCAGAAGAAGAAGAAGATCACACTGGTCCGGACTCGAAACCTACATAAGTGTAGAAGCAAGGAGTGAGTACCACCAACACGGTACCCAACAAGCAATCTAATAAACTAGGCAACCTAGCTAGAATCAAATACTCCTTTCCATCCCAACCGATCCTCCACAAATTACAACCTACACGAAAATCAGCCCAACCTAACAGTTCTACAAACACAAGTCTCAAGGCTCAAAGATCATAGACCAAAAGTCACATTTCAACAACCGACAAGTATCAAATTATTAACTCTCAAGTACAAAGCATTTCAATCACAATTATCAACTTGTTCAATTCACATATCAAATACAGCAATTCAACACGTCAATTAGTTCAATCACATGCATCAAATAAGTCAAATATATGCATCAAGTAGATTGACCACAAAGTCAACATTTGCCGGAACCATTTCTCTTCGGCACAATATCACTAGCCGGAACCATTTATTTCTCTTCGGCTTTCACATTAAATCACTTGCCGAAATCATTTCTCTTCGACATTTATATCACTAGCCGGAATCATTTTCCTTCGGCTTTCACATTAAATCACTTGCCGGAAACATTTCCCTTCGGCATTTATATCACTAGTCAGAACCATTTCCCTTCGGCTTTATCACAAAATATCACCTGCCTAAACCATTTCCCTTCGACATTTATAACACTAGACGAAACCATTTTCCTTCAACTTTATCACAAAATATCACTTGTCGGAACCATTTTTCTTCGGCCTTTATATCACTAGCTGGAACCATTTCTTTTGGCTTTATCAAGTGCCTCATCACGCTGTTCAATAATCAATGCACACAAGCAATATCACACCATACAGAGAGACAACAATTCATATCATTCAAGTCCACTCTCATGCATTCAAGCAATTCACCAATCAATCAAATAGGGGACACAACAAGACAATTCACAATTTATCATTATCATCAAAAAGTTTTTTCATTTTCCCCCTTTTTGTTGGTGAACATTAATCAAGTGGAGCAAATAACCCTTCACCTCATTCCCGATTTCTCCCCAACACATAGACAATGAAGAGAAGTAAACAATTCAACCAAATTACAAAGTTTAAGAGATCACTTGCCTTAAAGCAATCAATCAATCAATCAATCCAACGCTTGAGTTTTCCCTTTTCGACCCACTTCCAAAGCCACACAATCTATAACAAATCAAGTATTCAAAACCACTCTTCGGAAACAACAATACCCACATCAATTATTTAGCGAAAATGGCCAATCATCTCAAAACCCAATTTCAAAAAGAAGGTTTGAATTCGAAAATCAATACTTGAAAATGATGTTTATGGCTTTAGGAACTCAATGATGAAAACCATTTCGAAAAAGGATTTAAAACCACTCAAAAATCACCATTTTAGATCAAAACTCAAGCTCTTGCAAAACCTTGTCATTTACCAATCAAAATTCCAAATTTTGATGTTAGAATCCATAAATAATCAAAGGGAAATGAAGTTTAAAGGTCATAAAAGCTTACCCAAATGATTTAGCACAAGAAAACCTTTCACAAATCACCTCCAAGGGTTTCCCAAGCTCAAAAATGAAAAATGGGGCTAAAAAATTGAAATTTGTAGGTCAAAACCCCTCTGTGATGTCGCTTTTTCGTACAAGGTTCCGTTAAGCGAACCCCGCAAAAACTGCGGAATTCGCTTTTGCGAACCAGGTTCCGCTTAAGTGACCATCGCTAAAGCGAGCCATGGTTCACTTAAGCGAACCCCTCCCAAATGACCAGTCTCGCTTTTACGAACCAGGTTCCGCTTAAGCGAGCCTCGCCCAAAAGGGTAGTCTCACTTTTGCAACCAGGTTCCGCTTAAGCGAAGACTACAGCACCAGAAACATCAGCCAACACAAAATCATCAAAAAGACCCTCGGCATTCGTTCAGAACCCCGTACACATAAATCACATACGCAAATTGATTATACTCGATGTTTCGCACTCAATGGAATCATCAAAATAGGAATCCGAGGTCTCCTCGACCTGAATCCGTGGAAACAACAAGAAACTACAAAACGACTAAAAAGGCCAAAACAAGCTTGAGACCTCTCAAAAATTAACCAAGATCACTCATAGGTCTAAAATCATCCCCCGAATCCAATGGAGCTCTCGAAATCCCGATCCGAGCATCCAAAAACCGAATGACACCAAAAATCACTTTTAGGCAACTTAAGCCTTTCAACCTCAAAACTTATCAAAATCTCAACTTTTCACAGGGTTTGGAACCAACTTCCAAAACTCAATCAAAACTAACTCGGGCCAAAAGTCAGGAGGGGCAAAATGGTAAATTTCACAAAATACCAAAAATGACCAACCATGTCATTATAGGCACTCTTCTTTAGTCCGTGTTTATATTAAGCCTCTCCGGTTTTCCATCCACCCACTGATTTGGTTTCTAGGTTGGGTCGTGTGCTCGAACACTATTCCAATCTCTCCCTTGTCAGGTTTGCACACATTAATCTTCACTCAAAACCAACAGTTGTTCATCATTCCCTACCAATTGCAACATAAAAGTTCAAAATTTTTCATATATTATTTCAACTTTTCGATGATATGATGATTAAAGAGATGTTATTCACTGAGGGTAATACATTTCTTTAATCCGAATCGGGTGGTGCAAGGTGGCTAGATGGTTGTTTACGACACTACAACAATAAATAAAAATTACTCCCTCTGTCCCATATTAGTTGATCATTATACTAAAAATAATTCTTCCATATTAGTTGATCACCTTACTAAATCAAGAAAGGATTAATTAAAATTTTCTATATTACCTTTGCAATTAATTCTTTTTGAAAGTGTTCACATTTGTTTGTAAAATTCCCAAGAAGTTTTTTAAGAGGTAAATTAGTAAAATTATCTTCTTATTTATAATTTCTTAAGCACCGTGCAAAATGAAAAGTGATCAACTAATATGGGACGAAGGGAGTAGTTTTTAACTGCAATAAATGTTTACATTAATAAAGAGTATTAAAACTTTTACTGATATTAATTAATTGTCATTAAATTCAGTATCATTACAGGTTTTAGTGACATTTACAAAAAGTGCTAAAATGTAATTGTCACAAGTAATTTCCTCTACAAGAATCACAGTTAGTGGGAATTAAGCTATTGCTATCAATTAGTTACTGCTAAAGATCATTTTTGATGCAGTGCGATACGTTGGTGTCTAGAGCGACTGTAAAGGCTTTAAAAAATAGCTTTCTAGCCCCAAAAATTTGGGTGATCTCATTTTGTTTTTAGTAATGATAGGTTATAAATATTTTAAAAATAAATATTGATTATCAGAAAATGTAATTTTTTCATATAAAAGAAAAAATTATTAAAAGAAGTAAAACATATTTGAAATATTATGCATTAAGAAAGACTAACTAAATAAACTATACTATTAACTAAAAATAAGTTATTAGAAGAATTGATTATACAAAAAATATTAATAACTTGCTTTCAAATAGTTAGAATAATAGACTTCATAAATTAATAAGAAAGAAGAGAAAATAGCCAAAAGCCCCCCAATCTATTGTTGGATTCTCAACAATGTACTCATACTTCACGAGGGTCCTATAATCCTCTGAACCTTTTATTTTATATATTAACTAACTCCTATTTGCTGATATGTCCAAGAAGGTGAGACCATCTAGGCATGTAAGAGCATAAATTAAATACCTCAAACGCTGACGTGGAGTCCAAATCAACCTATAATTAAGGCTCCCAACGTAACTTGCTCCCAAATAATTAGAAAATTTGTCTTCCTCTTTTTCTCCATTCTCTCCCAAAATAACTTCCTTCTTCTTCCTCTTTTTCTCATTTTCAAAGCTTAAACCTTAAATTTAGTTGTCCAAGCTTTCAACTCTATGTTCCACTACAAAGCTTAAACCTTAAAATTAGTTGTCAAAGCTTTCAACTCTATGTTCCACTACAAAGCTTGAAGCTTTAGGGCTCATAATCTTGTCCAATTTCATATTTAGGGTTTTCAATTTGTTCTTCAAATTTATCATTTTTATCTATGTTACGGGAAGTAATGACAAATGAAAACTTGAATAAGCTTTGCATGGAAGATCAAACCCAATGCTCAAAACCGTAGTGCGATGCAAACATGGAATTTTGTTGCATATGCAAACTTCTTGATCGAAGTCAAATCCTAGGAGATGATTTTGGTCTTGCCCATGCTATGGTGTATATAATTTCTTTTCTATTATTTATTTTGTTGGGTTTAATTGATATTAATGTACTATTTTAATTTTTCGATCTAAAAATTATAAATTTTTTGATGGAGAGATAACGAAAAAATCAATCCAAGATAAACAATTATCCTCCTAAGATTGGTGAACATAATCAAAGAGTTGGAAGATGAAGTTTGGTGGAGTCAAAATCAAATCAATGAGAAAGTGGTGGACATTGATAATCATATAGGTTCTATTGGAAGGTCGTTTTGTATATTTTTATTTGTGTTGTTGCATGTGCAATTAAAGCAATATCAGACATTTAATAGATATAACACCATTTATAAAATAGGTCTCACATAGAGAAAATATTGCCAGTTAAAACAAAAAAAACAAAAGTCATTTACTAATACATCAACATTCTAAAGACAATGAAAAAATATTTTCATGTCTACTAAATAACTTTAAAAAGTTATGCAATACTACAATTTCCATGGCTCCCTGAATTGGATCAGATTGTTTGAATTTATTCCTCTTGATTTTTTTCTTGGTTGCTCACTCATTTCTTGAAGTTTTCTTGTTTATATTGTGGCCTTTCATTTCATTTAAGCTTGCTTTTGTAGTACTTGTGTTTGAAATCAAATATCACCTATTATATTAGTTGATCTTGTCACTTTGGTTGCACCAGTAGAAAATATCTTACAACTTGGTATGCTAGGCTGCACTCAAACTATAAAAATAATTTAGTTCTTCAAATAGTCTAAATTTCTGTTGACATTTTAGAATACATGAATTAGTATCAAACACTCACATTAAAGGCTTTGAATCCATTTTCAGCTTTTAACACACCCATTTCCATTATTGGTAGCCTTTTGTATGGGGTCGTGTTTCCCCTTCTCCTACCCTTTCCTCTTTTACTAGCAGTTTGCAATGAAGATGTATGAAAATCAGAAAGTGCATAAAAGGATGTTAGGTAATCAACAAGTGCAATGGACGGAGGATATGTAGAAGGTACAGTAGGTAGAGGAGGAGCAGGTGGAGGAGCAGCACTAGGTGTTGAATATGCAGGAGGTACGGGAGGTGATGGACATGGAGGTGGTGCAGTAGTTGGAGGAGGTGCACTAGGTACAATAGGTGTTTTTCTTGGTCTTCCTCTCTTTCTTTTTGATAGAGGCTCACCTTCTATTGGTAGTTTCTATAGATATAAAGAATAAGTTAGAATTAATTGTTATTATTACATATCAATTCAAGTTAAAATATTACCTTTGGTCTCATTTGCGTGCACGGGGTTTTGAATGAATCCCGTTGGGGATTTACAACTTTAGGAAAATACCAGATGATTTGTATCAGTTGGTGCAGCCCACTTTTCTTCTTCGTGTTCACCTGCCTCATGCCGCGTTTATGGTGAGCAGTGGTCCTGGTCTGCCCATTCGTGAGGCCTTGTGTGTTAGCCATCACGTTTACGGGCCTTGTGCCACGATCATGGAGGCCAATGAAGTTGGCCCTTCATGATCACGGGTTAGGAACCGCATTTGTGATGCATTGGGGGTCAACCGTCCGCAATCATGGAATGGGTCCCACATTCGCAAAGGTCATATTACTAGTCTTTTTATAAAAGACCAGTCACGATTTTAGCATAAGTTGTTTATTCAAAGTTAAATATCTTGAGTTCTAGATATCTGAATTTGTTGATTCAAGTTGCGTTTTGTCCAGAATTTTTATGGCTTTGCATTGGGTTCATCAGGGGAGTGCATGAAGCATGATTTGGAGGTAATTTTCCATCCTGAAGGACTACCTGAGCTCCATTAATGGTGTAAATTGCTTCGTTCTTGCATAAGTTGTTTTTCTATGTTTATGAGCTTGAATTGTGTCCTAATTTAGGAAACAAGTTCAGTAAGCTAGTTAGGACCCATTGATAGAGCAATTTCGACATTCTGAACACGGGTCCCACAATTTCATTTTGACTTAATTTTTGGGCACATCTCCAATTGTTGCAATTTTGGTGTCTAAACATCTGTTTTGATGTGGTGATCTTGTTATTGATAGTATGGTAGTGATCGAAAGCTGTTTGGAAGGGTAAAGCTCTGAAATTGTGATTTTGGAGCACGCGTGGCTACATTGAGGTAGGCTATGACTTCACGGTCTTTAGATTAAGCTTTTGATTGTAAATTCATGTTGAATTGCTGGATTTTTGGTGGGGTTCGTAGTTGAACCATGCTTAATTTTTAGAAATCATGCCTTAGGTGTATTTCGGGGTATTCTCGGGAGTTCTAGCATACTTAATCTTGTTATGTGATTGTCTTGCCTCGTAGACTTAGTATTATTGTTGCTTATGTCTTTGTGGTAGATTGTTATTAGCCTTAGCACATGTTTAGGCTAGTGATTGCTATAGACTTGCGGTTTGGAATCGATAGGCCTTAGAAATACTCCGACTTTACATCAAACAGCTTAGCTCCTTCTAGACGGAAATAGCATACATGGGTCTGATAGTGTGATCCTTAGTTAAGCGACAACTCAGCTCTTATGATCTTTCACTGATCGACTCAGACATGTTCATGGGCGTTTTTGAGCTTTATTTTATTATTTGAGGTCGAGTCTTGGATGTGGAGCTGGAGTGGGTCCCTGACAACTCTAAAGATGGTTCTGCGCTACAGTATGGAACGGTTGGGAGATAGTAGAGGATTTGGAGTATTCAAAAGTCCTTTTCCATGATTCGAGGTTCGTGTGCATTCTTATAATCCCGATTTTGAGGCCTTGTGTACCTCCTTGTTGGGTTCAAAGCCCTATTGTACTTTTTATCAGCGGGGTTCGAGGCCATGGCATACATTCTTAGTCACGGTTCTAGGCCTTGACTCATCTTTATTAGCCTTGGTTTGAGTCTGAGCATACCTCTATTAGTAGGGTTTAAGTCCTCACTTTGTGATTCTATTGGATTCTTAGGTTGCCTTTACTGCAGTTCGAGTCCGTGGATGGTTGTGGTGGTTCTAGAAGTATTCATAAAATAAGTTAGTAGTTCCTTAGATCTTTTGTGTATCCATAGGGCTTATGAGGGTCCAGTTGGGTTATTTACTTTCAATTGTGCATGAGTGTACCATCTGGGCTTATGGGGCATAACTAAGTTTTAGTTAGCTATTAACTTTACTATTCGACCTTTCCTTGACTCATGTGTTTCATAGTTAATTATTTTTTTACCATTTCATTTTGTGACCTCTAGTTGTGTTTATTCTTGCTTTTCATTATTGTCTCTATTTTCCAAGTCTGATCGGCCCATGATCCCTATATGATACGTGTTGAGCTATTCAATTATGACCAATATTACTCATACTACACTCTGCATCTATTTTTGTGATGCAGGTCCGAGCACCAGTCACCAGCATTGATATCGAGCCTGTACCGGCGATACTCAGAGGCGAGGGTGAGCTTATGGCGTCCTGGATCAACCTATCTCTTTCTATTTTAGCTTTGACTAGTCTTTTGCTTGTGAGACAAGTCTGTATATTTTTGTCCACTTTTGGGACATGCACTCATTTTTAGCAGCTCTATAATGTGACTACCAGGTTTTGGGATTGGATCTAGTATTCTGACAGTATATAATTGTTCTTGTTCTTATCTTCCGTTGGTTCTTTAAATATTTCCCCTTTTCGCTTGTTAATTTTTGTTTCTGCATTATATGCATGTTACTTGTTGTTGTGAATTACAAGTTGGCTTACCTACTAGTGAGTTATAGTAGGTATTATCATGACTTGAGTTTTTGGGTCGTGACATTTCGATGCTAAGTAAACTCCCAACGGAATCATATTGATTAACTTAACAGTAATAATCTGATAAAGTTTAACAATGCTTATAAGTAATAAATACCGAGTAATATTGGTCATAATTGAACAACCCATGAATATTGATAATATCTTTATATGAAAGCATCTTAAATTTTGAAACTGATAATCATATACGTGCATCTGAAATAGCATAGTTTTGAGACATGCAAATAGCTACATTCTGAGGGTTCTTAAAAGTCTTGTTTAAAAATACTAAATGTTAGTTGAAAACAGATAATTAAACTATTCTCGAAGAAAACTGAAAGAAACAAAGAAGAATCCTATTTTCCATTAAACCCAAACTACTATAGAAATCATAAACTGTAAAGCTAGGTTTTCCTTAGGACTCAGTGGGTGATAGAAAACTCATTGATGAAATCCCTTATACTTGGAATGGAAGCCCTAGCTTGAATTCTTGGACTGAAGCTTGAAGTTGTGGAACTCTAGTTCTTTTTTGTGAGGAACCTTGAAAGAGAATAATATGGTTTTCTAAGAATTATGCATGAGAAAGAGGGGAGGTTTAGTGACTAGTTTCCCTAAATACCACTTAAAATAGGTTAAAACAACATAGTATAGGGACTAAAGAGTGGGAAAATACCAAAATGATCTTGACAGAAAATTGATATCAACAGCTTCCACGAGGCCATCTAAGTTCCATGGTTTGGTCTACGGGCTATAGGTGCCCCTCATGAAAGTTAGGCTAAAAATCTGGGTTTCTAAAGTTTCATCTATGACACACTTTACGGTCTGTTGTTCCATCTATGGGTTGTAAATAATGTTCATAATTGATACACTAAAATAAGGTTTGAGGACTTTGATCCACGAACTCAATCTATGGTGCGTAAATTGTTTTACGGCTCGCAGAAATCTGACCTGAGATCCTAACTTCTGAAGTTGGTCTACTGCTCCCATCTACGGTATATAGTTCCTTTTACGATCTGTAGATGATGTCCGTAAAATAAAGAATTTTCTGCAGATTGATTTTCTGGATTTTTTCCTTGATCTAATTTGGATTTAAGAACTTTTGGAGTGTTACATCACATAGTCAAACTATTCATGAAGAAGAATGGAAAATATGGTGAAAATCATGCTTTCATAAGAACCCTAACTTCTATAGAAACTATTATATGAAAAATTGGGGATTTTTGGGACTCAATGGGTGAAAGGATACCCATTGATGAAATCCCACATACGTGGAAGGAAAAACAATTGTTGAATCATTGAACTTGAAGTTTAGATGTGACGAATCCTAGCTTTGATCTTACTAACTGAAACTGTTGATGTAGGCTTGAGGAAGAACTAAGTTCCTCACTATGATAGCATTACATACCTTAAACGCTATATAAATTTTGAAGAATAATCGTAACTTGATGAAGAACGATCAAGAAACCTTTCTTGAAATTCTTGGATTCGATTCTTGAAAGTCCTATGTTTTGAGCATAGAATTCTTGCTTAGGATACATAATCATATGTTATAATCACTAGAGAATCGTGAGAGTATGCTTACCTTTATTTGGGATGAAAAACTGTTGATGGACATGCTTTAAAATGAAGTCTTGAACCCTAGAATTGAACTCTTGATTTCACTAGAGATAGGAAGAGGATTTGTTGTTAAAATCTTATAGAAATTCTAGGATATATGTTATAAAATCTTGGAGAATACTTACCAAGACTTAGTATGGTTAACGGGAGCTTTTGGGGGCTGTGGAAGTCGACCAAGGGGTGAAAAGAAACTCAAAAGAATGTTTTAATGAAATATCGAAATTTTGATATACAATTGATTTACATGATATACGGATGATATGCATAGATTACGGGCACTTTAATGGTCGGTAAAATGATCCACGGCTCGTGGATTGGTTACGTTGAATTCAAAAAATAATTGTGAGCCACTTATCCCATTCCACTAGCATGAATCACAACCTATAAATTCTTTCACGGTCCATAGTTTCTAGAACAAAATTTCAGACTGGAGCATCTCTTGTAAAACAGTCATAACTTTTACTCCGAACTCTGATTAATGCATATTTTGTGGCGTTAGAAATAAGACTAATATACCTTTAATTTTTTAGCTCATGGGCCACCTAAATCCTCATATTATAAGAGATATAATTGTTTGAAGTCGACTCTTGCATGATTTTATGGGAAAACTTAGCGAGTTGGAAAGGCTTTGAACTCAACTTATTGTTATAGGTCCCTAATGACCCTAAATCACTTCCAATACACTTCCTACACTTGAAAATGAATTTTAACACACATAAGCAACTAGGAATCATCTGGTACGATCCTATATATATCCAAAGTACGGTTCGAATATTATCTTAGAAATTTCTTTGGGAATGTTACAACAGTTTTATAAAATCTGCAATGTGCATTGCAAGTGATTGAGTTGTGCATACTAAATGAGAGTAAATTAGATTTCACATTGAAGGAACTGAAAGATGGTGATCTCTATCGGAAGTTGCTCAATAGAAGTATAATAAAATATAGAAGGGACTTGGTACTTACGATACTTGGCTTGTATAAGATTTTTGTTATGTGTCTGTCAAATTGGTTGTAATCTTGTGAAATGCATTTTGCTAAAATAAAATGAGCATCTAATTTATCTTTACATTTTACAGTGTTTTTCTGATAATTTATTTTGCTTAGTACAATTGTCTAAGCTTTTAATTTTCTCAAGTCACGACCTGAGCCTACATCCTGGACGTGGTCGGCACTCGAGAACAATTGCTGGTTCCAAGAGAACCCTCATCCTGGCTGACTACAAGTGGAAGACTAACTCAAGCATACAGAAGCATCAAACTGAAAGAAATGCTAAATCAACAATGTATTAAATTTCAAAACTCTCTGAATATACTGAGTATTAAACATAAGTTTTAAAGAAAACCTCTGAGACTGAAAGACTCTCCAAAACTATCTATCTATGAAGCCTCTACTATATATAGACGAGTGTTGGGACACGACCCACGACTAGTCAAAATGCTATTAATACCAACAACTCATAACACTAGAGTCCTCTAGAAGCAAAGAGACCTCACTCGTAAGTTGACGAGTGGATGCAGTGATCTCAATAAAGTCTTGTTGAGGATCTTAAGTACCTGAATCTGCATAATAAAAGATGCAGGTCGAATGACATCAGTACATTGAATGTACGAATATGTAATATAACTGAATAACAAATAACTAAATTGAAACTATGACAGTAACTCAACTGAAGTATAATATAACTCATGATGGGAAAATCATTTAAACTCTTACCAAAAAAATGCAATAATAGCATATACTGAATTGACCGGGCTGAAAGAAATACTCAACTCAATGTAAAGCATACATGGAGATAATATCATTCAAATCTTCACAAAGTATAATATAATAAATGAAAGAAAATTGTATGTGAACATACAATTAAAGTACTCTTTACTCTATTAGGGAGTTTCTCTAACCGACAACCATCGCTATGAGCCACGTGATGATACATCGTCTTGCCCATATCGCTAGAACTATCATATACCTTGCCGGGGTATAAAACACCTCAACTAAGTGGATCCACTAAGCTCTAACCAAAGGCATAAGGAAATCATCTAACAAGTATGAATCCTTTACCCATGTTGGCATGCATGGTTTATGAGGAATTTGAGTTGTCTGAACTCATCCCCATATCGGTACTTAATACTACTCCCAATAATATATATACTCATTCTCAAATGTGTAAACACATATTCTTTCTTAATTTGAGGTAATTACTCAAATGATCCTCTTAAAAGAGGTAATACTCTTAAACATCAATGAACTCATAAACTCATTTAGAAATCAACTTTTCTCTCTTTTAAATATAAAAGTGTTACATTTGGGAATTCTTAGTTCCCTTATACTCTTTTTTAATCATGAATTCAACTCTTCTCATTCTCATATTTACTTTCTCAATACTTAGTTCAAAACCATTGTTAATTACAAAAGAATTCTCAAAAAGACCTCTTGAACTTTTTTCTTAAACTTACATTAGTTTGGAATGTAAATTAAGACATGTGATTAGGACATATAGGATCTCTCAAGGATTAATGGAGCCTTTAGGAGCTAATACAAAGTAGAGAATGTAGTCACGATTCAAAGGAACACGTTCAGAAAGAAGCATGGAAATAAAAGGGAAAATAGGCCCCGGCGACCCCTACGCATTGCTGACATGGGGCGCCAGGCCTCAAACATCAGAGGCGTGTTTGGGGCGCACTGCAGGTGCCACCCCAAGCTTCAAACTTCAGAGGCTGGTTTGGGGTGCACTGCAGGCGCGCCGCCCCAACACTCCTGGCGTACTGCTGGCGGCCCCCCAGCCCTTCCCCAGCGACTTGGATGAATTCTTTTGGTAAAATTCACACTTCAAACTTGTTTAAAATTGAGAAATTTCTTGTAAACCCTTCCTGATTCTCAATCCCAACACGAATACATGAAGAATTCCATACAATCCCTTTCAAGAATAAGAATTCATACTCAAGATCCTCAAACCCAAGAAACTCAAAACCTCCATTGTCAAAGAATGATACAAAATCAAGAACTACTAAAGAATCTCTTAATACAATGATTTCATGGATGAATTAGATGTATGGCATGAGGATGAACAATTCCAAAAATGTGAGAAGCCTTACATACCTGGAAAGTATGATGTTCTTAGAGAAAACCACACGTCTTGAAGAACGCTTGAACTTAGCCCTTTTTTCTCCTCTTGAAACCTCACTCTAAATCCCCAAGTGTTTAGGAATGTGAATAGGTGATTTAGAATATGATTAGGCCTTTAATTGGGTGAGGAAAAACTTGTTGTACCTAGTGGGAAAAAGGAGAAGACCAAAATACCCTTTTCTAAAACGAATTAGATGCCTTAAATAGAGAGGCTTCACTTAAACGGGCATAACGTTTTACTCCAAGCTCAAAATTTAGCAAACTTGGTGGCATTAGAAAGAAGACTCAAAGACCTTAGATTTGATAGCTCATTGCCCACCTAATTCTTTATGTTCTAAGAGATATGATAATTTGAAATGGACTTAAGTAGAATTCTTAGGTCAAAACTTACTCGGTAGGGAAGCTTCCAACTCAAGTTCGTGATTGGGGATTCTAGTGGCCTTAATTGATATCTAAAATCATTCCCACACTAATTAATTGCCCTTAGAATCTAAGAACGATTAACAATCACCCGATATGACCTTATACGTAATTCAAGAATGGTTCGGTCTTAACTTAAAAATATTTCGGGGTGTTACAATCTCCTCCTTGGGATCATTCGTCATCGAATGATGGTTAAACTGAGAATGGAGGGAAAAGAGTTACTATAATCTGCAACTCATAACTCCCACTAGAGTATATGACTACTCTTACAAACATCTAAGTCAAATCGCTTGCTCGATCTTATTGTGTTCAAGCCTAATCTCTAAATCACAAGGTGCTAAACATGAGATGATTATACTTATCTAAACCACAAGACTCAGGTTCTATACCTCTATAGGGAATCTCATCCCAAGAATACTTCTCTTTATAATCGCATTCAACCAACGTTGAGCCCACATCAAGAAACACATATTGCATCATGCATTTGTCCACATGTTAATAACACCACATTTAAGCCTAGTACTATAACAAATCCATGGACTTCTACTAACCAACCTTCTAAGAATTTCTTATTCTCTCATCATCTCTACCAAGTGAAATTTCATGCATTACTATCCGGAACCGCTACTTTCTCTCATATAACTATTACTCTTAGTAAAACTCCATCCTGTTCCCCCTCCACATTATAACCTTAGATGGAATAATAACACCACCACTAGCACAATAAGAAACATCAACCCTCTCCTTCTATCATTACTCAACTACTATCGATAAAATTGCTATCAAAATTGAAAAGGATCACTGAAAGAACTTTAGGGCGAAAGATCATAAGCACGATTCATTCGAGATATATGATATAAGAATATGCACGGCATTAGAGATATCTAATATAAGAATATGTGCGGCATACCATTTTGTTGCTAGCCATTGAGAGTAAATCATGAGTTTGAAAGACTGAGCATACTATGAGACATGAGTGCTTATATGAATAGATTCATATCATGAGGCTGATATCCATAATTTATAGAGTAAGATTGACATCAATGTGCTAAAGTCTTTTCCCTTCATTTTGTGAATTGAGCATAGATGTGAATCTAAAGTGTATGAGCATAGGTCATGAACACAATTCTGATAATAGAAACATCAACAAGATGTTGTAACAACTGAACTTTGAGGAATATGCTAGAGTATGAATGGATTGATATATTACCGTAACTCTCTATAACACATCACTATCTGATTCTCGACACTTGACTTGGTTTCTCATATTATCATCTCCCCCTTAGGTTTGAAGCCGACACCTTAAATCTATGGATCAATTCCATCATCTCTAAACTGGTCTATATTCAATTTACTCTAATACTCAAGAAAGGTTTATCTCATGGCTACTGAACTCTCTAAGTGCAAGTACTAGGGTTCCTTCTAAGATCTCTTTCTCAGATGCTTCTCTTAATCTCTTCTCAATGGTTTATAAAGACGCTTAGTCTAACTATTAATAGTCTGACTTCTCCTTCTTAGCCCACTAATACCGTCCTTCTAAGTTCATATCTAGCTAACTGGAGGAAACTTGAACTATATTCGAAAGGCTCATCATTGACTATATATGATCTCTCCGACCTAACTCTTAAGGGTAATAAATAATGCTTACATCAACCTATTCCACATTGATAACTCAAATATACTATCTAGACACACATGAAAAATCATTAACTTAATTGGAACCTCGTCTGACTACCTACGATCTAAGGTTTACCTCTTGATGGTCTTTCTAATCTAATGGCTTAGCCACACTCCCTTGTTCTCATCTAAGAGTCATAATACCACACTTGTACCACTCACACTTATCAAAAGTAACACCTTAATTTCTCACCTAATTTATGTCAAACCTACTAGATTAGATCTCGAACTAACATCATCACCCTTAAGTTTCCATCCTTTTGATCACGACACAAATCTCAAATTCAAGCTTAGTGTTTATTACTAAGCACATATATCAATATAATTGCTCGCATACTATACTAACTTACAACTACTAGATAAAATTAAGAAACACTCGCTCACTAAGATCTCATGACAAGTAGTCAACCTTTATCTCTCAGTCTACCTATTTACAGAATACTACCACACTTCCATTTCACAACTTAAGTAACACTTACTCATTCACTATACATCACTGCCTAATTAGTTCTATAACCCTCTGAATATCGTGGGGCTCTTCTTTCAAAAATCGTAAGCCTAGCTTAGATCTATCACCTCATGAATACTCGACTCTTATATTCAACACTTATACTTGGTTGATACTAATGCATTGACACCTCATCATAAACTTCTTTCTGATTAAAGTATACTCCAACTCATCCAGACTAGTAATTATTTCTCTACCTTCTATCATGAAATCTACACAAACTCATCACTCCTTGTCTACTCATAAGGGAAAACTCCTCATTAATAACTTACTAGGAGCATGAATACAACTACACACTTTACTCAATAACTATCCACATCCCTCAGGTTACTACACTTCTAAATGTATACTTCTAACTCTGGGCACTTCTACTACATACTGGCTTATAACATCGCAACTCTTACTATCTTTCAGGTGAAAACTACTATCCAAGCTCTAAAACATACTTCCTCATAAGGGTCTCAACTGAAACAAGGTTTAGAGAAGAGAGTTTGGGAGTACATTTCGTTGTTAGCTCGAACGCACGATTCATATGAATAAGAGTGCATTCTTTTGAATCTCAACACTTAAGCTCACTCATGGGCTTCTCTCAAGCCACACTGCAGTCTCATGAATTTCTGAAGACTTTTGCTTAGAGTAACTCATCGATAAGGATATGGGTTTTGCTTTTCAACTACCTTGAGTGTGAGGGGTTGTCGAATAGATCTGAGAAATGCACGAGTTTGAATAAGTTCCTTATGACACAGTTCTTGTGCACGATTTAGAGTATGAAAGAAGGAAAAGTTTTCTTAAATGTCTTTAGTCCCTCATTTATAGAAGTGGGGCCCTCACAACCACAAATAAGATCCTACCGACACGACTTCATAGACACCCTAGGACACTTGAACTCTGTGCTCTGCTACCAATTTTTTCATAACCTGAGCCTACATCCTAGACATGGCCGACACTCGAGAACCATTGCTGGTCCCCAAGCAAATCCTCATCCTGGCTGACTACAAGCGGAATACTAACTCAAGCATGCACAAGCATCAACTAAAAGAAATGCTAAATCAATAGTGTATTAAATTTCAAAACTCTCTAAATATACTTAGTATTAAACATAAGTTTTTTTAAAAACCTCTGAGACTGAAAGATTCTCCAAAACTATCTATCAATGAAGCCTCTACTATATATAGACGAGTGTTAAGACAAGACCCACGACTACTCAAAATGCTACTAGTACCAACAACTCATAACACTATAGTCCTCCAGAAGCAAGGAGACCTCACTCGAAAGCTAACGAGCAGATGAAGTGATCTTAACGGACTCTTGTTGAGGATCCTAAGTACCTATATCTGCATCATAAAAGATGCCGGTCAAATGACATAAGTACATTGAATGTACGAGTATGTAGTATAGATGAATAACAAATAACTGAACTAAAACTCTAACAGTAACTCAACTGAAGTATAATATAACTTATGATGGGAAAATCATTTAAACTCTTACCAAAAGAATGCAATAATAGTACTGAATTGACCAGGGTGAAAGAATACTCAACTCAACCCAACTAAATGTAAAGCATACATGGAGATAATATCATTTAAATATTCACAAAGTATAATATAATAACTCAAAGAAAATTATATGTGAAAATACAATGAAAGTACTTTTTACTTTATTAGGGAGTTTCTCTAACCAACAACCATCACTATGAGCTACATGATGATACAACGTCTCGCCCATACTGCCAGAACTGTCCTATAGCTCTACCCGAAGGCATAAGAAAATCAACTAAAAACTATGAATCCTTTACCCATGTTGGCATACATGGTTTATGAGGAATTTGAGTTTTCTGAACTCATCCCCATATTGGTGTTCAATACTACTCTCAATAATATATATACTCATGCTAAAATGTGTAAACACATACGCTTTCTCAATTTGAGGTAATTACTCAAATGATCCTCTTAAAAGAGGTAATACTCTGAAACATCTCTGAACTCATAAACTCATTTAGAAATAAATGTTTCTCTCTTTTAAATATAAAAGTGCTACATTTGGGAATACTTAGTTCCCTTATACTCTTTTTCAATCATGAATATAAATATTCTCATTCTCATATTTACTTTCTCAAGATTCAGTTCAAAATCATTGTTCATTACAAAAGAATTCTCAAAATGACTCTAAAAGACCTCTTGAACTTTCCTCTTAAACTTACTTTAGTTTGGAATGTAAATTAAGACATGTGATTAGGACATGTAGGATCTCTCAAGGATTAATGGAGCCTTTATGAGCTAATACAAATAAGAGAACGTAGTCACAATTCAAAGGAACACGTTCAGAAAGAAGCATGGAAAGAAAAGGGAAAATAGGCCCTGGCGCATTGCTGGCGTGGGGCGCCAGGCCTCAAACTTCAGAGAGTGGTTTGGGGCGCACTGCAAGCGCCCCGCCCCAGGCCTCAATCTTCAGAGGCTGGTTTGGGGTGCACTATAGGCGTGCCTCCCCAGCACTCCTGGCGCACCGCCCCTGCCCTTCTTCAGCGACCTGGATGAATTTTTTGGTAAAATTCACACTTCAAACTCATTTAAAATTGGGAAATTTCTCCTAAACCCTTTTTGATTCTCAAACCCAACACGAATACATGATGAATTTCATACAATCCCTTTCAAGAATCACAACTCATACTCAAGAATCTTGACCCAAGAAACTCAATACCTCCATTGTCAAAGAATGAAACAAAATCAAGAACTAATCAAGAATCTCTTAATATAATGATTTCATGGATGAATTCATGGGTGAATTAGATGTATGGCATGAGGACGAAGAAGTTCAACACTTTGAGAAGCCTTACATACTTGGAAAGAATGATGTCCTTGGCAAAAACCACACATCTTGAAGAACGCCTGAACTTAACACTTTTTCTCCTCTTGAAACCTCGCTCTAAATCCCTAAGTGTTTAGGAACGTGAATAGGTGATTTAGAATCTGATTAGACCCTTAATTGGGTGAGGAAAAATGTGCTAAACCTAGTGGGAAAAAGGAAAAGGCCAAAATATCCTTTTCTAAAACGAATGAGATGCCTTAAATAGAGAGGCTTCACTCAAATGGGCATATCTGCTTACTCCGAGCTTGACATTTAGTAAACTTGGTGGCGTTGGAAAGAAGACTGAAATACCTTCAATTTAATAGATCATGGGCCACCTAATTCTGTATGTACTGAGAGATATGATCATTTGAAGTTGACTTAAGTAGAATTATTAGGTCAAAACTCACTCGGTAGGGAAGCTTCCAATTCAACTTTGTGTTAGGGGATTCTAGTGGCCTTAATTGATATACAATATCATTCCCACACTAATGAATTGACCTTAGAATTTAAGAACAATTAAGAATCACTCGGTATGATCTTATACACAATTCAAAATGGTTCGGTCTCAGCTTAGAAATTTTCTTGGGTGTTACAGTTTAATTACAGTATAATGAGAATTTTGATACTAAGAGGACCTTTTAGTTTGTGATATTAATTTTAGAAATTCAGTATTGTACACTAGCAGTAATGTGTGTAATAAGAGTGCTTGTTGTGTGTTGTAATGGTGTCAATTTTTTCTTCATATAGATAAAAATACAATGTCAATTTGATATAAATGATAACTAACTTGCGACATACTTATCAGATGTTAAAATTCACAGTAAAATATAAATCCTTCAATTGTATTGTGTAATGACCCTCCAGGTCATTTCTGTGTTGATGCCTTCTTTCTGTCGTTTAGAGCATTCCTGTAGCAACCCCAAGTCATTTATGACTTGCCAGCACTGACTGTTCAGTCGCCTGGTCGTTCATTTGGTTTTTATGCCTATTTTTCTGTTTTGGAGCTTTTGAACCTTGAAAAGTTGATTTCGGTCATAACTTCAGGTAAATGACCTCAGATGAGAATTCTGACAGTTTCATCAGCTTTGGAGCAGCCAAGTTAGACTAGGAGCATGGTTTGCCCGAGTCCCCGGGGTTTTCGGTGTGATTTTGGGGCAAGTTAGCTCTTTCGCCTTCGATATTTGACTTAAGGTTGAGTTTGGTCAACATTCTTGGTAAACGCACTTGGATGGAAATTCTGTCAGCGTGGTTAGTTTCGAAATGCTGAGTTTGGTCTAGAATTACCCTTCGAGAACTATCGGGAGCTTCCGATCAAAATCTTAGGCCCCCGGTAGAAATTGGCTAAAATGGCCTAATGGGTGTGGGACCCACTTTTGTCGAAACGACTTCGTATGGAATTTCGACTGCGTCATTGAGTTCGGAATGTTGAATTTGAGGGGGTAGCATATTTCGTTTGCGTGCACGGGGTTTTGGAGTTTTGGAGTTGCCAAAACTCAGCTGTTGCAACTATCTTCAGTGCATGCATCCTATCTCTCCTCGTTCGCGGGATAGGATTCGCGTTCGTGGAGGAGAAGGGAAGTATAATCCGCGTTCGCGGAGGTGTGGGAGCCAGTGCTCTGCATTCGCGGAAGGCTCTCCGCGTTCGCGGAGTTCTGTGTGTCTGGGGTGTTGTTGTTCTCCATGTTCACGGGCTTGAGGCCGCGTTCGCGGAGGTCTGCGAGTGGGTGGAGGGTTTTCTCTCCGTGTTCGCGGGCCTGTGGCAGCGTTCGCGGACCTCTAGTAGATTCTTTGGCCACGTTCGCTGAGAGAAGCCTTGTCCAGTGCTTATAAATATTAGGACGAAGATCTTTTGGAGATTATCTTCCAAAAGTCATATCTTCTTCATCTCAAGTCGGTTTTCGGTGTTTCGAAGTCCCAGGCGTTAAGAATTTGTTGGGCTCGTGGGTTTTTGGTTGGTTAGTGTTGGGTGACCCTCGATTGTCATAAATTTGAGGCGTAAGTTGCTTCTTGGCCTTGTTTTTAATGAAAAGTTTTGCATTTCTTGTTGTTGGTTGTTGGAGCTGATCCGAGCCTCGATTAGCGTCCCATTTTGGAATGCAGGTTTGGGGGAGGATTTAGGACCTTTTCACAGAGTCAATTCCAGAAAATCCAGAGCGGGTCCCACAATCTCGATTTTGACTCCAAAAATTGGTCTTTCTCCGATTTTGACTCTGAAAATTGGTCTTTCTCCGATTTTGTTGATTTTAATATCTAAACAACCGTATTGACACTGTGACTCTATTTTTATCAGTGTGGCAGCAGTCTGAGGCTGTTCAGAAAGTGAAATCTCCGATTGAGTGACTTGGAGCGCGCGTGATAGGCTTTTTGGTAGGTTACGACTTTCCTTTCTTTCTAGATTGAGCTGGACTGTTTAAATACTTGTGGATTCATTTGAATGTGTGGCAGCAGTTTGAGGCTGTTCAGAAAGGGAAATCTCCGATTGAGTGACTTGGAGCGCGCGTGATAGGCTTTTTGGTAGGTTACGACTTTCCTTTCTTTCTAGATTGAGCTGGACTGTTTAAATACTTGTGGATTCGTTTGAATCTTGGGCTGGGTAGTTAGTTTGATTTCTTCCTCTTCTCCGATTTCTTAGTTTTTATGCAATTGTTGGGCTATTTGGGCTAGTATTATGTTGTAGGTTGGGTTGTTGGCTTGAATTATTGGGATTCGTGTTGTGAATTACCTGTTGGGGTGGTTATCTGTTGTTGCATGCGTGGGTTCGGGATATTGGTTGTTGTTGTGTTGATTGCTTATGTTTTCAGCCTTAGATTATGGTAGGGTATATTACCTTAGTCCCATGTACCTGATTGACCTGAGTATGTATCCGACGTCGATTCGGATGGACTAGATCCTTATAGACTGGCGTAGCAGACTTGGTCTGATAGTTGAGCCTTAGTTTAGGCGTTTCCGCAGCTTCTGATGCGTTGCTTCTCCTCTTTCTCTATTTCTGTGTAGTCGGGTTATTTGTTTGGAGATCTCGCTATTGCGTCGTTGTCGGTTGGATTGTGCCAGGCTGGGAGCCTTCGACTGCGATTCCTATGAGGGCGGTGGCCCGTGGAGTTAGTTTTTGTGTAGTGATTGGTGGTGACGGTTATTCGATTCGTGCACTTTGGTCCTTTACTTAGATTTAGGATTAGAGGCTCCAGTACGCAGCTGACATCTTCCGTTTAGCTTCCGGTGTTTCCAGCGCTAGGTTGATGGGGGTAGTCTGTTAGTTTTGGGCCCGCAGCTGACGTTACGCAATTGCAGCTAGCTATTTCAAGCGTGAGGCTATGCTCGTAGGCTACTAGTCCCAGCTACGCAGCTGACGTTACTCGGTAGGAGCCGATATTTCCAGCGCTGACCTGTTGAGCTTAGGATGTTACTTGGCGATGGTTGGATGCTCGATTGGTTAATACCTGTTACTATTATCAATTCTTGAGATTCCTTGATATTGTTATGACTGAGCTGGGCTCTGATGTTGTTATGACTGAGCTGGGCTCTGATTTGTTATGACTGAGCTGGGCTTTGATATTGTTATGACTGAGCTGGGCTATGATATTGTTAGGACTGAGATGGGCTATGATATTTTTATGATTGGGCTGGGCTCGGGTGATGTCTTTCGGATCCGGGACCCTTGGTTTGAGGCTTTTAGAGTTGGTGTTCCTTTAATTTCTGTAGATTAGCTACTATGTGTACCTATCGGGCTTATGGGGGTCCGTTCGGGTTTTATTTAAACTTGCGCATGAGTGTGCCCATCGGGTCTTATGGGGGGCTCAGCTGGGCTTAGTTTAGATGTGTGTATTCTTAGCTTCGTTGTCCGTTCTCTGCTTCGTTGTCCGTTCTCTGCTTCCGTTTTAGTAGACCTCTATTGTAGTTGATTCTATCTTGTCTGCTTGTTTTTACCTTTCTTGATGAGTCGGCCTATGATGCCTACTGGGTACCTGTTGTTTTGGTACTCATGGTACACTCTGCATCTGTTTTCGTGATGCAGGTCCGAGCACCAGTTCCCAGCATTGAGTTCAAGCTTGTAGCTGTCTGTCCAGGAGAGGAGGGTGAGCACATGGCGTTCTGGGATTACCTGTCTCCTTCAGTATTTATATTTTGGCTTGTCTTTTGTTTTCGAGACAGTGGTTTCTGTGGTGCACTTTTGGGACTTGTACTCTCGTTTGTGGTTCTTTACATGTGACTTCCAGTTCTTGGGAGGTGTTTTGTATATATTTAGTTGTTTCGCTTCAGCTTTCTTGTATTTGCGTTCTTGTGTTGCTTCCGCTTAGTTAGGTGTAGTTTTCACCCTTAGTTCCGTTGCTGTCTAGCTCCGGGATAGGGTCTTGGCTGGCCTACTGGTGGGTTGGTAGGCGCCATCATGACTCGAGAGATTGGGTCGTGACATATAGCTTTTATGTTATTGTGCTGAAATTCTTTTATCCCTGATATGCTAGTCAATAATGTATTTATTTATAATTATATGAGCTAAATCAAGATATAATCAATTTGTTGGAGTAACATTGTCTGCTCATTTATGTGACTTACATTATTTTATCCCTCAAACGCCAATCAATAATAGAAGAACTCTCTTTCTATTCCTTTTTTACTTTTTATTTTTCATCTAATATAAAACACCTTCTATTTTCTAGATGAACTAATTAATATTAATTTTACAATTCTTAATAATTTTTAAACCTGTATATTTTATTTTGAGTTTTATATTGAGAAAATATAATTCATAGTATATTATGAATTCAATTTTCTGTTTAAAATCAATTATATTGATAAATTGACCTATGAAGCAATCATCTTTTCATGGTCATCATTTTCTCTCTGTAATTGTAATATAAAAAAAATACATCAAAAAAGACAGTCTTAATAAAAGAAAAAAATAGTATAACAACCATTCAAACAAAGTGTGACTCCATCGGTTGATCCGTTGCTTCTTGTCATGTAGTTTTATTTCATCTAACCTAATAACCTCCATTACCGAGGTGAACATTTTTTGGTAGATTTTTTCATGGAATAGGAGCTGAAGATTTAGACTGGCACTGAGTGTGCTTGGTATCTCCTATTGAGGCATTATCGAATTCAGATGTTGCCAGATTTTGATTGTGAGAAACTTGGTGTAATTGGTGGAATTGTGAGTAGCACCTTTTATTTATTATTTCTAAAATTACAGTATGAAATTTTTGGTGGTAACAATTGTTTGTGAGATTCTTAGAACACTTAATTGAATCTTTATTTGATTCTATTGATTACTCTATGATATTTTATTTTTGTGATCTATTGCTCTATTTGTTGTGAGTGGAGCGAGCATCAAAGGAAGAGGAAGAGCATGTTAATTTTACTGACAAACTCCTATTGTTAGATGTTGAGCTTTGTTAAAATTGTCAATATAGCTCGGGTTTTATTATGTTATTGATATCTTATCATCATCAATATGAAATTGATAAACTTGAAGACATAATAGAAGAAAAACAATTAACATAAGACAACTTGAAAAAAAATTTCGACAAGTAAACATGTGTCTATAATTTTTCACCCCGTGCTTACAAATTTGAGAAAATTCAAAATTTTAAAATAAAGATTATATCAATCGGTAAAAAGGAGCTAAAAAGGAACTCAACTTTCCAACTAAATGTTGTGAACTTTTAAATAAGGACTTATGAATTAATTACGAGAAGTTTCAATTACAGAAACAAGATAACAACAAGAAAATAATGCAAAAAAATCTTAATATTTTTCATGTGGAAGTACTCATGTGAATAATGCCCTCAAAATCTCAGATATGAAAAAAAGAGACAAATATGTTGAAGAAAGATGTCAATGCCATCCTGGATGATAGGGTGGTAGTACCTAATGGCATGAGGAGTGGAGAGAAAGCTTGGATTATGATAATCTAAGTGTACTCTAAAGGTTTCACTCTTCTGTCCTATAGGGAAATATATTTAATTATATCATTATCCTAGTTTGTAAATTTATCTATCATGTCAATTGAAATTGCTTAGCAGATAAAAAAATATCTATTGCCTCAATTGTATCGATTGATGCAATTATTCCTCATGCCTAAGTTTACTTAGTTTTTAAATTACCTCGCACCTTATTCCTTCCCCCCTCCTCCTCCTCCTCAATTGTATCATTTTTTGCAAATTTACACCCACCCATCCACCCAAATCAACTTTTGCTCCTCAATTATAACGATATGTAGATCTACTGCAGGAGTTGATCCTCATGTGATTCATCATTTAATTAGTCTTGTCATTCAAGTAAGATGCTCTCTCTTTTGTTTTAATTTGAATTTGACTGCATTCATGTTGGGAAATTTGTTATTACTGTTGATTTTTTACATTAATTTTATTTTAGTTAAGATTCAGATTGTGTTTTAATTTTTAATTTTTTATATAGAAGTTTTATGAACTTTCATTTGATGAACTTTTTTTGGTTGAATTCTCCTGTTGATATTGTTTAAGCCATTTGATAAGTGTTTGTCAATTTAGTTATATCTGAATTTGAAACTAGTTTGATGGACTATATGAAGACTCTACATATGTTTGTTCAACTTGTATACTTGATTTTAAGTATAAAATAACTTGCATACCCTTTCTCCTTTGAAAATCATCTTTATAATGTTTATAATTTTTCTATATCTAACAAAGAATAGGGAACTTATTTTTTCACTCGCTTGTCTTTTATAGGTTTTGAAAATTAATGAAGTAAGTTCTTGTGATAGTGTGACTTCTGTAAATAAAGTTTGATAAACCTTATTGCATATAGTGTTAATGTCACTTCTGTTATGCTAATTCTATCTACTCTTGATTATCACATAAGATTTTTCAAAAATGAATCTTTAACTTATTGCAAAGGAAATGCATGTCCATCCAAAAGATTCATTCTTTTTAAGATTTAGAGTGACTTTCAATATTTCTTTTTTTTATAAGTAGAATTATGTGTATGTCTTTGCTTTTTAATTTTATGATTAATATTATTTTTAGAATTTCAAAATATTTGTGACTTCATTCTTACGTGTAGGATGAAAATCATTGTTTTGCAGCTCAAATGAAATTTTTTTCTTAAGTATATATCATAATTTATGAGCTCCAAAAAGGTGGGGGGGGGGGGTATAGTTGTGTGTGTAAAGTAGGGGTTGTGGTTATTCGGTTCAGTACAATATTCTAATCAGTATTAGGGGTTGTGATTATTCGGTTCAGTACAATATTCTAATCAGTATTAGGGGTTGTGGTTATTCGGTTCAGTACAATATTCTAATCAGTAGTGGCCTCTTGATGATTATTTTAGTCTAGATGAAAGTGATACTCAAAATATTATTTTCTAGTTTATAAACTATGGCTCTTACAACTTTGACTCATATGTTTAAACTTCATAATCCGTGTCTGTCAAAAAATTACATTAGACTTTCTTTTATGTTTTCCACAGATCTCCCATGGAATGAGAACATCTTTTATAGTGTTGGATGAATTCTAGTTAAAGTTATATTTCCATATTCTTTCTAAAAGTATATGATTGTATGCCCTCTTATTGGTTTTGCATACTTTAATTTTTAGGTATTTCCTTCAAGTGTGTATGAAGGGAAATGAAAGGATCATCGGTAATCACTTACAAAATATTTTTCATTATATGGGTGTATTGCATCTATATTACATATATACCTAATTGAGCAATATATAGATTAATGTCATAGTATTTTAGGCCCATGGAGCACATGAAAGTTATATCCTATATTCTTTTTCTATTTTTTCACTATAAACTAATTGATTTCATGTAACTATATTGATGAGTTGATATTTTATCTACTCGTTGGACTCAAATTCTTGAATTATAACCATATTTTAATACCTAATGAAGGAGTTTTAGGCCATAGTTCTCTTGTATGCAGACATTCCTTGGAAACAGCAAGTTTGATGGATTTGAATGGAGCTGGTGTCCCGCAGAAGCCAATAGGCCTCTTACCAGCTAAATGATGACTTGAATGGAGCTTTGTTGCCTTAGTACCGGCGTGAAGTTAGCATGGTACAATGATTGATTGGTGTTCACCGATCCTAGCACAGAAGCTCCTGACAAAAAATGGAAGGTTGATGCAAGGAGGTGATTGGCACTCGGCTTTCTCTGATCGGTATCTCACTGATCCAGCACAAGTCCGAAGGATGCAAGCCAAAGGGAAAAAATGTAATTTTTAAAAAAAAGTATTTTCTTTGGAATGTTCCAAGGATAGAATGGGGATTTTGCAATTATGTACCTTTATCTTATTCCCAATTAGAGAAATAGACATAGGATATGATAGAATAGAAAATAATATGCAAGGTAGAGAATAGAGAGAAAGTAAAAACTTCTTAGCTTTTAGAGAAAGAAAACTCAGATTTGGGCCAATCCAAGTTTGGAATTCAAGTTTTTCTTATCAATTTAGATTGAAATTTTCTTTATGGATATTATCTCTATTTCATCTTTTATGAGTAGCTAAACCCTTATCTAGGGGTGTGTGTGCAAGTTGGGGGTGTAAAACACTAATGGGTATTGATTAATTTGATTTAATATTGATTGTATTGGATGAATCTATCGTTGTCTTGAAATTTTAATCTAAAATCAGTGGTTGCAAACTTTGATTGAGCTCTCTAACACCATTTTGACTTGAAGCTTAATGAAGTTGGGTATGATTCAATAGTGAGGACTTGATGAAATTTACTCTATGGATTTGAGCCACGGATGGGATAATCCGAGTAGTTTCATTCTTAATGAAATTGAGCTAGGAAAAGTCTATGTACTCAAGCTTTATTTGGTGTTTTATTGGAAAGGGTCTTGAAGTTTGGGATAATCCAATGGATATACTCTTGATAGTTTTGGAGAATATTGAGTTTAGCTTAGACCAAATGCTATTCATGTATCAATCGATATCGTTCTGTTAATTTTTACCTATTCAAGTTGAAACCCCTATTGCTATGCACACATCCCTAGTCTTTTCCAACTTGTTAAGTATAACTTTCATCTGGACTGATAGAATCATCAAGAGGCTAATACTGATTAGAATATTGTACTAATTGAACAAACCACAACCCCTACATCACACACACAACTATACCCCCACCCATTTTTGATGCTCATGAATTATGATATATATTTAAGAGAAGATTTCATTTTAGCTGCAAAACAATGACTTTCATCCTACACATTAGACAGACGTCGCAAATATCTTGAAACTTTGAAAATAACATTAATCATAAAATTGAAAAGCAAAAACATACCAAAAATTCTACTTTCAAAAATAAATTTTACTAAAAGTCACTCTAAATCTTCAAAAAATGAATTTTCTTTGCAATAGGTTAAGATTCATTTTTAAAATAACTTATGTGATAATCAAGATTAGATAGATGTAGGATAAAAGAAGTGACATTAACACTATATGCATTAAGTTTTTATCATACTTTATCTATAGAAGTCACACTATCACAAGAACTTACTTCATTAATTCTCAAAACATATAAAAGACGGGCGAGAGAAAAATCAAGTACCCTATTCGGTTAGATATATGAAAATTCTAAACTTTATAAAGATGATTTTCAAATGAGAAAGGATATGCAAGTTATTTTACGCTTAAAATCGAGTATACAAGTTGAACAAACATATATGGAGTCCTCATATATTCCATATATTAAACTAGTTTCAAATTTAGATATAGCTAATTTGATTGACAGTTATTAATGGCTTAAACAAACATCAACCGGAGACTTCAACCAAAAAGATCATCAAATGAAAATTCATAAAACTTCTACATAAAAAATATTAAAAAATAAAACAACAAATATGTATGGATGGTATGAACTACCTAAACAAGAATTCTTGAACAACAACCAACCATTTCAGATATTCATGTCCACTGAATCTTAATTAAAATAAAAATTAATGTAGGACATCATCAACAATAACAAATCCCACAACATGAATGCGGTCAAATTCAATTTTTTAAGAAAGAAGAAAGAACAACTTACCCCAATGAAAAGACTAATCAAATGACAAAATGCAAAAGAATTAACTCCTGGAGTAGATCTGCATATCGTTATAATTGAGGAGCAAAGGTTGACTTGGGTGGATGGGTTTGTGGAAGGTAGATTTACTAAAAAAGATACAATTGAGGTGGGTGGGGGAAGGGGGAAGGGGTGAGATAATTTAAAATTTGATATAATCGAGAGATGGAAAATTGCATCAATCGAGGCAGTAAATATTCTTTTATCTGCTAAGCAATTTCAATTGAGATGATAAATAAATTTACAAACTAAGATGAGGATATAATAAATCACCTTTCACTAGAGGATAGAAGAGTGAAGCGTTTAGACGACACTTAGATTACCATAATTCAAGCCTTCTCCACTCCTCGTGGCATTAGATACCACCACCCTACCCTCCAGAATGGGTATTGACATCTTTCTTCATCATGTTTGTCTTCTTCTGTATCTAAGATTTTGAGGGAATTATTCACACGAGTGTTTTCACATGCAAAATTGTTAAGAGTTTTTTGCATTACTTTCTTATTCTTATCTCCTTTCGGTAATTGAAACTACTCGTAATTAATTGATAGATATTCATTCAAAATTTCACCACATTTAGTTGGAAAATTAAGCTTCTTTTTATCTCCTTTTCATCGATTGATATAATCTTTATTTTAAAATTTTGAATTTTCTCAATTTTGTAAGCGCGAGGTGCAAAACTATATACACCTGTTCACTTGTTAAAATATTTTTACTCAAGTTGTCTTATGTTAATTCTTTTTCTTTTATTATGTCTTCAAGTTTATTAATTACATGTGGATGATGATGAGATATCAATAACATATTAAACGCAAGCTTTATTGACAATTCTTACAAAGCCCAATAACTAGCAATAGGAGCTGGTCAACAGAATTAACATGGTCTTCCTCCCCCTTCGATACTCCACTCACAACAAACAAAGCAATAGATCACAAAAAATCAAAGAGTAAGCAACAAAATCGAATAAAGATCCAATTAAGTGTTCTAAGTATCTCACAAGCAATTGTAACCGCCAAAAAGAACATATTGTATTTTCAGAAATCAAAGAACGGCCACTACTCACAATTCCACCAATAACACCAAGTTTCTCACAATCGAAAGCGTGTAACATTTGGATCCGAAAATCCCTCAATAGGCGCTACCAAATACATGCAGTGCTAGTCTGAATCTTTGTAATGATGACCCTTCAGGTCATTTTCTCCTTTCTGCATTCGGTGTTTAGAGAATTCCTATAGCGACCCCATGTCGTTTATGACTTGCAGGGACTGACAATTCGTTCATCTAGTCGTTCATTTAGATTTTGTGCAATTTTCCATGTTTTGGAGATTTTAAAACTTGAACAATTGACTTTGGTCAAAAGTTCAGGAAGACGTCTCAGAATGTAATTCTGACAGTTCCATTGGCTTCGGAATGCCGAGTTTGGCCTAGAAGTACTTTTGGTGCGGAATCCTGAGTCATAATGGCACCTACCATTACTCACCAGTAGGTAAGCCAACCCATAGCCCGGAATGACTAGTAACAAGTATACTGGGTAGAAACAACAACCAACAAGCGGAAAGGAAATAACAAGAAGTCACATAATGAAAACATTAACGAAAATCCTAACTAAGAAGCACATGAGCTAAGGAAACATTGAATAGTAAAATAAACAGCTAACAAAAACCTAACTAGACCCTATAAGCCCAAAAGGTACACTCGCGCGCAATTTAAAGTAAATAACCCAAACAAACCCCCATAAGCCCGATGGATACATAGAAGAGCTAAAGAACTATTAGATAAGCTTAAGATCATTACTAGAACTACCACAACCATCCACGGACTCGAACTGTGATAAAGACAACCCAAGAACCCAAAGAATCACCAAGTCAGGACTCGAACCCGACTAATAAAGCTATGACTAGACTCGAACCTAGGCTAAAAGATGAGTCAAGGCATCAAACTGTGAATAAGGATGTTTGCTAGGGCCTCAAACCTAGCTAATAGAAGGTGTTCTTGGGCCTCTAACTCATCTAATAGAAGGTGCGATAAGGACTTGAACCTGGCTAAAAGAGAGTACACATGGGCCTCAAACCTAGGATAAAAACAAAGCACACTGACCTCAAACCGTGGAAAGATAACTTCAAAACTCCAAATTCCCTCTGCCGACTCCCAATCGGTCCATACCGTAGAGCAAAACCACTTCCAGCATCGCCAAGGACCCACTCCAGCTCCAAATCCAAAACTCAACCCTGAACCGCCGAATAAAGCCCGAAACAACCCACAGACACGTGCGAGTTGCTCCCAAAGGTAAATTGTGGATGAAAAGGTTCATAAGAGATGAGTCGTTTCCTAGCTAAGGATTACACTATTAGACTCAAGTCTGTTATATCAGTCTACAGGGAGGAGCTAAGTTGTCTGAAACGATGTCGGAACAATCCAAAGGCCTAACGACTCCAAAATGCAGGTCTAAAGCAATAACTAGCCTAACCCTAGGATAAGGCCAATAACAAGCTACCAATGATCAAAATCAACTACGAAACGATAACCATAATTGTAACACCTCGAAAAATTTTTATGTTAAGACCGAACCATTCTTGAATTGCGCATAAGGTCGTACCGAGTAATTCTTAATTTTTCTTAGATTCTAAGGTCAATTCATTAGTGTGGGAATGATTTTGGATCTCAATTAAGGCCACTAGGGTCTCCTAGAACAAAGTTGAGTTGAAAGTGTAACACCTCGAACTTCGAGAAAGGGCTAGAAAGGACAAGCGAACAAGTTCACGAACCTAAAATAGACCATGGACCCTTCACGGCACCCTAGACGGGCCGTTTAGGATTCCACGATCCATTAAGGGCATCGTGAACCACCCCCAGGGACTGCCTGGGCAGGAGACACCTAAACGAGCCACTAAACGGCCCGTGGTGACTTGTATGGTCCTTTTAGTGGTACATACAAGTCACCCCATCAGTAAGGTCTCACCCAAGTCACTGGTTAAGGACCACGGACGTCTAAACGGTCCGTGAAGCTCCACACGGACCGTGAAGTCGTCCATAAAGGAGACTTGTCAGCCTTAGAATTTAGGTTCAACTTCAAACGATCATATCTCTCAGCAAAAAATGAATTAGGTGGCCCATGACCTATCAAATTAAAGGTTTTTGAGTCCTCTTTCCAACACCACCAATTTCGCTCCCTTTGAAGTTTGGAGCGAAACATTATTCCCATTTTAGTGAAGCACTGTCAAGCAGATGAAGCTTCACGACCGGCTATATGGCCAGTGAAGATTTACACGGCTCGTGAAGCCCTTCCAGTGAGACCTCTCATCAGTTTTTAAGTTAGGTCAATGTGGTCTTTTTCCAAAGTGATTGGCTCAAACTACATTTTAACCCTATTCTATGCCTAAATTACATCGTTTCACACCAAGTTAAGGGCTTAAAAAGTGTTAATCAATTCTTTTATGTTCATTAACACTTCAAGACATTAGAGCAAGGTTCCACGAGAAGAAAAGCTAGGGTTTAGAGCGTTCTTCAAGTTTCATCGATTCTGCCAAGAACTTTGTTCTTCCTAGGTATGTAAGGCTATTCATAGTGTTGGACCAGTTCATCCTCACGCCCTACATCTCAATTCAGTCAGAAATCGTTACATTTAAAGGATATATTCCTAGTTCTTGATCTATTCATAGTTCTTGATATTTGAATATAGTTCTTTAACAAGTGTAGGTTTTGATTTCTATTTTACATGTGAATCTTATAACGTTGTTCATGCTTAGTATCACATGAACCCTATTGATTTAGTAAAGTGATATTTTCAAAGAAAATTGCATGAAAATTCCTCATATATTGATTTGGGCTTGAAAGATAAGTTCATGAGCATAATTTTTAAAGGTGTAAGTTTTGAACAGAATCCTTGAAAAGAGAATCAAATGTTTTCATATGTACTTTTTGACAGTTGAGAAAAAGAAAGAGTATGACTGATGTTTTTGAAAGGCAAAGTAATGTAATAGTCCCTGTCTTTGTAAAGGGTGATTGAGCAAAGTGAAAAGTAAGTAAAGTAATAGTCCCTTTCTTTGTAAAGCGTGATTGAGCATAAAGTATATTGATTATTTTGGGAGTAGTATCGAGCACCGAATTGGGTTAGAGTTTATTAAAACTCAAAAGTCCCATAAAACTATGTAGCCAACGTAGGATAGGATAGCACTGAATCTTTGTGCGACTCCTCACTGCCTCTGAGAAGGCCTATAGATGGATCCATAGTCACAATATCATCCTATACCCCAGTAAAGTATAAGATGGCCCTTGCAGCGTGGGTGAAACGTTGTATCATTGCTAGGCTCATAGTAATGGTTGTCGGTTAGAGAAACTCCCCATAAGTAAAGTATGTTATTTTCATATTGCTTTTATTGCATATTTTATTGTAAAACTTATATGGTTTTCACTTCATGTTCATGTATTGATTTAGTTGAGTATTTTCAGTCATTCAGTTCAATTATGTGTTTTACTCAGCCATATTACATACTCATATATTCAAATATACTGATGTCATTTGACCTACATCTTATTATGATGCAGATACAGGTGTTTAGGGTCATCAACAGGTACTTCGTTGAGACCGCTTAGCACTCCCAATTACCTTTGGTGAGCCTCCTTGCATTCTGGAGGACCCCGCTTTTTATTTTGTTATTAGTTGATTGAGGTATCGTGGGTCTTGTCCCGACACCTATCTTAATGTTAGAGGCTTCATAGATATATAGAGTTGAGGAGTCTTTTAGTATTTACTTTTTTCTTGAGATGTTTTTGCAAACTAAAGTACTTATATTATTGAGTATTTTAAAGACAGTTTGAGTTGAGGTTTTACGTTCACTTTAAATGTTCAAATATTCTATTTTTAAGATTTTGATTTCTTGAGTAAGTCTTCCATTAAGTAGTATGCCAGGCTAAGGGTTCGCTTGGGGACCAGCAATGGTTCTCGTGTGCCGGTCACTTCCAGGGTGTAGGTTCGAGGTATGACAAACTTAGTATCAGAGCACAGAGTTCAAGTGTCCTAGTGTGTCTATGAATCTATGTCAGTAAGATCTTATTTATGGTTGTGAGGGTCCCACTTCTATAACTGAGGGACTACATATATTTAAGAAAAGTTTCCCTTCTTTCATACTCTTAATCGTGCACTAGAACTGTGTCATAAGGAACTTGTTCTAACTCATGTGTTTTTCAGACCCATTCGACTACCCCTCATACTCAAGGTAGTTGACAAGCAAAGCCTAGATCCTTATCGATGAGTTACTCTAAGCAAAAGTATTCAGAAAGTCATGAGACTGTAGAGAGGCTTAAGAGAAGCCCGTGAGTGAGCTTAAGTATTTGAATTCGAAAGAATGCACCCTTATTCATATGAATCGTGCATTCGAGCTAAAAGAGAGATGTACTCCCAGACTCTCGTATCTAAACCTTATTCAGGTGAGACCCTTATTAGGGAAGTGTGTTTTAGAATGCTTGGGTAGTATTCCCACCGGAAAGATAGTGCGAGTCATGATATTATGAGCAGTAGTTGTAGAAGTGCCCAAAGTTAGAGGTATATACTTAGAAGTGTAGTAACCTAAGAGATGAGGATTGTTATTGAGTAGAGTACGTAAGTTGTAGCCATGCACCCAGTAAGTTGTTAATGAGGAGTTTTTCCTTATGGGTAGACTAATAAGTGATGAGTTGGTATAGATTTCATGATAGAAAGTAGAGTAAGAGTTACTAGTATGGATGAGTTAGAGTATACTTCAACTCTAGAGAAGTTTATGATGAGGTGTTAATGCATTAGCATTGACCAAGTATAAGTGTTGGATAGAAGAGCCGAGTATTCGTGAGGCGATAGATTCAAGGTAGGCCTATGATTTTTAAAAGAGAGCCCCATGATATTCAGAGAATTATAGAACTAATTAGGCAATGAAGTATTGTGAATGAGTAAGTAGTACTTAAGTTGTGAAATGGAAGTGTGGTAGTAATCTGTAAATAGGTAGACTGAGAGATAAAGATTGACTACTTGTCATGAGGTCTTAGTGGGCGAGTATTTCTTAATTTTATCTAGTAGTTGTAAATTAGTATAGTATGTGAGCAATTATATCGATATTTGTGTTTAGTAATAGACACTAAGCTCAAAATTGAGATGAGTGTCGTGATCAAAAGATGGCAACATGAGGGTGATGATGTTAGTTCGAGATCTGATCTAGTAGGTTTGACGTAAATTAGATGAGAAATTAAGGTGTTACTTTTGATAAGTGTGAGTGGTACAAGTGTAGGATTCTAACTTCTAGATGAAAGCAATAAAGTGCAGCTAAGTCATTAGAATAACAAGAGAATTAAGAGGTGTACCTGAGATCATATGTAGTTAGACGAGGTTCCAATTAAGTCTATGATTTTCATGTGTGCCTAGATAGTATTATTGAGCTATCAATATGGAATAGGCTGATGTAAGCATTATTTATTACCCTTAGGAGTTTGGTTGAAGGGTTCAAAAGCCATGAGATAAGCCTATCCCGAGAATTAGAGTAAAGCGAATGTAGACCAGTTTAGAGATGATGGAATAGATACATAGCCTTAGAATATCAGCTTCAGACCTAAGGGGGAGATGATAAGATAAGAAATCAAGTCAAGTGTTGAGGATCAGATTGTAATGTGTTCAGAAAGAGTTAAAGTGATATATCAATCCATTCATACTTCAGTGTATTCCTCAAAGTTTAGTCGTTACAACATCATGTTGATGTCTCTTATATCAGAATTGTGTCCATGACTTATGCTCATACACTTCAGACGGATTCACATCTATGCTCAGTTCCCAGAATAAGGGGCAAAGACTTTAGCCCATTGATCTCAATCTTACTCCATAAATTTATGGATATCAGCCTCATAATATGAACCTATTCAGTTAAGCACTCATGTCTCATAGTATGCTCAGTATCGAAAATTCATAATTTGATCTCAATGGCTAGCAACATAATGTTATGTCATGCATATCCTTATATCGGAATTCTCGAATAAATAGTGCTTATGATCTTTCGCCCTAAAGCTCTTTCAGTGATCCTTTTAGTTAAAGAGTGATGTTGATGATAGTAGTTGAGTGATGATAGAAGGAGAAGGTTGATGTTTCTTATGTTGGTAGCAGTAGTGTGTTTATTCCATCTAAGGTTATAAAAGTGGAGGAAGGATGAATGAAGTCTTACTATGAGTAATAGTTAGGTGAGAGTAGTTAGTTAGTTCCTGATAGTATGCGTGAAATTTCAACTGATAGAGATGACGAGAGAAGGAGGAATTCTTAGAGGGATTGGTTAGTAGGAGTCCATGGATTGGCTATAGAACTAGGCTTGAATGTGGTATTGTTACGTGTGGATGAATACATGATGCATTAGATGCTTCTTGACTAGGACTCGAAGTTTGGTTGAATGTAGGGGTAAGGAGTAGTATTTATGGGATGAGATTTCCTATAGAGGCATAAAACCTGAATCTTGTGGTTTAGATTAGTATAAACATCTCATGTTTAGCACCTTATGAATTAGATATTTGGCTTGAACACAACAAGAGCAAGAAATTTGACTTAGATGTTTGTAAGAGTATACTCTAGCTTTTATTGCATATTTTATTGTAAAGCTTAAATGGTTTTCACTTCATGTTCATGTATTGATTCAGTTGAGTACTTTCAGTCATTCAGTTCAGTTATTTATTTTACTCAGCCATATTACATACTCGTACATTCAAATGTACTGATGTCATTCGACCTGCATCTTATAATGATGCAAATACAGGTGTTTAGGGTCATCAGTAGGAGCTTCGTTGAGACCGCTTAGCACTCCCAGTTAGCTTTGGTGAGCCTCTTTGATTTCTGGAGGACCCCGCTTTTATTTTGTTATTAGTTGATTGAGGTGTCGTGAGTCTTGTCTCGACACCTATCTTAATGTTAGAGGCTTCATATATAGATAGAGTTTAGAAGTTTTTCAGTATTTACTTTTTTCTTGAGATGTTTTTGCAAACTATAATACTTATGTTATTGAGTATTTTATGGACAGTTTGAGTTGAGTTTTTACTATGACTCTAAAGGTTTAAAAATTCTATTTTTAAGCTTCTTATCGCTTGAGTAAGTCTTCCACTAAGTAGTAAGCCAGACCAAGGGTTCTCTTGGGGATAGCCAATAGTTCTCGAGTGCCGGCCACGTCCAGGGTGTAGGCTCGGGGTGTGACAATAAGATAAGGCATGATCACATAACAAGAATAGGCATACTAGAACACCCGAAACATCCCAAAAAACACCTAAGTCATGATTTCTAATAAATAAGCATGATCAATAACATCCCAACCCCAATCCAAGCAATTCAACATGAATTTACATTCATAAGCTTAATATAAGGATTGGGTAGCCAAAGCCTACCTCAATGAAGATCGCAGACATTCCAAATTATGATTTCCGAGCTTTCCCCTTCTGAACGACCTTCGATCATTGACATTCTAGCAAAAACAAGATCAGAACATCAAAACAGACATGTTAACACCAAAACCACAATAATTGGAGATGGATCCAAAAATCAAATAAAAAGGGAATGTGGGACCTGCTTCAGAAATCCTAAAATTGACTCCATCAATTGATCCTAACTCTCTTACTAAGGTTGTGTCCCAAATTGGGACACAAATCAATGCTAAAAAAAATAGAAATAGCACATGCAACAAATCAACACAAAGAACACCATTAATGGAACTCGACAGTCCCTTCAGGTAAGAATTTACCTAAAAAACATGCTCTCGGTACTTCTCCAAAAACTTCAATGCGAAGCCACACATAATCTAGACCAAACACAACTAAAATCACCTCAATCAGAGGTCTACAGCTCGAGAAAATGCAATTTGAATATGGCACCCTTGGCTAAAATCGTGATTGGTCTTTTATAAAAAACTAGTAAATGACCTCCGCAAATGCGGGACCCAATCCGACATCACAGAAGGTCGACCCTCCAACCCATCGTGAACATGGTGCCTAGCCCGTGATCATGGAGGATCAACTTCCTTGGTCTATGCGAATGCGACACAAGGCTCACAAATGCGATTGCCAACAACCCAGGTGTCACGCCCCAAAATGGAGGGCAGACAAGAACCGTATGGATAACTAATCTATAAATAAGACAGGACATGTAAGAAGTCATAAACTAATAAGCGAGCAGAATAATCTATTCAAGCTATAAAACTATATGGGCTAAAAATGCACAACATAATACATCACGATGTCTAGAAAGCCTCTAAAACATTTGCAATATCATACTTCTAATAACTCGTCGAGACAGACCTCGACGTACACAACTAGCAACTTGTACAGTAATCAAAAGTACTAGATATAAGCTGGCTCCGAATAGAGATGAAGCTCACCAAAATATCAACTGAAGTCGACAAAAGAACTGAACGTGGATGTCTGCTCCCCTATGAACCTATTTCTGCATTTACAACAAAATGCAACGCCCCATATACAGGGAGATCAGTACATATACAACATGTACTAGTATGTAAAGAAGACAAAATAACAAATAGACAGGTATGAAAGCGCATATGAACCAAATGTTAAATTAGAAGAATTAGGAGCATATAAGGAGTAGATATAGGATATATAATGGTAACCTATGCACCAACTTAATTAGTTCATCATAAAATATCCTAAGCAACGTTCATTATATTATGATACCTATAGTTTGCCAAAATGAAGTACTTTAATTATTTCTATTATTAATGATCACGTTATGGCCGATCAAAGGCGACCCACGTTAACTATAAGGCATAAGTTTCCTAAAGCCCATCTGTATGTTTCTATGCATATACTGTAATCACGGTCTGGTATGAGGCACGCCCCTCCGTGGGCTCACTATAAGGGTCTTCTCACAGGACATATGTGCCATGTATTGTCTCGAGTCAGGGGGAACTAGTACACGATATTTCAACTAACTCCAAATGCAAATGATCCCACGAGAACGGGTACACCACAATAATCAGGCTCACTATTATAGTGGTTTAGTCTCAATCCTGTGTAAAGAATCACGTTGCATGAGAGTGAAAAGTAGAACCTATGAATACCCACCCATCGCTATATTTTATCAAATAACGCCTTAGATGGCCTATGACATAGCATTTATGCTATAGGTCGCTCAACGAATCAAGTAATGTCTCTGTATGGTACCTAACTTTTCAAATATGATATCAACTATCTAAATGTTACCTCTCACTTTAGATTATAAGTATAGTACCTATGTCCTTACCTCCTTAAACATGAATATCCTACGGTGGTTCATACTTGTTTAATACAAATGACACATAAACGATTATGAATCATAAGAAATCCAAGTAGAGATACTTATGATACCCCAAAATATTAAGAAACTCAACCCGAAGGGGGTGACATGAAGGCTTAAGCAATTAATCAAGTAGGAGGAAATATGATTGTTTTACTTTCATAATTCAAGTGAACTAACTTGAAATTCATATGAGACACAAGTGACATAGGTAGTGCCTTAAAGGTGAAGGGAGTTTTAGCTTCGCATACCTTGAATGATTTTGTATCTAATGATGATACGACGAATTCCAAACAACTCAACGTACGAGGGTGTAGTCTTTCACATAACCAACCACAAGCTTCCGCCACTCAATTACGATCAATCAATCCAACACAATTAAAGAACGAAATAGTATACACATGTTCACCAATAACTCGTAGGTTCATCAATAATTCATTCCAATATTTTCCACTTATACCCAAACTAATCTAATTTTTTATAATCATTCGTAGTGAATTCCTTATTTAATTTTCCAACTTACAAGGTTCAATCTTAATTCTACCCATAAGTAGAAACACCCGAAAATTCCACTTTTATAAAAAAATCACTATTTATCTTCTTCCCTTTCCAAGAACCCTAACTCATCACAAAATCCATTTCGAAAGCTAGTGCAACAATTCCAATATAATTGTGATTTTCACTTTACACTACATCCCAAATAAGTATTCCATATTTATATTCAAGTGTGGGGTAGAGAATTTACCTATTTGAAATTAACCCAACTTGAGTTCTTGATGAATTTCCAAAATTCTTGAACAAAGACCACCACTTGTATAAGACCTAGGTCCCAATATGCCTTCTTGTTTATGAGAATAATTGTTTGCAGGTGAAATCACCACCTCGCTGCAGTTACTGAAGCGCAAAGGCAGAGGGCACTTCGTGCTTTTGGAAATTCCAAGCAAAATGCTTCACCTAAGCATTCTATAGAAAGAATTGAATAGTGACCCCACTAACCCACATGCCAATTAATGACTAATATTAAAGAAATGGTCACTTTAACCTTTTTTGTTCTCTCATTTATTTAGTTGGCAGTATATATATATTGCAATTTTCCTAAAAATATGTCCACTCCATTTAAAGCATATAATTATTATACCAATACATCAAATGCTCAATTTAACTTGGTAGCGAACAGAGCTTCGTTGCTCTTTCCGAATATTATTTGCAACTCTTCACGGGAAATTCCTAAATACCAAATAATTATGGCACACTAAAAATTCCTTTATTTGGTATATAGTTCTCCACGTTACCCTTTATAGATTAAGGGTTATATATTCACTTAGTAATAAACTTAATGCAGATTCTGAGATGCTACACTGCCCCCCTCCAACTTAGGACCACTCATCCTCGATTGTTGCTTGTAGCTTATTTTTCATTCTATAGTTGTCCAAGACATCATAAAATCACATGAGTAATCCATTAAGGCCCTTAAAATTTGGTTATCTCTATGAACTTCCAAAAATGTTCGACAGAGTTTCCTTTGTAAATAGTCCTATCGGGAACCTGTCAGCTAATCAGAATATATACACATATGCTTCATAGAGCATCGCAATAATTACAACACTTAAACGGTCATAAACAAGGCTTCGCTTGACCTTATTCTCGCACAAAAGGTATAACAAATACTGAAGCTTACCTCATACCCTACATCTGGAAGTTGCATCCATGTAAGACTCTGAAATCATAAGCCTAAATCATGTACCTAAACATATCATGTGACAATCAGCTAACAATAGAACAAATACAATAGAGGCTAATGATCATATCAAATAGATGCATAGTTTAAGAACCTTCTAGTTATTCTTGGATAGGTACGGATATTTATCTTTCATATCTGCTTCTACCTCCCAAGTATCCTCTTTTACGTTCTGGTTCCTCCAAAGTACTTTAATCGAAGCTATATCTCTAGTCCTTAACTTCCTGACCTGTGGGTCCAATATAGCCACTGGGACTTCCTCAAATGATAAGTCTTGTGTAAGCCTAATATCTTCTGTAGGAATGACATGTGAAGGTTCTCCTAAACACTTTTGTAGCATAAATACATGGAAGACAGGATGCACTACAACTAACTCTGGAGGTAATTCTACCTCATAGGCTACCTGGCCAATTCTACACATAATTCTATAAGGCCCAATATACCTGGGACTCATATTACCTTTCTTTCCAAATTGCATAATGCCTTTCATAGGTGATATCTTTAAAAATACCAAATCATCAATCTGAAACTCTAAATCACTACGCCGCACATATGTATATGAGTTCTGTTAAATCTGAGCAGTCTTCAACCACTTTTGTATCAACTTAACCTTCTCAACGACTTGGAGGACTAGATTTTTTCCTAGTATCCGTCTCTCCTACTACAAACCAACCAATAGGCGATCTACATCATCTCCCATATAGAGCTTCAAATGGAGTCATGCCAATACTTGAGTGATAACTGTAATTATATGCAAACTCTATTCGCGGTAAATTGTCATCCCAATTACTTTAATATCTAACACACAAGCTCTTAACATGTCTTCAAGTATTTGAATGGTACGCTTGGCTTTGCCATCTATTTGTGGATGAAATGTAGTGCTAAGATTCACCTGTGTGCCTAAGCTTCTTTGGAATGATCTCCAAAAATGAGTTGTAAATTGGGAAATAATGGACCCTGGGGTCCCATGCAAGCGAACAATTTCTCTTATATATAGCTTGGCATAATCTTCAACCGAGCTGGTGAACTTAACAGGTAAAAAATTGGCTGATTTTGTTAGCCTATCAACTATCACCAATATGGAGCCATGTTTACAGAAAGAAGACAACAAGCTTGTGATGAAGTCCATATTAATAGCTTCCTATTTCCATACTAGAATACTTATGGTCGGAGCTAGGCCACCAGGCCTCTGATGTTCTGCTTTCACTTCCTGGCAATTAGAGCATTTTTCTACATACCATGCAATATCTTTTTTCATATCATTCCACTAGTAGACCTCTTTAAGGTCATGATATATCTTCATAGAGCCGGGATGAATTGAATAATGGGAGAAATGTACCTCAGCCATAATCTGTTGTCTCAACCCATATATATTAGGTACGTACAATCTACCTCGACATCTCAAAGTGCCATCACCTGATAGCTCAAATGTTGTAACTCGATGTTACCAAATTCCCTCTTTGTACTAGAGCAAGAAGGGATCATCATATTGCCTCATTTTTACCTATGTCACCAGTGAAGACTCATTTGTATTCAATACCACAATGCACCGTCTTCAGAATCCACAAGTCGGACTCCCAAGCTGGCTAATTTCTGCACATCTCTGGCCACTTCACGCTTAGTTGGTGACAGATGTGCCAAGCTACCCATAGATAATCGACTGAAAGCATCTGCTACAATGTTACCTTTACTTGGGTGGAAGAGAATATCAACATTGTAGTTCTTCAACAACTCTATCCACCTCCTCTTCCTGAGGTTCACCTCTTTCTGTTTAAATAAATATTGAAGGATCATGAAATCTAAAGATATCAACATGTACCCTAGATAGTGGCCCATATTTTAAGTGCAAATACTGTAGCTGCAAGTTCTAAATCATGAGTGGGATAATTCTATTCATGCTTCTTTGATTGCCGAGAAGCACATGATATAAATTTCCCATGCTGCATCAGGACACAACCCAAGTCAATACCCGAAGCATCACAATACACAGCATATCCTTTCGTGCCCTCTTGTAAGGCTAATACTGGCTTTGTAGTCAATTTATCTTTCCACTCCTAGAAGCTTCTTTCACAAGTGTCTGATCATTGGAACCTAGCTGCTTTCTGCGTCAATTTAGTCAATGGAGCATAAATAGAAAAAAAGACCTCCACAAATTTCCTATAGTAGTCGTCTAGCCCAAAGAAACTATGTACCTTTGTAGGAGTGGTAAGACGGGGTCAATTCTTCACGGCTTCTATCTTTTGAAAGTCCACCCTGATGCCTTCTCCAGATACCACATGGCCTAGAAAGGTTACTAAGTTCATCAAAAATTCACACTTAGGAAACTTAGCATATAATTAGTGTTCTCTGAGTATCTGTAGCACTGACCTAAAATGATTTGCATGCTCTGCTTCATCACGTAAATAAACCAGGATATCATCTATAAATACAATCATGTACATATAAAGGAAGGGCTTAAAAATTCTATTCATCATATCCATGAAGGTTGATGGGGCATTCATCAGCCCAAATGACATAACAAGGAATTCGAAGTGTCCATATCTTGTACGAAAAGTTGTCTTGGGAATGTCTACTTCATGAATCCTCAGCTGATGATAATCGAACCTTAAATCAATCTATGAAAAGCATCTAACTCCCTGTAACTGATCAAATAAATCATCTGTTTGAGGGAGAGGATACTTATTCTTTATTGTTGCTTTATTTAGCTGCTTGTAATCTATACACATTCGCAATGTACCATCTTTCTTACGTACAAACAACACTAGTCCACCCCAAGGCGATATACTAGGTTAGATAAATCCTTTATCAAGCAAGTCTTTCAACTTCTCTTTTAGCTCCTTCAACTCAGAATGTGCCATTTTATAAGGCTGAATTGATATTGGTTGCGTACCGGGATCTACATAAATACGAAAGTCAATTTCTATGACAGGAGGTAATCTTGGAAGTTCCTTAGGGAACACATCAGGATATTCATTCACCACTGGTACTGCCTGAAGAGTCGACACATGCTTCTCAGCCTCAAGGTCTTTTACTCTAATGAGGTGATATAAGCACCCCTTTGTAATAAGCCTTTTTGCCTTAAGATAAGAAATAAACTTTCCTCTAGGCATTACAACATTAGCCTTCCACTATAGGAATGGCTCTCCTGGAAAATGGAATCGGGAAATCTTGGCTCGACAATCAATAGTAGCATAACAAGAGGACAACCAATCCATACCTATGATAACATCAAAGTCAACTATTTCCATTTCAATCAAGTTAGCTAATGTATCTTGGCCACATATTTTCACTATACAATCATAATAGACCTTCCTAGATATGATAGACTCTCCTACTAGAGTGATACTTCAAACGGTTCATACAACAAATCTGGGTGTATTTCAAACTTTTTAGCAATAAATGGAGTAATATATGATAGAGTAGCTCCTGAGTTTATCAAATCAAATACATCAACTGAGAAAACTTATAAGGTACTTGTGACCACATTTAGGGATGCCTCTGAATCATGTCGACCAGCTAATCCATAAATACGATTGGGGCCGACACTTGAACCAACCCTTCTACCTCTACTAGATCCTGTATTTGATGGTTCTTGAGAACCGTGAGAAGAGGAAGATGCTGATGATGTTGAGCCTGTTGTAGACCCTACAGGATGTGATCTATCACACTTATTTCTATCTCTGAGTTGTGGGCAATCTCGTACCATATGACCCTCTACACCACACCAAGAACATAGATTTGAACCACACCGACATACCCCTTAATGAGCTCGGCCATACTATCTGCAAGTAAGTCGAGGTGGTAATCTACTACTGGTACCCCTCTGAGGCTGAAGGTCTAGTGCCCTAAAAGTCTGACCCTACTCACGTCTATGTCTATAAAATCATGCTGGAGCACTAGAAATCAAGCGTACTGCTGACTGAATCTGCCTAGCTGGTCCTCTGCTAATGGAAGCTCCACCGCTTCCCTGATACTAGCCAGCCATCCTAGCCCTCTTACTCTAGTATCTCTCACTCTCTACTTTACAAATATGTTGTTCCTCCTCTAATTGCTGGACATATGCCATAATGCTCACTATATCCAAATCTCTATTCAGGGAAGCAACTGAGAGAATGTCCTTCAAGTGATCTGCGAGGCCACCTACAAAGTAATGAATCCTTGATGTCTGGGTACTGACCAACTCTGGAGCAAATCTAGAAAATTGCATAAACTGCAGGCTGTACTCTCAGACACTAGATCACGCTACTTTTGATTTAGAAATTCATCTACCCTTTCCTCTCTAAGCTCTAATGGAAAAAATGATCCATGAAGACCTTTGAAAAGTCTTCCCAGACCACTGGGGAAGCATTCTAGCCCTTTGAAGCTCTCATACCAAGCAATAGCAACATCTTTCTACTGATAAGAAGCCATTTCAACAGCATCTATCTCTAATACCCACATCACGTTAGAGATTCTATGAGTCTCATCAATGAACTGTTGAGGGTCCTCCGCAAGGCTGGAGCCTGTAAAGACTAATGGATTTATATGAAGGAAATCCCGAATCCTAGATCCGACTACCTCTCTCTGAGTAGCATCAAGTACCTCTACACTCTGTCTTTAAGCCTAAGTGGCTACCAACTGAGTGAGCAACTATGTCGCTCCTCTCATATCCTACTTTGAAGCACCCGGTGGCGGTATAGGAACTACTGATGGCACTATTGGAGGTGCAGAAACTCCTGTAGGTCCTCTTGTTCTGAGCACCTAAGGCCTTAAAATCATAGGACTTGGCAACCTTTCTTGAGCCCTAGTGTGATCAACTAATACTGGAGACTGCTCTGTGGTGGCTACCTCCTGAGGGGGTGCCAGTAGTGGTTACTGGACTACTTTATCCTTATCTATAGCAAACATGATTTTTATCACAAATAAGTAGAATATGAGTCAGAAACAACTTTTTATGACTTAGTTCTATCACACGATCTAGATTACAAAAAAGATAAATTTCCTAAATGCCCTTCCAGTCCCTTAATTATAAATTTGGCATGCAACACATTAATAAGTAAAGTCCCACTGGATGTAGCTTCATAGACTCCCTGGACAATTGAACCTAGGCTCTGATGCCAAGTTTTATCATGCCCCAAAATAGAGGGTAGACAAGAACCGTATGGATACTTGATCTACAAATAAGCTATGACATGTAAGAAGTTATAAACTAATAAGCGATCAGATTAACCAATACATGCTATATACATATGCTATAAAGCTATCTGGGCAAATATTGTACAACATGATACATCACGATATCTAGGAAGCCTCTAAAAGCTTTGCAACACCATATTGCTAATAACTCATCAAGACAGACCTCGACGTATTTAACTAGCAACTTGTACATATAATCAAAAGTACTAAACAAAAGCTGGCTTCGGATAGAGATGGAGCTTACCAAAACATCAACTGAAGTCAATAAAAGAACCTAACATGGATGTCTGCTCCCCTGTGAATGTAGTCCTGCATTTACAACGAAATGTAGTGCCCCATATACAAGGACTTCAATACATATACAACATGTATTGGTATGTAAAGTAGATAGAATAACAGATAGACATGTATGAAAGCTCATATGAACCAAATGTTAAATCAGAAGAATTAGGAGCATATAAGTAGTAGATCCAGGATATACAATGGTGCACCACTTAATTAGTTCATCACATAATATCCTAATCAGCGTTAATTATATTATGATACCTACAGTTTGCCGAAGGCGACCCGTGTTATTTATAGGGCATAAGTTTCCTAAAAGCTCATCTTTATGTTTCTATGCATATACTGTAATCACGGTCTAGTACGAGGTACGCATGCCCCTCCATGGGCTCAATATGAGGGTCTACCCACAGGACATATGTGCCAAGTATTGTCTTGAGTCAGGGAGAACTAGTACACGGTATTTCAGCTGACTCCAAATGCAAATGAGGCCACGAGGGCGGGTAAGCCACAATATTGGGGCTCACTATAGTGGTTTAGTCTCAATCTTTTGCACAAAATAACGTTGTGAAAGTGAGTCAAGTAGAACCTATGAATACCCACTTGTCGCTATATTTCATCAAATAATGCCTTAAAAGGCCTATGACATAGCATTTATGCTAAAGGTTATTCAAATAATCAAGTAATGTCTCTGTATGGTACCTAACTTTCCAAATATGATATTAACTATCTAAATGTCACTTCTCATTTTAGCTTATAATTATGGTACCTATGTCCTTACCTCCTTAAACATGACTATCCTACAGTGGTTCATTCTTGTTTAGTGCAAACGGAATATATACGATTATGAATCATAAGAAATCCAAGTAAAGATACTTATGATAACCCAAAATGTTAAGAAACTCAACTCGAAGCGAGTAATATGAATACCTTTAAGCTTAAACAATTAATCAAATAGGTGGCAAATATCAAGGTTTTACTCTCGTGATTCAAGTGAACTAACTTGACCTTTATATGAGAAAAATGTGACATAGGTGATGCCTTAAAGGCGAAGGGACATTTAGCTTCACATACCTTGAATTGATTTTGTAGCTAATGATGATATCACGAATTCCAAACAACTCAATGTACGCGGGTGTAGTCTTTCACATAACCAACCACTAACCACTCAATTAGGATCAATCAGTCCAACACAATTAATTACAAAATAATATATACATGTTCATCAATAACCCGTAGGTTCATCAATAATTCATTCCAATATTTTCCACTTATACCCAAACTAATCTAATTTTTAATAATCATTTAGAGTGAATTCCTTATTTATTTTCCAACTTACGAGGTTCAATCTTAATTATTCCCATAAGTAGAAATACCCTAAAATTCCACTTTTATCAAAAAAATACTATTTATCTTCTTCCCTTTCCAAGAACCCTAACTCATCACAAAACCCATTTCGAAAGCTATTGCAACAATTCCAATTAAATGGTAATTTTCACTTTACACTACATCCCAAATAAGTAATCCATAATTATATTCAAGTGTAGGTAGAGAATTTACCTATTTGAAATCAACCCAACTTGAGTTCTTGATGAATTTCTGAAATTCTTGAACGAAGACTACCACTTGTATAAGACTTAAGTCCCTATTTGCCTTCTTGTTTATGAGAATAATTGTTTACCGGTGAAATCACCACCTCTCTGCAATTGCTGAAGCGTAACAGCAAATGCCACTTCGTGTTTCTGGAAATTCCAAGAAGAATGCTTCACCTAAGCATTCTATAGAGATAATTGAAGGGCGACCCCACTAGCCCACATGCCAATTAATGACTAATGTAAAAGATATCCCATTTTTCTTTCATTTACTTAGTTGGCAGTATACATACATATACATATATACATATATATGTATATACACACACACACACACTCCATTTAAAGCATATAATTATTATACCAATATATCAAACGCTCCATTTAACTTGGTAGCGATCAGCACTTCATTGCCCTTTACGAATATTATTTGCAACTCTTAGCGAGAAATTTTTAAATACCAAATAATTAGGGCACACTCAAAAATCCTTAATTTGGTATATAGTGCTCCACGTATTCCTTTATAGCTTAAGGGTTATATATTCACTTAATAATAAATTTACTTCAGATTCTGAGATGCTACACCAGGCCTCCGCGAACATGGAACAGGCCTCGAAACACGAAGACCAAGATCACTGGTCACTGTGAACACGGCAAGGAGCCCGCAAATGCGAAGAGGAATTGTGACCGCCTCAGCTGATGCACAACAACTGGTTTTCTCCAACTTGAAAATCCCTGATGGGGTGCTCGAGATTCGTTCGAAACCCCGTGCACACAAACGACATATGCTACCCTACCAAATTTGGTATTCTAGACTCAACAGAGATGTTGAAAACTTCCAATCGAGGTAATCTTGACAAAAAGTGGGTCCCACACTCAAAGTATATTTTAAGACAAATTCCACAAAAGGGCTCAGGATGAGCTCGGAAGCCTCGAGATCTGCACCAAAAGTCCTTCTAGACCAAACTCACTATGTCGGAGCTAACGGAACCGTCAAAATTACATTCTTAGGCTATCTTCCTAAACTTTCGACCAAAGTCAATCGTTCAAGTTTCAAGAGCTCCAAAATATGAAAACTTACACAAAATTCAAATGAATGACTAGCTGACCAAACTGTCAGTCCCAGCAAGTCATAAATGACTTGGTGTTGCTATAGTAACACCATAAACACCAAAAGCAATGTAGAAAGGAGAAAATGACATAAAGGGTCATTACAACATCTAGTACTAAAATGGAATTTCATCCACAAAAGTCTGAGTCAAGAAGTACCCGAAGGGTCAAACAAGCGGGGAAACTACTCTCGCATCTCATGCTCGGTCTCCTAAGTAGCCTCCACAACTGGACGATGCCTCCAATAGACCTTAACCATAGAAGTGACTCTCGAATGCAACCATCGCACACTCTGTCTAGAATAGCAATTTGCTCGTCCATAAAGGTCAAATAGCCATCTAACTCAACTGAATCATACTAGAGCATATGAGACTCATGAGGAACATATTGGCAAAGCATAGAAACGTGGAAACTGGATGGTAGCTGAAAATGCAGAAGGTAGGGTCAACTCATAAGTGACTTCACCAACTGTCCGTAGAATCTCAAATAGCTCTATATACCCGGGGCTAAACTTCCCCCCTTCCCAAATCGTAACACTTGAAGGAATACCCAGTCACCAACTCCAAATTTCAAAGGCCGGCACGTATGGTCAGCATTACTCTTTTGCTTACTCTAAGTTGACCTAAGACTATCTTGAATCACATGCACATGATATAAACCTCCTGAAGCAAATCAGTACCATGCGGCCTAGGCTCCGAAGACTCAAACCAACCAAACAAAGAGAAACAATGCCTCTCACATAAGGCCTCAAACGAGGCCAACTGAATACTCGAGTGATAGTTGTTGTTATACGCAAACTCCGCCAAAGCCAAGAATTGGTCCCACTAACCTCCAAAGGATAACAAACAGGCCCACAATATGTCTTCCAAAACCTGAATAGTGCACTCCAACTACCCATCGGTCTATGAGTGAAAAGGTGTGCTAAGATCAACATAGGTACCCAATTCCTGAAAGGTCCTCCAAGAACTAGAAGTGAACCAAGAACCCCTATCTTAAATGATGGATACCGACACCCCATGAAGATAAATTACCTTCTAAATGTAGACATGAGGTAACCTCTCGGCACTGAAGGATAACTGAATGGATAGGGAGTTTGTGGACTTGTTCAATTGACCAATGATGACCTAAATACTAGAAGAACCTCTAGAAGTTTGTGGCAATCCCATAACAAAGTCCATAGTGATGCGCTCCCACTTCCACTCTGGAATGGGCAATCTCTGAAACTCACCATCAGGCCTCAAATGCTCGACATTCAGCTGTTGGCAACACAATCAATAGGACACATAGTCTGTAATATCTCTCCTTATACCACTCCACTAGCTATGTTGTCACAAATCATGATACATCTTTGTGGTGCTCAGATGAGTAGAATATCTAGGATCATGGGCCTCACAAAGAATCAACTGAATCAAATCCCTAACTCTTGAAACACAAATACGACAGTCAAACCTCAATACTCCATCTGAATATAAGGTAGCCTGCTCGACATCACCTTGAAAAACCCAATTTTGGATAGCCACCAAGGCCTAATCCTCAAACTAACAACCACGGATCCACTCCAACAGAGATGTGTGAACCCTAACATAGGCTATTACCTGCCTAGAATTTGAAACATCAAGTCGAATCATCCTATTGGAGAAAGACTAAATGTCTAAAGCCCAACATCGCTCCACATTAGAAAGGAAGGCTAGACTACCCATACTCACTGCTTTCTTACTCAAGGCATCCACTACTACGTTTGCCTCTTACAGATGGTACAAAATAGAGAGGTCGTAGTCTTTTAGAAGCTCAATCAACCTATGTGCCTCAAATTAAGGTCCTTTTAGATTATAATGCACTGAAGACTCTAGTTATCAATGTAGATCTCACATCAAACCCCATGCAGGTAGTGCCTCTAAATCTTTAGTGCGAAAATTACCGTCACCAACTCCAAATCATGAGTGGGGTAGTTGCGCTCATGCACCTTAAGTTTCCTCGATTCATAAGCTATAACACGACCCTGCTGCATCAACACACAACCCAAGCCAATGTCGAATGCGTCGCAATACAATGTGAAGCCCTCGCTCTCAACTTGAAGAATCAAAATGGGAATAGTAGTAAGCAACTCCTTAAGCTTTCAAATGGTCAACTCACACTCCTTAGACCACCCAAAAGGAATATCAAGGTGAGTCAACCGAGTCAAAGGTGCTGCAATAGTCGTGAAGCCCTCCACAAACCATCTGCAGTAGCCTGCTAATCTGATGAAGCTCCGAATCTTAGTCACTGAGGTAGGCCTAGCCCAATCTTGAATAGCCTCAATCTTCACCAGATCCACCATAATACCATCATTGGACACCACTCTCCCTAAGAATACTACAGACTCAAGCGAAAACTCACATTTTGAGAACTTGGCATAAAGCCTCTAATCTCTTAAATTCTGAAGCAGAGTGCTTAATTGTTGTTCGTGGTCCTCCCACTTCCGTAAGTATACCAAAATGTCGCCAATGAACATAATGACAAAGGAATCAATATACGTCCTGAACATACAGGTAATCAAGTCCATGAATACCATCGGGGCATTGGCCAACCCAAAAGATATCACTAGGAACTCATAATGACTATAATGAGTTCTAAATACGATCTTAGGGATGTCCACCACCCTAAGTAGGGAACCCCAAGGTGACACACTCAGTCAAATGAATCCTTTACCTAAGGGATCTTGAAGTTGGACACTGAGCTCCTTGAGCTCTGCGGGGGCCATACGATAAGGCGGAATAGGAATATAATGAGTGTCTAGCTCAACGTCAATAGCAAAATCAATATCATGCTCTGAGGTAAGGCCGGGTAGATCAGTAAGGAAAACATCCACAAAATCTCGCACAATGGGGACTGAATCCACTGTAGGGCCCTTCCTACTAACATCACACACATAGGCCAAATAAGCTAGACACCTGCTAGAAACCAACCTCCGAGACTAAACAAAAGAGATAACCAAACAATAATTAACAAAATAAAATATTTTTAAAATATATTAAAAATTTGATCAACTCTCAAAATACAGAGGGAATAACATATATTATTTAAAAATTAAGTTAAGAGTATTATAAATCATAGTAATTAACAACTTAAAAATATTCAAAAAAACATATTAAAATTTGGTTAGTTCTTGAAATCTCACATATGCCATATAAATTGTGACAGAGAGAGTAACATATATTATTTGAAAATTAAGTTAATTAAGAACATTATAAATCACAATAATTAGCAACTTAAAATATTTAAAAAGCATATTAAAATTTTAGTTGACTCTCAATGTTTCCCACGTAAATTTGGACAAAGTGAGTCTCCTAATATATATTATTTGAAAATTCTAAAAGTGTTGTAAATCACAATAATTAACAACTTAAAATATTTAAAAATAATATAAAAATGTGACTAACTCTTTTAATTCTATTCGTGTCACAAAAAATGAGATAAATAGAGTAATGACTCTTGTATCTAGTAACCATATAAGTAGTCAATCCATTATAGAGTTTGTGCTTTATATGAAATATAATTTATAAAAAATGGAAAAGGGTCATATTTGTCCCTGTACTCTCTGAAAAAGGTTATATTTTCCCTTCGTCATTTTTTTTTGATATATTTGCCCCTGCCATCCAACTTTAGGCACATATTTGCCCTTGGACCGTTAAGTTTTATATTCTCACTTTTATTATCATACATGGTGTCTACATGGCACACCTACATGGATATGTATATTTGTTCTACTTAAAATTTTCTCCTAATTTAATTATTTTACTGAACTCGATATTATACCCACCCATCTAACTCATAAAACCCAATTCCTATGTGTCGTGTTCAATTTAAGACTTCTATATATTACAAAATATCCACTAATCCCCCACAAGTTTGTAATGTTTATTATAATGTCATGCATACCATAGAGTATCTTATAATAGATTTGAACTTTCCATTAGTGCAACTACTTTAAAGTTCTGACAAAGTAATTGGTATCTTAAAAGATTTGAACCACAACACCATGTGTCATAATAAAAAATATCACACACATAATATTATTTGTAGCTTAGAAAACTCAGTATTTTCTTTAGCACGTTTATGGCCATGTGCTCATCCTGATTTCATGAATATTTACAAGACCAACTCTTTAGATCTTGCTTGAAGCAGCACCACTTCAATATACATATAAGTGAAATTAGCTACTATGTCCCTGTTACTGTAAACATTTACTAATTTCATTAAGATTTAATTCAACATCTGTGTAACAGTCTGAACTATGGAGTTTATCACTATGCCCTTGTTATTTCAAGCATTTAACAACTCCTCAACTTCTCAGATAACAGTATGCAGTACACTTGAATCAAGGCTCTAAAAAGAAGACTCGTGTTTTAGCAACACAAAGTAACTTGTTATTACCCATTGAACTTGTATTGTTAGAGTGTATAATAACTCAAAGTTGGGTTTCCATCACTTGTGTTTAGTTTAAGAATTTTAGCCTTATTCATTCACACATTTATTATACTACATCTTTTGAAACTAAATTTTAGTAGATTAATATAAATCATAAACAAAACTTTCACATAGGCACATCACATATACCATCATTATCTCAATAGCTTAGAATAGTTGCATCAGTTGTGGCCACAACATTTCAAAATCATAATTTTTCAGCTATTCCATATCTTCTCAAGCATTTATATGCTTAAATATATTCTTATTCCACTATGAAATTTAAGCCTATTTTGATGCAAAACTTATGGCACCTTCATAAATGTTATGAATCCAACTTATATGTTTTTTTCGTTATCATTAGATGATTCACTATTTATAGACCAACGCGCCAATTCATTTATGTATGAATGGTCATGTCTATATTAAAGTTATCTTACAACAGATACTTCTTTTCATAAAAATTCACAACATTTCAAGTGACACTACTTTACGAAATTATACAATATTTTTACAAAGGCTTATATTCTAATCATCAAATTAACAGTTTAAACAACTAATCATCGCTAAAATTGTCAAGTTATAAACACTAACTATCATGTCAAATATATCAAAGATATATCTTGTGGTATGTTGAAGAAATAATTTATATCTTAAATTTCTTCAACAATTATTGACTATGAATCATAATCCAATCGCCCCCACACTTTGTATGTTTCAAATATCCTTTTTGTAACTAGTGTGGACATCTAATTAACATCCGTAGATCATCTTGTTGTCAAGTTTATTGCATTCCAATACTATAACACGTGAGCATTTAATAAGAAGACAAAGTCTTCAACCTTTAATGAACGCAAAATGATCTAATGAAAATTATCATTTCTCTTAATTTCAAATTATTCTAATAACTTTCAAGTATTGATATTATCCATCAAAATAAAGGAATTCATATATATCATTTCATAACTTGAAAATAAAATTCACATGATCTTTATGCAACACAATTATGCCATAATAATTTTTTTATCCCAAATAACAAATTTATAATAAGCATATCAAATATGTTATTCCTAAACTTATTTAAAATGCATTTCAAGATCAACACAAGTAAATTATTTATCCTAACATTTATGAAAATCATTTCTCAAAAATCTCAAAGGATAAAATTTATAATTAAATAATAAAAAAAATTAAGAAAATAGAACCCGATTTTCTTCACTTCCTTTTTATCATTTGCTCTATTCTATAACCACAGCCATTTGTGTCATGTGCAACAGTTGATCACATCGCTTCACATATCATTTGTTTCCGATTGATTTGGTGGGTGAACAATTTACTAGATTTAAGCAATAGTACGTTGCTAATCTACATATAAAAATATAATCAATCATGATTGCAATTTGCAAGACAAAGTATATTAGTGAGCCTCATAATCTGTCGTATCCTTATTTGGTCCAAGAAAAACTCATCCATTATTATAAACAAAAGGCTACTGTCATCATCATTACACTTGAGATGACAATTGTATTAGCCTTTTGTTGGATTCTCGGCAATATGCCTTGATTTATATAGCATATAAGTGGACGAATCCAATACTCAAAAGATCCAACGTGATTCTCTATGAAGAGTTGTAATGGATGACATCGTGAATCTTCCAATTATAGAAGCACCAATCTTCATCTACCAAATCGGCATATTGAAAAACAAATGTGAAAAAAGAAACTGATTTGCAGAGATAAATCTCTATTTTCTGTGTATATTTATGTACAAGAACCGGTGGATTTATACAAATTAAAACTTGGAGAGCAATCCACTAATCCAAAAAACTCTCTAACTGACTGAATAATAATCTAACAAACTCTCCACTAATCCAACAAACTCTCTAACTTGATTGAATAATAATCTAACAAAATCTCTAACTGACTGAATAAATAAAAGTGTTGAAAAGAAAAATATATACAAGTTACAAATACTATTCTACCCTCAGTACAAATCAAGTAAATCCATTTTTTCCAATATGTGCTTGAGATTCTGTTGGAGGTGGAGATTTTTTGGCAACAGTCCCCTTCAAGTTGGAGGTTCCGGAGTTGACACCCAACTTGCCTAACAGATGCCGATGAAGAGGGCCAGATAAAGGTTTCGTAAAGATGTCGGCTATCTGTGAAGAGGAAGGGACAAATGAGAGGGAAATCAAACCATCCAAAAGCTTCTCATGGACAAAATGACAATCAAGCTCGATATGGTTAGTTCTCTCGTGAAAACTGGGTTTATGGGGATATAATGGCCGCTTGATTGTCACAATGTAGAGGAATAGGCAACAATGGTGAAGCAGACAGATCTCGAAGAAGACGCACAATCCAAGCAATTTCAGCTGCCCGTCGACGCATTGAACAATATTCCGCCTCTTTAGAGGAAAGAGATACAACCGATTTCTTCTTTGATTTCCACAAGATGGGAGAGCCACCTAAACTCAAAAAGAAACCACTGACTGATCGACGAGATTCAGGACATGTAGCCCAGTCCGAGTCGCAATAAGCAAGAATTTGTACTGTAAATGAGAGATCTGGGTGAGTATATGATAAAAAATTCAACTTTCCAATCAGGCGACGATAAATAGTAGGATCTGAAAGAGGAGGACCACTATTGGAAGTGAGTTTAAGAATTGGATCCAAAGGAGAAGAGGTAGGTCTGGCATCCAAGCAATCAAATTCAGCCAACAAGTCCAAAGTAAACTTGTGCTGTGTGATAATCAAGCCTCCTTTGTCACGAATCAGTTCCAATCCCAAAAAATAAGTGGCGAAACCCAAATCCTTAACTCATTATGAAGAAACTCCTTTATCTCAGATATTTCACTCTCATTGTCTCCCGTGATATTAATGTCGTCAACATAAACGGCAGTAATTGTGATCAAAGGTCCAGCGGTTTTGAAGAAAAGTGAATAGTCGTTAAGTTATGAGATGAAACCCATGGTGCCTAAAGCTGATGAAAAGCAAGAATACCACTGTAGAGATGCCTGCTTTAGGCCATATAAAGATTTTTGAAGGCGACAAACAAGAGAAGGAGCAGGAACAGGCAATCCAGGAGGAAAACGTAGATAAACTACTTCATCAAGCTCACCAAGTAAGAATGTGTTATTAACATCTAATTGATATAAATTCCAATTTTGTTTCACTGCAATTGCAAGAATACATTGAATAGTGGTTACTTTAACAACATGTGAAAAAGTTTCGGTGTAATCCAAACCTTCCCGTTGAGTATCTCCACGAACAACAAGTCTAGCTTTGAGTTGTTCTAGTGAACCATCTGATTTTAATTTGACCTTGTACACCCATTTGCAGGGAAGTGCTTTCTATCCTTCAGGTAAAGGAACAACATCCCAAGTATAGTTGGAGTTCAATGCAGCAAATTCCCGTTCCATAGCAAACTTCCATCCTGGATGTTGAATAGCCTGCTGGTAAGAAATAGGTTCTTGAATTTGACAAATTCTTATTGTCTTGAGTTAAAGTAGAAAAAGAAAAAGAATGAATAGGCAAACAAGGTGGATTAGGGGAAAAATAAAAAAAAAGTAGCATTACAAATGTAGTCTGACAAGAACTTAGGTCGGTGATGCTCTCTTTGAGATTTCCTCAATACAGGCTCTCCTGCTGATGGTAATGGTATAGAAGTGAAATCAGGAGGAGCAGGGGAAGAACACACAGGTTGGATAGGTGAACTGGGAGTTGAGATACTAGGTTGGTCCATAGGTTGTGATGGAGTACAAGATATTGATGGCCCAATAGGATCAGGAGAAAGAGATGTAGAAGAGGGAAGAGGATCGAAAGGTGGATAGTGTGAAGGAAACAATCTTTGCAATGGGATAGGATAGGAAAAAGGAAATATAGTCTCAATGAACTTCACATCCCTAGAAACAAAAACTTGTTTGTCAAGAAGATTTAAGATCCTCTAACCTTTCTGCCCAAATGGATAGCCAAGAAAAACACCAGGTATGGCTCTAGGATCCAACTTATCCCTTTGTCGAGGAACTGAAGAAGCAAAGTAAAGACATCCAAAACATCTTAGGAACTCATATTTAGGCTGCCGACCAAAAAGAATATGATAAGGAGATCTATTCTGAAGAATTTTGGAAGGGAACCTATTAATCAGATAGGTAGCCTTCAATAAAGCATCACCCCAATACCTCTTAGGTGCATGAGACTGAAATAAAAGAACCCGACAAGTCTCTAAAAGATGTCGATGTTTTCACTCTACAACTCTATTTTGTTGTGGAGTTCCTACACATGAAGTTTGATGAATAATACCTTGTGAAGAAAAAAAATTCTTTAGGAACATTCCCAGTCCCTAATTCAAAAGCATTGTCTGACCTTATTATCTTGATTTTGGTAGAAAATTGTCTTTCTATGAGAGATATGAATATTTGAAGTGTAGGAAAAGCACTAGATTTGGTATTGAGAAGAAAGGTCCAAGTAATCCTAGAAAAATCATCCACAATTGTAAGGAAATATTTTTCACCTTTATAGGTTGGTGTGTGACATGGTCCCCAAGTATCTATATTAATTAACTCAAAACAATGCTTAGAGGAGATGGAACTGATAGGAAATGGTAGTTTAGTTTGCCTAGCCAAAGGACAAATAGTGCAAGACAAATCTTTTTGAGTTGCAATCTTAACAGGAAGGCCTTTAATGTATTTCATAGCATTAAAGGTAAATGACCCAAATGACAATGCCATAATTGCTCTAACTCAGAAACGTTGAAAACTGAAACTGTTTCATTAATATCAACTCTTTCATTACAAACAGAATTCTGAAACTTGGAGCTAAAAGCTCTTGGAAGAAAAGAATTAGGAAAAGAAAAAGATTCCAAACAACTTGATTGCGAAAAATCAATAAAAGAAGACACTGGTGCACTGGATTTGTCCGATTTGTCTTGTAGTAGGCAAGGTTTATCTTTCAATAAGTAGAGATCGGTAGAAGCATCACCAAAAGCTTGACCCTTCATCAAGGAAGGGGCATGTATATAACACCCAATTTTAGTAAAAGTAAGACCACAATTGAATTGCTCACATAATTTCTTGACTAAAAGTAAATTGTGCCTAAATGTAGGAACAAAGAGTACATTATGAAGCACAATTTGAGATGTAATATAGAACTTTCCTATCTAATGGACTAGAAATTTATATGAATTAGGGAGATGGACCATTACAGGTGTCTTAAGAACAATAACATCGTGTAACAAGGATTCATCAAAAGGCATATGTTGTGTAGCCCCTGAATAATGATCCATGAGTTGTTTGGAGTTTTGGAACAAAAAAGAGGAAAAACATTGGTAGTCAGTATTCATACCAGCCAGGTTTGCAGTTGCAATAGGTTCAGAAATTGAAGCATTTCAACTACCTACCTGTACGTTGGAATTAGTTGCCTGTTAGGACTGAAACAACTGAATTAGATTGTCACGTTGTTCTTTTGAGAAACTCTGGTTATTAAACAGGTTAGACAAAGCATTTCCTCCTGCTCCATTAATGAATGATTCACTGGATTCTGCAATATGGACTTGTTGACGTCCATAGCTCCTTCTGTTTGGTTTGTTGATTTTGAAATGTGATGGATACCCGACCAATTTATAGTATTGATCCTTTTCATGTCCAGATTTCTTACAGTATCTGCAGTACATATCACTTTTCTTTTCTTGATATTGATTTATACCCCTGTATTCCATAGGTTTCTTCTGAGAGTTCCACTTCTGTCCAATCATGAAAGCAGAAGAATTAGTAGAGATATGATGATTAGAGTGTACCTCTTTTTGTGTCTCTTGATGTAGGATAATAGAATATGCTTATGCTGCATTTGGGAGTGGCCTCATCATCAACATGTTGCCTTTAGCTACATTGTATGCCTCATTCAATCCCATTTAGTATTGAATTAGCTTTTGATCTTCAACCATCTTCTGATTATGCCCTTTTGCATCACAACTGCAGTCACAAGAACAAGTCATAAAAGTATTGAGTTCCTTCAGTTGATCCCAGATTCTCTTCAGTTTGGTGAAGTACGATGCAATATCAGAAACTCCTTGAGTCATATTGTTGAGTGCTCTCTGATGTTGAAACAACTTTGTTCCATTAGCTTGACCGTACCTCTCTTCAAGCTCATTCCAAAGATCTGTTGCGGTCTGAGAGTATATGACACTCTCATCTATTTCTGTACTAAGAGAATTGAGTAGCCATGAAATAACCATATCGTTGCAGCGAACCCATTGCTTCAACATGTTTGAACCTTTCTTTGGTGCTGGACAAGATCCATTTATGAACCCTAACTTGTTCTTCGCAGATAACGAAATTAGGATTCCTCTTTTCCAGTTGCCATAACTGGATCCATCAAATATGGCGTATACAAGATGCATATCAGGTGCATCAGAAGCAGAAAGATAATAAGGATGGGATACATCAATCTTGTTGGGATCTTCTATATCTGTGTTAAAAGCTTTTGGATCTGTGTTGTCACCCATTCCAAATTTGTATTACTCAAGAAAAATATTTTGAAAATGTAAAAAGAAAAGTTATGGCTCTGATACCATGAAAAAAAACGTGAAAAGGAAACTGATTTGTAGAGATAAATCTCTATTTTCTGTGTATATTTCTGTACAAGAGTTGGTGGATTTATACAAACTAAAACTTGGGGAGCAATCCACTAATCCAACAAACTCTCTAACTGACTGATTAATAATCTAACAAACTCTCCACTAATCCAACAAATTCTCTAACTTGACTGAATAATAATCTAACAAAATCTCTAACTGACTGAATAAATAAAAATGCTGAAAAGAAAAATATATACAAGTTACAAATACTATCCTGCCCTCAGTACAAATCAAGTAAATCCATTTTTTCCAATATGTGCTTTAGATTCTGTTGGAGGTGGAGATTTTCTATCAATACATATATCATAAGTGCATGTCGAAATTTAGTTCTGAATTCGTGCATCGAATTCTCTATGATAATCAATATTTCTTTCTTGATTAATATCTCTTTAAAATTGATAGAAAAATAATAATAGGAAATATAATTGAAGAAGAAGATGACTTTGAGGCGTGTATTCACTTTCTTTAAAGAGATACTGCCCATATACATATTGAGGTAAATACAAATAATTCTTTGACAAATGGATGCGTCTTGTTCAATTTAAGACCTCTATATATTATAAAATATTCAATACTAAATTGGCTAGATTGAATCAAGACATGGATGACCAGCCCTAACCTGCACTCTCTGTCAAAGTCTTGTTGTTGTTATCCCGGAAAAGTGACGATAGTAAATGTATTAGGAATTGAATTTTATGGGTTAGATTAGTGGATATTTAGGAGTTTGATTTTATGGGTGAAATGGGTGGGTATAGTAATTAAATTAGGAGAAAATTTAAGTGGAACAAATATACATATCCATGTAGATGCTCCATGTAAACACCACGTAGGATAATAAAAGTGGGGATATAAGACTTAACAATCCAAGGGTAAATATATATCTGAAGTTGGATGGCAGGGCAAATATATCAAAAAAGTATGACGAAGGACAAATATAACCCTTTTCCGTATAATAAATAAACCAATATGCAGAGGCGGGGCCAGGAATTTCACAAAGTGTGCCTAGAAATAGAAAGTGGAAAAAACATTTATCGCTAGTGAGATTCGAACACACAAGCACTATCTCATCCAAGCATTTGAAACCGCTAGGCTATAACAGCTTGTTGTGTTAAGGGTGTCCAAAATATATTATTTAATCATTTCGTTTATCGTTTTCTTGCATCACCAACGAGGTAAATTTCAACCCAAACTTTGTTTTGGGCCTTATTTTATTTCCAATTATTGTATGTATAATAAATTAGTATTTTTATTAATTATACATAAAAATGTCCAATTAGCTTGGAATAAGAAAAAGTTTAAAGTATAAAGTACAGAAACCCCAACAATTTGGGCACTAATTATATCTTATCTCAAAAGTTTTTCAAATTTCAATAATTTCATATTTTTTATAACTCGCGTATACATTGCTCCTTCGCCCGATACATAGCAAACGATACATAAGCTATATTATATATATATAAGTTATGTATCAGATACATAACTATTAACCAGATTCATACTGATTTAGGTTTGAAATAATTGGGGTTATGTATAAGCAATAACATTTGTACCAGATGCATTGTACACAAACAAAGTTGTAATATATTTAATAGAGGTGGAGTGATATATCCGGATGTTAAGAGAGGGAGAGGGAAACATGGGATTTTGGTAAATAATTCAAATGATGGAGATTTTTAGAAATTATATTATCTTAAGTCGTGTAATACGCACTTTTCTCAAAAGTTTAAATCCAAATCAATTTTTTTTAAAATTGAAAGAAGTCACATGGGCCATTTTATTAAGAGGAAAAACATAGCAATATGGACATAAATGAAAGATTAGGAGATCCGGCCCAAAGGAAGGCCTAATTTATTAATGTTCCAAAAGACAAAAGCAAGAAATGCTAGAGCTTGTTTGGATTGACTTATTTTAGGTGTTTTTAATCTAAAGTAGTTTTTAGACACTTTTATAGTATTTGGGTTAAAATTAAAAAGTTTTTTAAGGACTTATTTGCAGGTCAAAATGACAACAATAAATCAAAAGTAATAAATTAAAAATTCTAACTTATGACTTTTGATTTATAAAATTATTTTTGTGCTATTTTTAACTTTTATTTTAATTTTAAAAAAAAGACTTTTGACTTATAAGTTGAAAAAGCAATAAGCTAATACAAACATGTTCTAATTCTGAAACAAATTAGAGAACACTAGAAAGGGAAAGTGAGGTTAGGGAGCTGTTGTTGGGGAGCTGAGGTGTGAATGAGAAATGAGAAGAAACACCTTTTTGATTGAACCAAAAAGATAGTTTTTGGATGGCATCTCTGTATCTCACATGTTTACCGTCTATAAATTTATAGGTCTAGTCATAGATTTTATAGATACACTGAAAATTTGAAATTCTTCTATTTTTCTTTGAGCATCATCTTCAAATAAATATATAAGTGTCTTGTGATTTGCTTTGTTTGTTGAGTTCGCCAGAGTTTTATAATTTGCATTATTGCTATTATAGAAATGTTTTTCTATTCTATCCCGGAAGAAAGTAACCAAAAACCTTGATAACAGTGAGGGGTTATAATTTCTTAAGGACACAAAATCAATTTGTAGGCTCGGATAGTTTTTTAATTCTTCTACATTTCTGGTAGAGATGGCAATGGGACAGGTTGGGGCGGGTTCAAGCTTAACCCGCGAATTCCAACCCACCCGCCCCGCTTTAACATTTTTTTCATTTTTAATTTGCCCGCCCTCCCCCGTAAAGATCCATCCCGCTCCGCCCCACTTATATTATGTCTAATTTCTTTTCTTTTCTTTAATATGTTATTTTGCTAAACAGTACACCTATTTAACAGTCAACCCAATTTAACACAAATTTAACAACTAATCCAATTTAACACAAACAGAACTATAACCTAGTTAAAATATTTTATTATAAAAATCAATTAGAAAGGTAATTGTTTGAAAGCATTAGAGAAAGAGAGAAGATGGTAACGGTTAAGAGCTTCATCTCTTGAAAGTTGAGAGAGTCGAGAGATTAGACTAGGAAAGTGAAAGAAAAAAGTTTTAACCCGCCACGCGCCCCGTTTAATTTCTTTAAAAAATTATTTCAACTTGCGCTGCTCCGCAACTGCCCCACATAGACTTAAACCTGCCCCGCCCTACATAGACTTGGACTTGCCTCGCCCCGCAATTGTCCTGGCCCATTGCCATCCCTAATTTCTAGTTTATTGAGTTGAACACATGATACTAACAAACTTAAGGAATCATGGGTGTGTTTGGTATGAAGGAAACTGGAAAAACATTATCCAAAACACTTAAGCCAACCAAACATGAGAAAATTGAAAAACATTTTCCAAAACTCTCCTCCAACTTTAAATTATAATTATTTTTTTTACCCAGACCTTCTCTATAAAAAAAAAATTAAAAGTTTTTAAAAAAAAATTATTTTAAAATTTTCATTTTAGTAACCCCACTCTCCCTACCAGCTCCCCCCCCCCCCTCCCCCCAAATTATATTTTATTTTTAAAGTTTGTTTTTAAAAATATTTTCAAATTTTATTTTTTACCCCATCCTACCCGACCCCCTATCAGTCCCCTCCCCCTCCCTCCCAATTTTTTTTTAAAATATTTGAAAATTTAACATTTTCATTTTTTTTACCTCACCCCTTACCCTGGCTCCCCCTACCTACCTTGATCCCCTACCAGCCCCTCCCCCCCCCCCACACACACAAACAAAAAAGAAATTTAAATTTTTGATTTTTTAAATAAAAATTAAATCTAAGTTTGAAAGTTAGGTCTCAAGTCGGGATCGGTTGGATTCCGATTCGGAAGTTGGGGTTGAAATCTCGATTTGAAAGTCAAATCTTGGGTCTCGCATCAGTTAACGGTTGTCGAGTCCTGATTTTTAAGTTGGATCTCGATTCAAGTGTCGGAGTCAAATCCCGAATTGGTCGATTGTGTTCAAGTTTGGATATCGGGGTCAGATCTTGGGTCGGAAATCCGGTCCCACTGAATGTCGGGTCTTGGGTCGAAAGTTGGGGTCAGGTCCTGGGTCAGATCTCAGGGTTGAGTTTTGCGATCGGTCTTCAGGGTTGTGTCCTAGTTCAGGTGTTGGGATCATGTCCTAGATCGATTATCGAGATTGGCATCCGAGTCAGAAATTATTTTTCTAAAAAAATATTTTCTACTCTCTAGAAAAAAGTAAAAATATTTTCTGAAAAATGTTTTTCATGCACCAACCAACCACTAAAAAATATTTTTCAATAAATATTTTCTATTCACCAACCATACATGAGAAAATAAGTCAGAAATTCACTTATTTTCTAAAAAAACATTTTCTAAGAAAACCTTTTCCATGAAAAACATTTTCCTTCATACCAAACGCACCCTATATCTTTTTAATTTCTTGTGTTAATCTCTCTCTACTGTAGTTGGAGATTTGAACTTTTGTGGTTTCTTCTCCCGATGTTGGAGATTAAAATCTACGGGCCACTCTAATTTAATACTTAATTTGAAGATCTAAAAACTTAATCATTTTATTAAATTTATATGTGTTAGACATTATTCAGTTTGAAGATATAAAGACTTATTCACAAAAGATTTTCATGATTTAATCGATAGGAAAATGCCCAAACATCATTGTCACATAAAGAGGCATGCGGGAAAAATATAACCAAAAAAAAGAGTTTGGCATGGCTCAAGCTCAACCATTGTAACGTTGCTTTGAAAGTACTGGTCAAATTAAAGTAATGAATCAAGAAGGAAGTGTAAAATAAAACCAAGTTTTATTTTCTTTATTTTGGTTGTTTATTAATTTTCTACCTTCTATAATTTATAAATTTTAGTTTTTACAAATATTAGTGCATACATATATTATTTAATGTTTTAAAAGTATATTATTTTTGTGTGCCACAAAATTAATTAATTGATCTACATTTTAGTAGTTCATGAAATATGCGGAAGAACTGTTTTCAAGGTAGTAAGATATGAATTGGGGTTACATTATTATTTGAAAATAATTCTTGAGATCATGAAAATAATATGTATATATCATGTTGGGTCAATACAAAAATATACATATACTCTGATTTATTGCAGAAGTTGTGGAGAGAAGCTACTTTTACGGCTAGTCAAATAATCAATCAAGAAACATAATTCATTTCATGAAAATGGAAAGAAAGAAAATCCAACTTAAAATACTTCAAAGTATGGGATGTTCGACTAAAATGCAAGATCATAAACCCAAAAAGGTGAAGATAGAATGATGGTTCACATCAAGTGAGGTTGTTTTCTGTATCCACCTAGTCAATCTCCTGAAATGACATTTTTGTTATTGAACTTTTCCTTATACTGAAACTCTGGTTGAATCCTGAAGGAGTATAGTATAATTAATCTAAAAAGTCTATTTGTGAAAGGATGAGGCCACTAGTGATATATTCATAGTCAATTTGCTTTGGGATTATTTGGCAATTAGCAATTGTTTGGTAGAGTGTATTGTTGGGTTCGAAAGTAATAATGGTGTCCTGATTGGTTATTTTTGGTGTTTTTGTGAAAATTATCGTTTTGCCTATCCCAATATTGACCCGAGTTGTTTCTTGATTGAGTTTTGGAAGTTGGTTCTAAACTTTGAGGGAAAAAGTTGAGAATTTGAGTAAGTTTGTGTTTTTGAAAGGCAAAGTTACTTAAAAGTAGTTTTCGAAGTCTTATGGAGTTACGAGTGTCGGAATGGAATTTCATCAATTCCATTAGTTCCGGAATGTGAAATTTTGTCTATGAGAGTTGTTGATTTTAGATTCGGAGTCGTTTTGAGAATTTGATGTCCTAAGTTATGAAATTGTGGAAATTTAGCCTTGGGTTGACTTTGGTCAACATTTGGGGTTCGGATGCTCGGATCGAAATTTCAAAAGTTCCGTTGGTTTCAGGTGGTGATTTTAGGCCTAGAAGTGGTCTTGGTTGATTTTTGTGAGGACCCGAGCTTGTCTTAGCTTTTTTGAGTGTTTGTTAGTTTCTAGTGGTTTCACGAATGTCGGGTCAAGGAGACCTCGGATTCATGTTTTGACGGTTCCATTGATTCCAAAACATCGAGTATAGTTAATTTGCATATATGATTTGTGTGTACCGGGTTCCGAAGGAATCCCGAGGGTTCTTTCAATGATTTTTGAATTGGCTGATTTTCTAGTTCTGGTGCATGACCATTTTGGTCATCGTGATTGCGAGGCTCCCTCATCGCGATTGCGTAGCATTGATCTGAGGTGCATCGCGATCGCGTGGGGTCTTGTCGCAATCGTGATGGTTTATTTTAATGAGTTGACTGTCCTACTCATCGCGATCGCGTAGCATTGATCTGAGGTGCATCGCGATTGCGTGGGTCTTGTCGCGATCGTGATGGTCAATTTTAATGAGTTGATTGTTCTACTCATCGCGATCGCGTGACTTTTGATCGCGATTGCGATGAGCATTTGAGATCTGGACATAATGTTTTTCCCAAAATTCGGGGCTTCAACCCCATTTCACCATTTTTGAGTTTTGGGAGCTTTGGGGTGGCGATTTGGATCAGATTTTCAAGGAAAAGCTTTTGGGTAACGATGTTTAATTCTAAATCTTAAATTACCCATTATTATATTGGAGTTTATGTGGTCAAATCAAGATTTTGAATTGATAAAATTAAGGGTTTGTCATTAACTTGAGTTTGATCTAAAATGGTGATTTTGAAGTGGTTTTCAATCCTTTTTCGAATTGATTTTCTCCAATAAGTTCCTAAAGCATTAAATACCATTCTCAAGTATTAAATTTCGGATTCAAACCTTAATTTCATAATTGGATTTTGTGTTGATTGACTAATTTTTCAAAGAATTGATGTGGGTATTGTTGTTTCCGGAAATTTATTGTGAATACTTGATTGTTATAGATTGTATGGCTTTGGAAGTGAGTCAGAAAGGGAAAACTCAAGCTTCGGATTGATTGTTGGTTGCTTAAAGGCAAGTGATCTCTTAAACTTTACAATTTGGTTGAATTGTTTGTTTCTCTTCATTGCCTATGTGTTGGGGAGTAATCGGGAATGAAATGAAAGGTTATTTATTCCACTCGATTAATGTTAACCAACAAAAAGGGGAAAAATGAAAAGGCTTCTTGATGATAATGATAAATTGTGAATTGCCTTGTTGTGGCCCCTATTTGATTGATTGGTGAATTACTTGAAAGCATGGAATGTGAACTTGAATCGTATGAATTGTTGTCTCTCCGTGTGGTGTGATATTGGTTTTGTGCATTGATTGTTGACACCGTGATTAGACACTTGATAAAAGCCGTAGGGAAATGGTTCCGGCTAGTGATATAAATGTCGAAGGAAAATGGTTCCGGCAAGTGCTATTTTGTGATAAAGCCGAAGGAAAATGGTTCCGACTAGTGATATAAATACCAAAGGAAAATGGTTCTGGCAAGTGCTAATTGTGATAAAAGTCGAAGAAAAATGGTTCCGGCTAGTGATCTAAATGACGAAGGAAAATGATTTCTGAAAGTGAATTAATGTGAAAGCCGAAGGAAAATGGTTCCGGCTAGTGACATTGTGCTAAAGGGAAATGGTTCCGGCAAAGGTTGACCTTGGTAATTGTTGGAATTCTGACCCCCAGATTTGCCTAAGGAACAAGTATATTCTATCTATTCCTTTGTAGATTACAACAATTACGTTATGTAAAGCAAATAAAGTAATAACACAATATTTTATCGCGGAAAACCCTTAGGGTAAAACACCACGACCTACACCTCTGTAGGATTTAACTCAACTTCATTAAACTATGAGTCTCAACAACAGATTACAAACCTATGTAACCTAATGAATTATAAACTCTAATTCCTAGACGTCAACAACCAACTAGATCATCGACCCCACTTCAAGTTATGAATTCAGATTACAACTCTTGTAATCCTAGGAACTAACTCTAATTCCTAAACTCTAAGTCTTTAAGTTTCCCCAACTTGAAGACTCTATTCCTACTCCAGTTTATACTTCACTGCATCTAGAAAGAATTAAAGATACAACTCAATAAATACATAATACAAGAAAACTTGACTTAAGAACTATAAAGCATAAGCCTATATATGGATCATGTTCTTCAATCTTGTTTCCTTGCGAATGCACCACACTAAGAGAAGCAAATTCGACACTCATGACCACTAGGGCTATCACCTACACCAACACTTAAAAAGTGAGAACTCAGTTAGCTATAGCAGAGCATTTACATAAACATAGGAGATAGATATGACCTAGAAACTTAAACCCAACTTTAGTATTAATCAAAAAGAATGTGTACCACAAATGTAATCAAAATTAAAAGATAGAATCAAGCACTTGTGATGGAAAAAATTGGGAAGTCAAAGGCTAGAGTGGTTAGGCAGTAGCAAAAGATCAGACATGAGAGGAGAAACCCATAATCCTTTCTGAGCAGCTCAAAAAGACCTTATAGATTAAAAGAATTAGTTGCCATCTCAATTTCAAGGGCAACTTTTGTCTATGCAAGCTCAGCCTTGAGCTTTGCATTTTCCTCTAGCAGGTGTACATGTTCAAGATCATAGTTCATATGCAGCTGGTTCATGACATTCTGGTGAGTGGCACAGATGACTTTAATTTTAGCCTATTTTCATTTTTGTATCACGTAGAAGGAACTGATCGACCAACCCTGTACACTCAAGAGAAACAATAGTTCACCCATCTCTAACCCCCAAAACCAGTAATTACCTTGCCTCAGAGCACTGCCCACTTTCCAAAGTTCACAACTCTAGTTGTATGACCATCAAGAGTGTCTTCTTATCTAATATATTCAGAGGAAGATGGTCCATGAACATCCATTTTACTATCAATAGTTTATTGATCAGTTTTGACTTGGCATAATCTTGGGAGGAGTATATTTCTTGACTTGCTCCTTTGATCATTATGAAAAAGATCTACCTTTGCTTCTTTTTTTAGCAGCCAGAATCTCTTCATCTATAATTTCAATAGGATCAATAAGAGTAACAAATTTTCTTCAGCATCATTCTTTGTAGAGGAACATGTTCTCCCAATCTATTCCCTAGATGTGGTACTATCGATACAGCACCATCTATAATAATTTTTGACATCAACCCTAGATCCATGTTTATATGGAGCCCAATAGAAGAACTATGTTCGACAAAAGGGTCCCCCATAGATTCCCCCTCACTAGATGCACCCAAGTTGAGCCTAACGATTGAACTTTGTTCAATTGTAGTGTCCCCAAAATGTTCCCCCTCACAAGGTGCATCCTCCATGACTTCCTCAGTATCTTTAGACACACTCAATACAGATTCCCCCTTAGAACCAGCGCTACCTACTTTCTACACCACATCTTCTTAATTCATAAGGCACCAAAGTAGAGGTGTCATCCATAGAAGCCATCCCAACCACAACATCAGATAGACCATCAAATTGAGAATCTCCAAGAGTGTCATTAAGAAACATAAGTTGTAATATTGATAAGGCACATACCTATTTATTGAAGAACACTAATTCCATAATTTTTAGGAAAAGAGAATTTCTCAGTTAAGAAGTTTATGAAAGAGAAGGGTTTGAGTTATGGAGACAAACTAGGAGTAGGCTTTAAATAGGACTTTAATGAGATAGTTGTTTGGTAGTATTGAGAGTCATTTGAGATGAAGAGTTTTATCTTGGATAGAGATCTAGTTAGTCACGTTGGTATATTTTATCACAAAAAATCGTGATTTGATAGGATCTTTTTGCCTTTTTAGAGAACGTTGACAATAGAGTGTAAGACATGAATATATCATTTGGGACAACTGGAAGGAACAGGTTCAAGTGCATTGATTTTATATTTAATCATGAACAATTGTAGTACACATACCTTTAGGGGTGTCAAATTGGTGGGTTAGGTTAAAATTGAAGATATTAAAATGGGTTGAAATTAAAATTGAATTGGGTTCTAACCCACCCAAGTTTACTTTGGGCTCAAATGGGCTTAAAAAAGGGTTGGGTCTTGACCCGCCCAATTTGACCCGCTTAATCTCAATAATTTTAATATATTATTTTTTAAGTTTTATAACTACAATTTGAATTTCAACTCAAGAAAATTTAAGAAAGGAAGTTACAAATAGACAGATAAATTCTAAAAGATATAAAATAGATAGTAATTCATACCTTTAATATAGGAACATACATTACATCAATGCAAATTAAGAGGCTTAAAACAGGTTGAAATTGGAGATTATATTGGGCTCAATTGAGAATTCTCTTGAAATGAGTTAAGACTTGAATGGGATGAGATTGAACCCAATTCAAATTATCTTGAGTCCATCCCTTAAAAGTCTAGACGGGTTGGGCAGGTTACCTATAGTTGGGCTCATTTTTTACACTTCTACATACCTTAGATCTCTAGATAATGCTGAATTTTGCTTCAATTTTACTAAGTCTCTCTCTTGTTATAGATGCAAATACAATGTTATAGTTCATGAGTAGCTTGACTTTAAAAGCGGTATAGAGACATACAACTTAATGTACAAGACTGAGCATAAAATTCAAAATTAGAGGATAGTATGCACAATGTTCATTAGCCACTAAGGGATACTCATGTGATCTTAATCATCCCCAAGTTCCAACTTGTTCCTTTAAAAGTGTTTCCTTGGGTTGATCATCCTTCTTAGTTGATGAACTCACAATTTCCACACTATGATCATCTGAGTACGCCTCATATGATTTATCATGTTCGTGATAGTCAGATACTGCGTAGGTTGGACCTGTTTCTTTCACATGTTTCTTCATAACTGATTCAGAGATCCTTGACAACTCATCATCATTTTGCAGGCTTGTTTCTCTTATTACAAAGTTATGATATACCGAGTAGATTTTGGTCCATTCCTTCAACATGATGCCTTTCTTTCATTTTTATGTTCAGTCTTGCCTATTTTTCCAACTTCTTTGATTTGACCTTTTTTTTTCACCATCAAAAGCTTCTATTCCATCCTTTTCTTCTGCAAGTGAGAGGAATTTCTTCTAGTTTCAATCATGTGTCTAGAGCAACAAGTGTTCATATACGAATGTTGCTTGCTTCCTCTCACTTTTCCTGCAAATTTAAAGGTTAGATTTAGGAACCCAGACTAGCTTGGGTCCTTTGTTTTGATAAAAAGGATAAATGATATCTCTATTGATCCATATAGGTAAAATATTTTCAAATTTTTTCTTTAGCCCCCCTGTTCCTTTGACGTGATTTCTTTCTTCTAACAGGGTTGGTTTTTCTTTTTAAGGCAACTTTGAAGTTTTCATTCATGTGAGCTATAGCTATTGGATAGGCACCCCTTGAGTGACCAATGTTACCACAATGTGAGCACAAATAAGAGGTTTTCTTAGGAGCTTCTTTAACAAAACCTATTCCAGCTTTAGCGTTATGTGTTCTACTACTGAGCGGAGTCACAATTATTGAAGACTGAGTCCATTTGTTTGATATCTCAAGCTCATACTTAATTCTAGCTAGGTCAAGATTTATTCTTCTAGATTTTTGCCTTTCAGAAAATAATTCATATTTTAACCTCTTTAGATCTTGGTCACAACTGATTTGGTCACCACTAATTTTGTCTTTTCCATTCCCAATAACACTTTGTTTCAAAATTTTAGATTTGAGAGCCAAAGTGTAGGAATCAAGTTGTTGTACCTGTTCCTTTATGAATTGATTTTCTTCCTTGAGACTAGAGTTAATTTTTTCAAGATCAATATATTCAAATTTTAAACTGGTCAAGGAAGCCAATAACTGATCTCTCTTTTTATTCAAATCTTGAAGATTATCTATGAGAGTTATAATAAAAGAAGATAATTTTTTCTTTGAAAAATGTTTTAGCTTATCTTTAAGGTCAATAAGATTTACCTCCCTTTTCTCAGTATCTGATTCAGAGTCTGGTTCAGAGTCCCCCATGGCCATCAAAGAAACATCTTCTGTATCATCTTCGTTTGAGTTGTCTGAACTTGTTCCCCAAGCAGCATACATAGACTTTCTAGATTCATTTTCTTTGCCTGGGGGTAGTTTTTTCTCATAGTTTCCACCTTTCTTGAAGAGCTTTTTGAGCTTTTTGCTGATTGCGGCTATGTCCTCATCATCCAGATCAGATTCATCACTCTCAGCTGCCTTGAAAGAAAATATCATATCTTTCCTTCCTTCACTCATTTTTGTGTTATCAACATTTATCTCGTAGGTCTTTAGATTCCCTACAAGCTCATCCAAACTCCTGGTTGTCAAATCCTTTGCTTCTCTGATTGCAGTGACCTTGATCTCACATGACTTAGGTAGAGTCCTCAGTACTTTGTCAACCTTTTCCTCAGTAGTGTATATTTTTCCCAAAGATACCAGTTCATTCACAATAGTAGTGAATCTAGTAATTATATCCTAAAGTGATTCAACACTCTCCATCTTAAAGGCTTCATATTCAGTACATAGTTTAGCAATTCTAAATTTTCTTACTTGAGGAGTTCCTTCATGCACATTGACCAGCGTCTCCCAAATTTGCTTCGTTGTAATACATCCAGAGATGCAATTGAACTCGTCAGGTCCGAGTCCACATATACAAGGATGCACTTGGCTTTAGCATTCTTACTAAGCATTATGTAATCGGCTTCTCCATATTGAGCCTTGGGCTTTGGAATGTCTTTCCCTTCAGCATCCTTCATCATAGGAATAAGAGGACCATCAGTAACTCTAATCCATAATTCATAATCCCGAGCTTGTAGAAAATCCTCCGTTCTTGCCTTCCACCGTGCGTAGTAATGTCCATTCAATAGTGGTGGCTTGCTGATGTGTTGACCTTCAATGTGTCCAAGAGGAGGTGCAGAATTCATAGTGATCTTATTTTGAGTTATTAAACTCTACTAAAATAACCTGCTCTGATACCAATTGTTGGAATTCTGACCCCCAGATTTGCCTAAGGAACATGTATATTCTATATGTTCCTTTGCAGATTACAGTAGTTACATTATGTAAAGCAAATAAAGTAATAACAAAATATTTTATCACGGAAAACCCCTAGGATAGAAAACCATGACCTACACCTCTGTAGGATTTAACTCAACTTCATTAAACTCTGAGCCTCAACAATAGATTACAAACCTATGTAACCTAATGAATTATAAACTCTAATTCCTAGACGTCAACAACCAACTAGATCGTCGACCCTACTTCAAGTTATGAATTCAGATTACAACTCTTGTAATCCTAGGAACTAACTTTAATTCCTAAACTCTAACACAAACCCCCCAAGGTTTATGTTCCCAAATATTTAAGTTTCCCCAACTTGAAGACTCTATTCCTACTCCAGTTTATACTTCACTGCATCTAGAAAGAATTAAAGATACAACTCGATAAACACGTAATACAAACAAACTTGACTTAAGAACTATAAAGCATAAGCCTATATATGGATCAAGTTATTCAATCTTGTTTCCTTGCGTTGGCTGCACTTCGTAATAAGAAATCACTCAAATATGAACTCCCTCTATTTGATTGTATTTTGCTTGTAACTCTTTGTTTAAGTGCGCAAGTTTCTTTGGAGAAAACCTTGCCCTATTTATAGATCAAGGATCTTTGCTTCTTCAATTGGAACTTGGTTACTTTTGTGGTTGCCCCTACTCCTTGTAGGATTAGGCATCCTATTTTAATTGGGTTATTCATTATGTATTTCCTCTTCCTTGTAGGAGTCCTTTATAAAAGGAAACTTTTTGCACTGGTTTGTAGTCGAAAAAGTAACTCATCCACCACCTTATAACTTCTTCTTTGCGTGATTAACGTTCTCCTAATCCCAGTTGGACTTGGTCTAAAAGGAATATGTCGGCACAACCTGTTCCTTTCATCTGTTCCTCTATTTGTCAATCATCAAAAATTTTCTTGATCTAACAGTAATCAATCTACTTAATGTTATTTGACTTTTTTGATGCATATGATTGAGCTATTTGATGTGTTTGATTTGATTTACTTGAAATGTGAGTTGAACATGTTGCTATAGAGATTGAAATGCTTTGTACTTGAGAGTAATTTTTTGATACTTATCGGTTGTTGAAATGTGACTTTTGGTCTATGATCTTTGAGCCTTGAGACATGTTTATTGTAGAACTGTTAGGTTGGGCTGATTTATTTGCAGGTTGTAGTTTGTGGAGGTTCGGTTGGGATGAAAAGAAATATTCGATTTAACCGGGCTGCCTAATTTATTAGGTTGCTTGCTTGGTACCGTATTGGTGGTACTCACTCCTTGCTTCTACACTTGTGTAGGTTCCGAGCCCGAACCCGTGTGATCTTCTTCTTCTTCTGACTTCGAGGCTCGTAGAAAGACTTGAGAGGTAGCTGCTTGTCATCTCAGCAGATCTTTTTTCCTTTATTTATGCTTTGTTCTATTTGAGGAGCAAAGACATTTGAGACTTGTATTTATCCTTTGAATTATGTATTTACTTTAGTGGCTTGTATACGTGACAACCAGATTTTGGGGTGTTATTTAGAATGAATAAATTTTCCACTTTGTCTTATTTTTGCTTTATTTATTTCCGTTATTCTTTCGTTTTCATTGGGTTGAGGCTGACTTGTCTTGGTGAGAATAAACAAGTGTCATCACATTTATTTTTTGATCATTACAAATGGTATCAGAGCCAGGTTTCCTTATCTTTTCAAGGCTTCAGGTACTTTCTTTTGATTCATGTTTGAGGACGAACATGATTTTTAGTGGTGGATAATGTAATGACCCGGTTGGTCATTTTTTATATTTTCATGAAAATTACCATTTTGTCCCTCCTATATTGATCCGAGTTGTTTCTTAATTGAGTTTTAGAAGTTGGTTCCTAACCTTGGGGGAAAAAGTTGAGAATTTGAGTAAGTTTGTGTTTTTGAAAGGCTAAGTTGCTTAAAAGTGGTTTTCAAAGTCTTATGGAGTTTCGAGTGTTAGAATGGAATTTCATTGATTCTATTAGTTCCGAAATGCAGAAATTGGTCTATGAGAGTTATTGGTTTCAGATTCGGAGTCATTTTGAGGATTTGAGGTCCAAAGTTGTAAAATTATGGAAATTTAGCCTTTGGGTTGACTTTGGTCAACATTTTGGGTTCAGATGCTTGGATTGGAATTCCGAGAGTTTCGTTGATTTTGGGGGATGATTTTAGTCTTGGTTGATTTTTGTGAGGACTCGAGCTTGTCTTAGCTTTTTTGAGCATTTATTAGTTTTTGGTGCTTTTCACGGATGTCGAGTCAAAGAGATCTCAGATTCATATTTTGACGGTTCCATTGAATCCGGAACATCTAGTATAATTGATTTACATATATGGTTTGTGTGTACGAGGTTCCGAACGAGTCCCAGGGGTTGTTTCGATGATTTTTTAGTTGGGTAATTTTCTGGTTCTGGTGCATGACCATTTTGGTCATGGCAATCGCGAGACTCCCTCATCTCGATCGCATAGCATTGATCTAAGGTGCATCGCGATCGTGTGGGTTTTGTCGTGATTGTGATGGTCAATTTTAATGAGTTGACTGTTTTACTCATCGTGATCGCATGAATTTTGGTCGTGATCGCAATGAGCATTTGAGACCTGGACATAATGTTTTTCTCAAAATTCAGAGTTTCAACCCCATTTCATTATTTTTAAGTTGTGGGAGCTTTGGTGTGGCAATTCGGACCAAATTTTCAACGAAAAGCTTTTGGATAATGATTCTTAACTCTAAAACTTTAATTATCCATTATTATATTGGAGTTCATGTGCTCAAATCAAGATTTTGAATTGATAAAATTGAGGGTTTGACATGAACTTGAGTTTGATCTAAAATGATAATTTTGAAGTGGTTTTCAATCCTTTTTTGAATGGATTTTCTCCAATAAGTTCCTAAAGCCTTAAATATTCATTCTCAAGTATTAAATTTCAGATTCAAACCTTAATTTCATAATTGAATTTTGTGTTGATTGATCAATTTTTCAAGGAATTGATGTGGGTATTGTTGTTTCCGGAAATTCATTGTGAATACTTGATTGCTATAGATTGAGTGGCTTTGGAAGTGAGTCGGAAAGGGAAAACTCAAGCTTCGGATTGATTGTTGGTTGCTTAAAGACAAGTGATCTTTTAAACTTTGCAATTTGGTTGAATTGCTTCGTTTTCTTCATTGCCTATGTGTTGGGGAGTAATCGGGATTGACGTGAATGATTATTTGTTCCACTCAATTAATGTTAATCAACAAAAAGGGGAAAAAAGAAAAGGCTTCTTGATGATATAGATAAATTGTGAATTGCCTTGCTGTGGCCCCTATTTGATTGATTGGTGAATTGCTTAAAAGCATGGAATGTGGACTTGAATTGTATGAATTTTTGTCTCTCCATGTGGTGTGATATTGTTTTTGTGCATTGATTGTTGACACCGTGATGAGACACTTGATAAAAGCCGAAGAGAAATAATTCCGGCTAATCATATAAATGCCGAAGGAAAATGGCTCCGGCAAGTGCTATTTTGTGATAAAGCCGAAGAGAAATGATTTCGGCTAGTGATATAAATACAAGGGAAATGGTTCCGACAAGTGCTAATTGTGATAAAAAACCAAAGGAAAATGTTTCTGACTAGTGATCTAAATGTCGAAGGAAAATGATTCCGACAAGTGAATTAATGTGAAAGCCGAAAGGAAATGGTTTCGGTTAGTGACATTGTGCCGAAGGGAAATGGTTCCGGAAAATGTTGACCTTGGTGATCAATCTACTTGATGCATATATTTGACTTATTTGATGCATGTGATTGAGCTATTTGATGTGTTTGCTTTGGTTTACTTGATATGTGAGTTGAACATGTGGCTATAGAGATTGCAATGCTTTGGATTTGAGAGTAATGTTTTGATACTTATCTATTGTTGAAATGTGATTTTTGATCTATGATCTTTGAGTCTTGAGACCTGTTTATTGTAGAACTTTTAGGTTATGCTGATTTCTGTGTAGGTTGTAGTTTGTGAAGGTTTGATTGGGATGGAAAGGAGTATTCGATTTAGCTAGCTTGCCTAATTTATTAGGTTGCTTGATGGGTACCGTGTTGGTGGTACTCACTCCTTGCTTCTACACTTGTGTAGGTTTCGAGCCTGGACCCGTGTCATCTTCTTCTTCTTCTGACTTCGAGGCTCCTGGAAGGACTTGAGAGGTAGCTGCATGTCATCTCAATGGGACCTCTTTCCTTTATTTATGCTTTGTTCTATTTGAGAAGCAAAGACATTTGAGACTTGTATTTATCTTTCGAATTTTGTATTTAATTTAGTGGCTTGTACACGTGACAACCAAATTTTGGGGTGTTGTTTAGAATGAATAAGTTTTCCGCCTTTGTCTTGTTCTTGTTTTATTTATTTCCATTTTTCTTTCGTTTTCGTTGGGTTGAAGCTCACTTGTCTTGGTGGGAATAGACAAGTTTCATCACGTCCATTTTTTGGTCGTGACAATGCGGAAGCTTATAATTGTAAGTCAAGATAGTGATAAATTAGATGAAAAAAACAATAATAAAAAGAATAAAATTATTATATAGTTTGACCAATTGGCCTACATATGAAAAAATATTATAATAGAAAATATTAAAATTGTTGAGAGAAAATCTCCTCATAAGCCAAACTCTTTAAACGTCTATATTGTGGATGCTATTGTGTTCATGGTATGAGAAGATGAGTCTTCAATTTATAGAGTTCCAAACTCTTCCTCCAAGGAAGGAATAACCTAAATATGGACAAAAACTATACTTTCCTTTCAGGAAAAGTAAAACAATTATGGTAATGCTTTAACTTTCCTTCTAGAAAAGAATAAAACTCAAATATGGTAAGAAAATCAGCGTAAAACCCTAACAAATCTCCTTTTTTGACTGGATTTTCTTGACAAAACTTTATACGTCTTCTTCATTGCATGATATTTTCGGTTTTCACATAGTCTTCATTATTGTTGGTTGTCATGGTTAAAAATAAAGTTTAAAATATATGGGTTAAAAATGGTTTTAAAATATTTTATTTTTATTTTTAAAATTGCAGCAACAACAATGTTGAAAATATGGTTTAAAACGTTTTCTCCGCATGTAACTAGACAAAAATCTTCATTATCAACTAATATGGAACAACTATTTTTGGTATAATGATCAACTAATATGAGACAGAGGAAATATTTTTTGATTTTTGTTGTAGTGTCGTAAACAACCATCTAGCCACCTTGCACCACTTGATTCAGATTAAAGAATTATATTCCCACAGTGAATAACATCTCTTTAATCATCATATCATCCAAAAGTTGAAATATATATGAAAAATTTTGAACTTTTATGCTGCAATTGGTAGGGAATGATGGACAACTGCTGGTTTTGAGTGAAGATTAATGTGTGCAAACCTGACAAGGGAGAGATTGGATAGTGTTCGAGAACCCGACCAAATCTAGAAACCAAACCGGTGGGTGGATGGAAAATCGGAGCGGCTCAACATAAACGCTGACTCTTCTTGTCCCGCTTACTATATTTTTTTCTAATAAATATTTTTTCTTTTTTAATTGTAATAAATATTGAAAAATATTTTTCAAATCAACTTATTTACCTAAATTTGATACAAAATGACTTTTATAATTGGTCAAGAAAAGTCATTTTTTGAATTAAAAACTTATTATAAAACTCAAAGACAAAGTGGAGAAAATTTTCAAATAAGTCATTGAAGTTTTTAAAAAAGCTTATCTACTCCCTCCATTTCTATTTAGATGTCATTATTTTAGATTTCACATCTCTTAAGAAACTAGGTAAGTTTATCATTATACCCTTATTTAGTGTTATCTTGAAGTAAAGTTTTCAATAAATGAACATGAATTAATTTATTTTGATTAATTAATTTGACCAATGAATATGAATTAATTATTTTGTTTTTCTATGTTGGTCAAATACATGATTGCTAGACTAATAACATTCAAGGGTAAAGTAGGAAAAAAAGGTCATTTATGCATTGTTTTTGTGAAATGACAAGTATTAAGGAACATCTATTTTTAAAAAAGACGACGTATAAATAGGAAATGATGAAGTATGTCTTTGGTTAATAATGGAGTTTAATTATAATCATGTTGATGAACCGAAGTGTTCATTGGTTTGGCATATCAATTTTGCAGGTATGGCATGGTCGCCTCTATTTTGCCCCGATCTCTTTGTAGATCTGAGCCTCTAAATCATAATCAACAACATTTGATTCATGAAAATTTACTCGAAATTATTGAATGATATAATTTTTTTATTTTACATTTCAATTCTTTCTTGTTTTTTATACTAGTTAAAAGATTCAATACTATTTTATATATTTGTTTTATGCTTAAATTCAGGTAAACATAATTGACTAGCCCAAGGTAAGGGAGGAGCGTCATGGCTAGAGGTCGAAGAAGCTTCAACCTCGGCAATCTAAGTGAGGTGATGCCTTTGAAGTAGCGGCCCTATAGGTGTGACTGAACTCGCCGATCAGGTGTATACTGATTTGGCTTATGACATGGCCCAAGTAATCTACCTCCTCCTTAATAAACGAGCACTTCTCTTTCTTGATTTAAAATTGAGTAGTTGAAAATTTTTACGTAGATGCTCCACGTGCTTCTCCGGGGTATTAGTATAAATAAGCTGATTTTTCACCGATTTTTAGTGTTCAGTCATTTCTAGCAAAGTTTAAAGGACATATTCTTTGTCGATTTTAGGTTCTAATGAAATATACTGCTGAGGTTATACTCTTACTTCTTTTTATTTTATGTGATATTATATTTTAAACTATTAATTATTATTCAATACGGGAGACATGATAAGATGATACTCAAAGTCCAGAAAATGTATTTCTGGTTAATCGATACTCCCCCTATCCTTTTTACTTTCCAATTTTGATTTTTTTACTTTTCCCTTTTTATTTGTTATTTTTGACAAATTAAGAAAAGACAATATTTATTTATCTATTATATCTTCAATTTATTTAGAGTTGATTTTGGAATTTTATCAATTAATAGGGGTAAAATGGTAAACTCACTATATCAATTATTATTTTCTTAATTGATGTGTTAAGTCAAAAAAAGACAAATAAATAGAGACAAAGGGAGTATATATTTATCTGTACTTTTTGGAGCCAAAATAAATAAATAAATTAAGTTTGACATGATGCACCGTTTCCTCATATGCATCCTTTGATGATTAAGTTCCCTTTTAATTTTTTTCAAACTTTTGCATGCAACTTTACTTTCCATTAATGAACCAATGAGAAACTTTTTGTGCTTAACAACGGGTCTTTTTGAAGAGAGTGTATTAGATAAAATAACTTATGTCTGTTAATAGTATTTATTTTAGTACATTTTTTTAGTCTATATATAATTAATGTACATTATATTTGATATTAAGGTATGTATAATTAATACATGAAAATCTATGGTATTAATAATGCAAAGAATTTTAATATATGTTTTGCTATGGAGTACTTGATTGAGTATTTGGCTAACGGTAAAAATAGCTTTTCTCCACAACTTCTGCAATAAATCAAAGCTATTACGTACAATTAGCAACATATAGCCCAATGTTAATTAGCAACTAATAGCCCAAAAAAAACACGTATTAGCTTAAAAGAAATATAAGACACTTTTTACAGTTATTTTTTAACCATGTACAACTAACCGGCATTAATTAAGGAGATGTGGGATTATTTTTCTTTCTTATTTTTAATTCCTGTAATTAAGGAAGTTAGCTTCTCAGTTTCTTTAAATTGTCAAACTCAACTTTATTATCAGTCTATTTAAAAATAATATTAACACAGTTTACAATAACATAAAGATATATTTGATTGTAATTTTGTGAATTATATTTTTACCAACCGACAGTAATTAGTCTATTAAAAACACGGTTGCTTACTTTTAAGAAATGGATTTTCTTTATTAATTAACCCATTAAAAAAAGGTTACATCAACTTTTAATGAAGGAATTTTTTTTATTCTTTAATTAACTTATTAAAAGATTGTGACTAATTTTAAGGCAAGAAAATATATTATTAATGTTCAATTAACGTGTATTAATTATCATATAATTGACAATAATTAATCAAATAATATAAAAGGCAATGATTTTTATTAGAAACTGTAATAATACGTATGCATAAATTATATATGTTTGTATACATAAGAATATTAACAATAATTATAGTTCCAATTACATAATGTATACATAAAAAAAATTAATATACTTATGTATACACGAAAATTTATTCGTAAAAATTGGCGTGTAAATTTTGTTGATGTATACAGTAACTGTAGCATATATACATAAGCTATATGATGTATACATAAGAAATTTACCAACAATTATAGGTATTACTATAATGAATACAAGAATGAGATTAATATGATACATGTATAAATAAAATTTTATTCATAAATTGTACATGTGATTTTTTTTATGTATACAGTAACTGTAGTATGTGTACATTGGTTCATATTCATCTTTGTATTCATTGTTTTGTATTCACCTAATAAATTTGTATACATTTATTTAATTTGAGATTGACATTCATTAGAATACATTGGTTTGTATTCATCAAAATCAACATTCTGATTTTTTACGAGAATCTTATGAGAACCTTTCTTACCCATGAAATTTAAAACAAAAATTTCAAATACTATAACATGAATTTTTGCCAAAAAAAAGTTTTTAAAACTTTAATTCCACAAATCACGAAATTTCAAAATTAATTGGGCAAGAAATGTGTAATGACCCTCCAGGTCATTTCTGTGTTGATGCCTTCTTTCTGTCGTTTAGAGCATTCCTGTAGCGACCCAAGTCATTTATGACTTGCTGGCACTGATTGTTCGGTCGCCTAGTCGTTCATTTGGTTTTTATGCCTGTTTTTCTGTTTTGGAGCTTCTGAACCTTGAAAAGTTGATTTTGGTCATAACTTCAGGTAAACGACCTCATATGAGAATTCTGAGGGTTCCATAAGTTCCGGAGTGGCAAAATTAGGCTAGGAGCATGGTTTGCCCGAGTCCTGGGGTTTTGGTGTGATTTTGGGGCCAGTTAACTCTTTTGCCTTCGATATTTGGCTTAAGGTTGACTTCTGTCAACATTCTTGGTAAACACGCTTGGATGGAAATTCCATCAGCCCGGTTAGTTCTGGAATGCCGAGTTTGGTCTAAAATGACCCTTCGAGAAGTTCCGGGAGCTTCCGATCAAAATCCGAGGCCCCTGCTAGAAATTGGCTAAAATGGCCTAACGGGTGTGGGACCGACTTTTTATCAAAATGACCTCGTATGGGAATTTCGACTGTGCCATTGAGTCTAGAACATTGAATTAGAGGGGGTAGCATATTTCGTTTGCGTGCATAGGGTTCCAAACGAATTCTGGGCACTCCGTCGGAGTTTTGGAGTTGCCAAAACTCAGCTGTTGCAACTGCTGGTTACAGCAAACCCATCTCCTCTCCGTATTTGCGGGATAGGCTCCGCGTTCGCGGAGGTGTAGGAGGGTCTACTCCGCATTCGCAGACCAGTGGTCGCATTCGCGGAGGTTTGGGAGCCCGTGCTCCGCGTTCGCGGAGTACTGCGTGTGTGGGGTATTGTTGTTCTCCGTGTTCGCGGGGCTGGGGCCGCGTTCGCGGAGGTCTGTGAGTAGGTGGAGGCTTTGCTCTCCGCATTCGTGGAGCTTTTTAAGTTTCCCCTCCACATTCGCAGAGCTTTGGCCACGTTTGCGGAGAAGGACGAGGATCAGTGGTTTATAAATATAGTTCGAAGCTCATTTGGAAGAAACCTTTGAAATATCATATCTTCTTCATCTCAAGTTGGTTTTTTGTATTTCGAAGTCCCAGCGTTCAGAATTTTGTTGGGCTCGTGGGTTTTTGATTAGCTAGCATTGGGTGACCCTCGATTGTCGTGAATTCGAGGCGTAAGTTGCTTCTTGGCCTTGTGTTATTGAAAAGTTTTGCATTTCTTGTTATTGGTTGTTGGAGCTGCTCCGACCCTCGATTTGCGTCCCATTTTGGACTGTAGGTTCGGGGGAGGATTTAGGATCTCCGATTTCTTAGTTTTGATGCGATTGTTGGGCTGTTTGGGCTACTACCATGTTGTAGGTTGGATTGTTGGCTTGAATTATTGGGATTCGTGTTGTGAATTACCTGTTGGGGTGGTTATCTGTTGTTGCATGCGTGGGTTCGGGATATTAGTTGTTGTTGTGTTGATTGCTTATGTTTTCAGCCTTAGATTAGGGAAATGTAGTATTGCCTTAGTCCCATGTACCTATTTGACCTGAGTATGTATCCAACGTCGATTCGGATGGACTAGATCCTTGTAGACTAGTGTAGCAGACTTGGGTTTGATAGTTGAGCCTTAGTTTAGGCGTTTTCGCGGCTTCTTATGCGTTGCTTCTCCTCTCCCTCTATTTCAGCGTAGCCAGGTTATTTGTTTAGAGATCTCGTTATTGCGCCATTGTTGGTTGGATTGTGCCAGGCTGGGAGCCTTCGGTTGTGATTCCTATGAGGGCGGCGGCCCGTGGAGTTGGCTTTCGTGTAGTGATTGGTCGCGATGGTTATTCGATTCGTGCTCTTGGGTCCTTTACTTAGATTAGGATTAGAGGCTCCTGTACGCAGCTAACGTCTTTCGACTAGCTTCCGGTGATTCTAGCGCTAGGCTGACGGGGATAGTCTGTTAGTTTTGGGCCTGCAACTAACGTTACGCGATTGCAGCTAGCTATTTCTAGCGCGAGGCTGTGCTCATAGGCTACTAGTCCCAGCTATGCAGCCGACGTCACTCGGTAGGAGTTGGTATTTCCAGCGCTGACCTGTCGAGCGTAGGATGTTACTTGGCGATGGTTGGAAGCTCGATAGGTTAATATCTGTTACTCTTACCGGTTCTTGAGACTCCTTGATATTGTTATGATTGAGCTAGGATCTGATATTGTTATGACTGAGCTGGGCTCCGATATTGATATGATTGGGCTGGGATTGGGTGATGTCTTTCGGGTTCGGGACCCTTGGTTTGAAACTTTTGTAGTTGGTGTTCCTTTCATTTCTATAGATTAGCTATTTAAACTTGCGCACGAGTGTGCCTAGCGGGTCTTATGGAGGGCTCAGCTGGGTTTAGTTTAGATGTGTGTACTCTTAGCTTTGTTGTCCGTTCTCTGCTTTCGTTTTAGTAGACCTCTGTTGTAGTTGATTCTATCTTGTTTGCTTGTTTTTACCTTTCTTGCTCAGTCGGCCTATAATGCCTACTGGGTACCTGTTGTTTGGTACTCATGCTACACTCTGCATTTGTTTTCATGATGCAGGTCCGAGCACCAGTTCACAACGTTGAGTTCGAGCCTGCAACTGTGTATCCAGGAGACGAGGGTGAGCACATGGCGATCTGGGATTACCTGTCTTCCTCAGTATTTATATATAGGCTTGTCTTTTGTTTTCGAGACAGTGGTCTCTGTGGTCCACTTTTTGGACTTGTACTCTTGTTAGTGGTTCTGTACATGTGACTTCCAGTTCTTGGGAAATGTTCTGTATATATTTAGTTGTTTCGCTTCAGCTTTCTTGTATTTGCATTCTTGTGTTGCTTCCGCTTGGTTAGATGTAGTTTTCACCCTTAGTCCCATTGCTGTCTAGCTCCGAGATAGGGTCTTGGCTGGCCTACTGGTGGTTTGGTAGGCGCCATCATGACTCGAGAGATTGGGTTGTGACTAGTTTGTATTAGAGCCTAGGTTCGTTGGTCTCACGTGTATAGGATAAACATCTAGTAGAGTCCTGAGGATCAGCGCCGCGACGCACGTGGCTTATCTTCGGGAGGCTACAGGGTGTCCTTAGGATGTTGTGTTATTTTGTATCCTTTCGTGCGTCGTTGCCCAATTGGTTTCGTGAAATCTCATTTGTTTTATTTTGTTGCAGGATGGCTTGCACACGCAGTAGAGGTCAGCCCTGAGGTCGAGGTGGAGGTCGAGGTAGAGCGGCGGCGGTAGACCGTGACAAAGAGAGGACTTTGGAGCCGGAGCCTCGGGGAGAGCAGATACCTCCCCAGCCAGTTGGGCCGGGACCAGCCCAGCCACCGCCCACACCAGCGATTGCTCCAGACCTTTAGGGCATGCTTACCCAGATTCTTGCTGCTATTGGGAGTATGCAGCAGCAGCCGGCCCCAGCACCAGTTCCAGAGTCGATTCCAGGACCAGCCTGCCGTAGAGGCTCCTAAGGTTCTCCAGTCGTCGGCACCGATCGCAGTTCAGCCGGACCCTTAGGATGGGGTGATGCCATTGAGGGAGCAAAAGATGCTCGGAGTGTTCCTTAGACTATCACCGCCGAGGTTTTCTAGGATTGTCGGGGAGGACGCCCATGAGTTTCTGACCACCTACCGGGAGCGTTTGCAGACGTTGGGTTTAGTGGAGTCCAGAGGAGCAGATTTCAAAGCTTACCAGCTCGACGGACCAGTGAGGCAGTGGTGGCGTTCTTTCGTTGAGTCCAGGCCAACTAGATCCCCACATGTGTCATGGGCTGAATTTTCTGAGGCTTTTGTGGCCCAGTTCATTCCCTGGAGCATCAAGGATCGACTCCGTGATGAGTTCTCAAGATTGGAGCAGGGCTCCATGACAGTATCAGAGTACGAGGCTAGATTTTTAGAGTTGTCCCGCTATGCCACCATGATTCTGCCGACAAAGGAGGAGCGGGTCATATGCTTTGTTAGAGGGTTGTGGCTGCAGCTGAATATTGAGTCGCAGGCTATGTTGTTAGCGGGCCGATCATTTCTGGATGTGTTGGATCACGCTCGTACCATTGAGCAGCTTCATCGCGAGGCCCACGGGGGCAGCGACAAGAGGGCTAGGTCGTAGGATAGTCACAGTGGGAGCCGTCATAGGCCGAGGGACACCCGGGATCGAGGTTTTCAGTGATTTCAATCAGGGCAATCCATTCTCCCGTATCAGGCTTCCTTACAGATCTTTAAGGGTGATCAGCACCGCTAGAGTGGTCATAGTGCCGGCCTGAGTCAAGGTCGAGGCGGGTCTCAGGTGGGTTCTTCAGGTAGGGTTGGCCGGTCATCAGCAGGGAGCAAATCGTCATAGGGTTAGGGAGTGCCCTTTATCCAGGTTAGCTTTATCGGCTTCGCAGCCAGCGAGACATGTGTCAACTGTAGCACCTCCAGCAGGAGGAGGAGGTCAGCAGAAGGATTCCCGGGGAGGTCCTCGGGGTGGCAGGTCAGGCGGTAGAGGAGTCCATGGCCATTTCTATGCGGTTCCAGCTAGAGCGAGGCCAAGGCATCAGATGCGGTGATCACAGGTACGGTTCTTTTATGCCATCAGCCCGCTTCAGCATTATTTGATCCTGGATCCACCTATTCTTATGTTTCTGATTATTGTATGCCTCGTTTGAGAGTGAGTCCTGAGCCCTTATATGTGCCTTTGCGTGTTTCGACCCAGTAGGGGATTCTTTAGTAGTGGATCGAGTGTGTCGATCTTGTTTGGTGACTATTCAGGGGCAGGACACTCTAGTTGACCTTATTGTGCTTTGTATGGTGGATTTCGATAAGATTCTGGGCATGTATTGGCTATCTTCTCACCGGGCTGTCTTGGACTGTTATGCCAAGACCGTGACTTTAGCCATGCCAGGTATCCTACTGGTGGTGTGGCAGGGTTCTTGTAGTCTCACACCGGTTAGGGTTATTTCGTATGTTTGAGCTAGGAGGCTTGTAGCTGGCGGTATTTTGGCATACTTGGCTTATATCAGAGATGTGAGTAGGGAGGTCCCTACAGTTCATTCAGTACCAGTTATCCGTGAGTTTGCAGATGTGTTTCCTACCGACCTTCCTGGCCTACCCCCAGAGTGTGATATAGATTTTGCCATAGACTTGGAGTCGGGTACTCGACCCATTTCTATTCCTCCATATCGTATGGAATATGCAGAGCTTAGAGAGCTCAGTGGTCATCTTCAGGATCTCTTAGGTAAGGGATTCATCAGATCTAGTGTGTCGCCTTGGGGTGCCCGAGTGTTGTTTGTGAAGAAAAAGGATGGCACCATGCGGATGTGTATTGACTACAAGCAGTTGAATAAGGTGACGATGAAGAACCGTTATCCTATGCCTCGTATTGATGATCTATTTGACCACCTTCAGGGTGCCGCCATGTTTCGAAGATTGACTTGAGATCTGGATACCATCAGCTGAGGATTAGAGTAGAGGATATCCCTAAGACAATATTTAGGACTCATTACGGCCATTATGAGTTCCTAGTGATGTCTTTTGGGTTGACTAATGCCCCTGCCGCCTTTATGGATTTGATGACTCGAGTGTTCAGGCAGTATTTGGACTCCTTTGTCATAGTCTTCATCGATGACATCTTGGTATACTCGCGGAGCCACAGTGATCATGAGCAGCATTTGAGGATAGTGCTCCAGACTTTGAGAGATCATTGGCTTTATGCCAAGTTCTCAAAGTGTGAGTTTTGGCTGGAGTCTGTAGCATTATTGGGGCATGTGGTGTCCAAGGATGGCATTATGGTAGATTCGACAAAGATTGAGGCTACTCGTAGTTGGGCCACGCCTACTTCTGTGACTGAGATTCGGAGCTTCGTCGGATTGGCAGGGTACTACAGGCGCTTCGCAAGGGATTCTCCGCTATAGCAGCACCTGTGACTCAGTTGACTCTCCAGGATGTTCCATTTTTATGGTCGGAGGAGTGTGAGAGGAGCTTTCTGAGGCTCAAGGAATTGCTTACCACCGCTTCTATATTGACTCTTCCAATTGAGGGCGAGGGCTTCACGTTTTATTGTGACGCATTCGGCGTTGGTTTGGGTTGTGTGTTGATGTAGCAGGGTCGGGTTATTGCTTATGTGTCGAGGTAGCTTAAGTTGCATGAGCGAAACTACCCCACTCAGGACTTGGAGTTGGCGGCGGTAGTTTTCACGCTTAAGATCTGGAGGTATTACCTTTATGGAGTTCATTGCAAGGTAATTACTGATCACAGGAGCCTTCAGTATATTATGAGCCAGAGGGATCTTAATTCGAGGCAGCGCCGTTGGATTGAGCTCCTGAAGGACTATGATCTCTCTATTCTCTACCATCCGGGCAAGGCGAATGTAGTAGCGGACGCCTTGAGTCAGAGGGCAGGGAGTATGGGTAGTCTAGCCTTCCTTTCTGTTTCGGAGCTGCTCTTGGCTTTGGACATTCAGTCCTTAGCGAATCAGATGATCAGACTCGACATTTTAGATTCCAGTCGGGTGTTAGCATATGTGGGGGTTCAGTCATCGCTTCTTGGTCAGATCCATAGTCGTCAGTTCGAGAAAGAGTCTTTGGTGGAACTCAGAGATAGAGTGTTGACAGGTGATGTTGGGCATGCTACCTTAGATTCAGATGGGTTATTAAGGTTTGCCAGCTAGTTGTGTCTTCCTAGGGTTTGTGACTTGATTCAGCTGATTCTTAGCGAGGTCCATGACTCCAGATACTCTATTCATCCGGGCACAACTAAGATGTATCGTGATTTGAGACAGTATTACAGGTGGAGAGGTATGAGAAGGGACATCTCAAACTATGTGTCCCGCTGTTTGTGTTGCCAGCAGGTGAAGGCCGAGCATATAAGGCCTGGTGGAGAGTTGCAGAGATTGCCCATTCCTAACTGGAAGTGGGAGCGCATCACTATGGACTTTGTGGTAGGGTTGCCACGGACTTCTAGAGGTGTTGACATCATTTGTGTCATTGTGGATCGATTGACCAAGTCAGCACACTTCATCCCAGTCCATTCTTCCTTCAGTGCTGAAAGGTTGGCCCGTATCTACACTCAGGAGGTAGTCCGTCTTCATGGTGTGCCTGTTTCCATCATCTCAGACCGGGGTTTACAGTTCACTTCCAGCTTTTGGAGAGTATTCCAGGAAGAGTTGGGCACCCGCGTCGACCTTAGCATAGCTTTTCACCCGCAGACGGATGGCCAGTCGGAGCGTACTATTCAGGTTCTTGAGGATATGTTGCGGGCTTGTGTTATGGATTGTGGAGTTCAATGGGATTAGTTCTTGCATTTGGCGGAGTTTGCGTACAACAACAACTACCATTCCAGCATCCAGATGTCCCCTTTTGAGGCCTTATATGGTAGGTGTTGTCACACTCCAGTTGGTTGGTTTGAGTCTATGGAGCCGAGGCCGTGTGGTACAAACTTGTTTCAGGAGTCCTTGGATCATGTGAGGGTGATTAAGGATAGGCTCAAGACAACTCAGAGTAGACAGCGGAGTTATGCAGACCGCAGGCGTCGACTGTTGAGATTCGCCGTGGGTGATAGAGTATTCCTTCGAGTGTCGCCCATGAAGGGCATGATGAGATTTGGAAGGCGGGGCAAGCTTATCCCCAGGTATATTGGGCCTTTTGATTTTTTGAGGGCAGTTGGGGAGGTGGCTTATGAGTTGGTTTTACCTCCAACATTCTCAGCCATCCATCTAGTTTTTCATGTTTTGATGCTGCGCCGATATGTTCTAGATGAGTCGCATGTGCTCCAGTATGATGCAGTTGAGTTGGATGATCGTCTGACCTATAGTGAGGAGCCAGTTGCAGTTCTAGCCAGAGATGTGACGTAGCTGAGGTCGAGAGTCATTCATGTAGTTAAGGTCCTTTGGAGGCACCGTCCAGTTGAGGAAGCTACCTGGGAGTCCGAGCGGGAGATGCGGGAGCAGTTCCCCAGCTTATTTGAGCCCTCAGGTAGTTCTTAATCGTTACTTTCGCGGACGAAAGTCTTTTTAGTAGTGGATGTTGTAATGACCCTCCAAGTCATTTCTGTGTTGATGCCTTCTTTCTATCATTTAGAGCATTCATGTAGCGACCCCAAGTCATTTATGACTTGCTGGCACTGACTGTTCTGTCGCCTGGTCGTTCGTTTGATTTTTATGCCTGTTTTTCTATTTTGGAGCTTTCGAACCTTGAAAATTTGATTTCGGTCATAACTTCAGGTAAACAACCTCAGATGAGAATTCTGACGGTTCCATCAGCTCTGGAGCGATCAAATTAGGCTAGGAGCATGGTTTGCCCGAGTCCCGAGGTTTCTAGGGTAATTTGGGGCCAGTTAGCTCTTTTGCCTTCGATATTTGGCTTAAGGTTGACTTCGGTGAACATTCTTGGTAAACGCGCTCAGATGTAAATTTCGTTAGTGCGGTTAGTTTCAGAATGCTGAGTTTGGTCTAGAATAACCCTTTGAGAACTTCTGAGAGCTTCCGATCAAACTCCGAGGCCCCCGGTAGAAATTGGCTAAAATGGCCTAATGGGTGTGGGACCCACTTTTTGTCGAAACGACCTCGTATTGAAATTTTGACTGTGCCATTGAGTCCAGAACTTCGAATTTGAGGGGGTAGCATATTTCGTTTGCGTGCACAGGGTTCTGAACGAATTCCGGGCACCCCATCGGAGTTTTGGAGTTGCCAAAACTCAACTGTTGCAGCTGCTCGTTACTGCAGACCAATCTCCTCTCCGCATTTGCGGGATAGGCTCCGCGATTGCTGAGGTGTAGGAGGGTTTACTCTACGTTCGCGGACCAGTGGTCGCGTTCGCGGAGGTTTGGGAGCCAGTGCTTCGCGTTCGCGGAGTACTGAGTTGGTAGAGGCTTTGCTCTCCGCCTTCGCAAGCCTGGGGCTGCGTTCGCGGAGTTTTGGAAGTTTCCCGTCCTCATTCGCGGAGCTTTGGCCGCGTTCGTGAAGAAGGACGAGGATCAGTGGTTTATAAATATAGTTCGAAGCTCATTTGGAAGAAACCTTTGAAATATCATATCTTCTTCATCTCAAGTCGGTTTTCGGTGTTTGCTAAGTCCCAGGCGTTCAAAATTTCATTGGGCTCATGGGTTTTCGGTTGGTTAGCATTGGGTGACGCTCGATTGTCGTGAATTTGAGGCGTAAGTTGCTTCTTGGCCTTGTTTTTTGAAAAGTTTTGCATTTTTTGTTGTTTGTTGTTGGAGCTTATTCGAGCCTCGATTTGCGTCCCATTTTGGACTGTAGGTTTAGGGGAGGATTTAGGACCTTCTCACGGAGTCAATTCTAGAAAATCCGGAGCGGGTCCCACATTCCCGATTTTGACTTCGAAAATTGGTCTTTCTTCAATTTTTTTGATTTTAGTGTCTAAACTACCGTATTGACGCTGTGACTCTATTTTTATCAGTGTGGCAGCAGTCTGAGGCCGTTCGGAAAGGGAAATTTCTGGATGAGTGACTTGGAGCATACGTGATCGGCTTTTTGGTAAGTTACAACTTCCCTTTCTTTTTAGATTGAGCTAGATTGTGTAATTACTTGAGGATTCATGTGAATCTTGGGCTCGGTAGTTAGTATGATTCTTCCTCTTCTCCGATTTCGTAGTTTTGATGCAATTGTTGGGCTGTTTGGGCTAGTACCATGTTATAGGTTGGGTTGTTGGCTTGAATTATTGGGATTCGTGTTGTGAATTACCTATTGGGGTGGTTATCTGTTGTTGCATGTGTGGGTTCAGGATATTTGTTGTTGTTGTGTTGATTGCTTATGTTTTCAGCCTTAGATTAGGGTAGGGTTGTATTGCCTTAGTCCCATGTACCTGTTTGACCTGAGTATGTATCTGACGTCGATTCGGATGGACTAGATCCTTGTAGATTGGCGTAGCAGACTTGGGTTTGATAGTTGAGCCTTAGTTTAGGCGTTTTCGCAGCTTCTAATGCGTTGCTTCTCCTCTTCCTTTATTTCTGCGTAGCTGGGTTATTTGTTTGGAGATCTCGATGTTGCGCTGTTGTCAGTTGGATTTTGCCAGGCTGGGAGCCTTCGGTTGTGATTCCTATGAGGGCGGTAGCCCATGGAGTTGGCTTTTGTGTAGTGATTGGTGGCGATGGTTATTCGATTCTTGTTCTTGGGTCCTTTACTTAGATTTAGGATTAGAGGCTCCAGTACGCAGCTGACGTCTTCCGACTAACTTTCGGTGTTTCCAGCGCTAGGCTGACTGGGTTAGTTTGTTAGTTTTGGGCCCGCAGCTGATGTTACGGGATTGCAGCTAGCTATTTCCAGCACGAGGCTGTGCTCGTAGGCTACTAGTCCCAGTTACACAGCTGACGTCACCCGGTTGGAGCCGGTATTTCCAGTGCTGACCTGTCGAGCGTATGATGTTACTTGGCGATAGTTGAATGTTCGATTGGTTAATACCTGTTACTCTTACCGGTTCTTGAGATTCCTTGATATTGTTATGACTGAGCTGGGCTCTCATATTGTTATGACTGAGCTAGGCTCTGATATTGTTGTGACTGAGCTGGGCTCTGATATTGTTATGATTGGGTTGGGCCCGGGTGATGTCTTTTGTGTCCGGGACCCTTGGTTTGAAGCTTTTGGCGTTGGTGTTCCTTTCATTTCTGTAGATTAGCTATTCTGTGTACCTGTCGGGCTTATGGGGTTCCGTTTTATTTAAACTTGCGCACGAGTGTGCCCAGTGGGTCTTATGGGGGGCTCAGCTGGGTTTAGTTTAGATGTGTGTATTCTTAGCTTCGTTGTCCGTTCTCTGCCTCCGTTTTAGTAGACTTCTGTTGTAGTTGATTCTATCTTGTCTGCTTGTTTTTACCTTTCTTGCTCAGTCGTCCTATAATGCCTACTGGGTACCTGTTGTTTGGTACTCATGCTACACTCTGCATCTGTTTTCGTTATGCAGGTCCGAGCACTAGTTCCTAGCGTTGAGTTCGAGCCTGCAGCTTTCTGTTCAAGAGACGAGGGTGAGCACGTGGCGTTCTGGGATTACCTGTCTCCCTCAGTATTTATATTCTGGTTTGTCTTTTATTTTCGACACAGTGGTTTCTGTGGTCCACTTTTGTGACTTGTACTCTTGTTAGTGGTTCTGTACATATGACTTCCAGTCCCTGGGAAGTGTTTTGTATAAATTTAGTTGTTTTGCTTCAGCTTTCTTGTATTTGCGTTCTTGTGTTGCTTCCGCTTGGTTAGGTGTAGTTTTCACCCTTAATCCCGTTGTTGTCTAGCTCCGGGATAGGGTCTTAGCTGGCCTATTAGTGGGTTGGTAGGTGCCATCATGACTCGAGAGATTGGGTCATGACAAAACTCTACATAATTATATATTAAAATAAATTTTTGGGAGGACCGATGGATAAACATACAGATATATCTGATTTGCATAAATAGAGTGAATTAAGGAGAAGAACATAAAATTTGGAATAGAAGAAAATATATATACATATGATAAGGATTTAAGAAAGAAAAAAAACAAAAAAAGGGAAGAGACCTAAATTTTCACAAAAACAAAATTGAGAAAACTTCAATTCCACAAATCATGACATTTAATAATTAATTGGACAAGAACAAGATTATATATAAAAGATGATTTTTAAAAAAATTCATGAATAAACATATTGTTATATCTGGTTTTCATAGACAAAGTGAACTAAGGAGAAGAATAGAATATTTGGGAGAGAAACAAATATACGTATGAAAAGAATACTAGAAAGAAAAAAAGAGACAAAAAATAGAAGAACTATATTTTAAAACAGTTAACAAATAAAAAAGGATAGATATAAAAAGGAATAATAAAACAATAATTTTTTCATTTTCAAGAAAAAAAAAAGGAGTAATCAAACGTGTTTAGAGAAAAATAAGAGGAAAAAAATATATTTTTTAAGAAAAAGAAAAACGACTATTGAATGCTAAATAAATAAAACAAAATCTTTTTTTTTGCTAAAAATTTAAAATGAGCTATATATTGCCAATTTAGTCTATAGGTTGTCATGTTGTGCCATTTTTTCTATTTTTTTTACTGACCCAACATGATATATACATATTATTTTCATGATCTCAAGAATTATTTTCAAATAATACTGTAACCCCAATTCATATCTTAGTACCTTGAAAACAATTCTACCTCATATTTCATGAACTACTAAATTGTAGATCAATTAATTAATTTTGTGGCACACGAAAATAATATACTTTGAAAACATTAAATATTACATGTATACCATAATATTTATAAAAACTAAATTTTATAAATTATAAAAGGTAGAAAATTTATAAACAAACAGAATAAAGAAAATAAAACTTTGGTTTTATTTTTCACTTTCTTCTTGATTCATTACTTTAATTTGACCACTTTCAAAGCAACGTTACAATGGTTGAGCTTGAGCCATGCCAAACTCTTTTTCTCTGTTATAATTTTTCCCACAAGTTCCTTTAAATCTCCAACAAGACTAGAGAGATGAACACAAGAAATAAAAAAAATATAATTCCATAACTTTGTTAGTATCATATGTTCAACTAAATAAACCAGAAATGCACAAGAAGTAGAAAATTATTCTGAGCCTACAAGTTGCTTGTGTGTCCTTAAGAAATTATAACATCTCACTGTTGCCAAGGTTTTGGTTACTTTCTTCAAGGATAGAATGGAAAAACATTTCTATAATAGCGATAATGCAAATTACAAGACTCTAGCGAACTCGACAAATAGAGCAAATCGCAAGACACTTATGTAATATTTAACGATGATGCACGAAGAAAAATAGAAAATTTTCAGATTTTCAGTGTATCAATAAAATAAAAAACAAGACCTATAAATCTATAGACGGTAAACATGTGAGATAGAAAAATGCCATCAAAAAAGTGTCTTTTTGGTTGAATCGGAAATTTGTTTTTTCTCTTTTCTCATTTTTCATTTCTCATTCACACCTCAGCTCCCTAACCTCACTTTCCCTTTCTAGTGTTCTCTAATTTGTTCCAGAATTAGAACATGTTTGCATTGGCTTATTTCCTTTTCAACTTATAAGTCAAAAGTAATAAGTTAGAATTTTTAATTTATTACTTTTGACTTATTGTTGTTATTTTGACTTAAAAATAAATCCTTAAAACACTTTTTCATTTTACACAAGTACTATAAAAATGTTTAAAAGCTTTTTTAGATTTAAAACACAAAAAATAAGTCAATCCAAACATGCTCTCGCGTTTCTTGCTTTTGTCTTTTGGAATTAAGAAAAGGGAAAATTAGGCCTTCTTTGTGTTGCTATTTTTTCCCTCTTAATAAAAACGGCCCATGTGACCTCTTTTAATTTTGGAGAAACTAAGCAAATACCCCATAAAAGCAAAATAATTACAAACATATACCTCTTTACATTCATACCCCACTAAATAATTACACTATATACCCCCCCCCCACCCCCCCACCCCGCCAAAACTAATTTCGCTTAACTGATACTAAATCAGTACAATATACTGTATTGGTATCATTAAGGTTGATCATTTCGCTTAGTTGATACTAGATCAATATATATATACTGTAATGGTATCATTAAGGTTTATTGTTCAGAAATTACTCATTAGTCAATGATACTATAAGAGTATATGTATACTCTTATAGTATCATTAACTAATAGTAATTTCCTTATCTCTAGGGTTTCCTAATTAGCAACTTCTCCTCTTCTCTGCAACTCTTCCTGAGATAATGGCTTCTTTGTTTAACTCACAGCTAGCGCTTGTTTTGTTCTGCATCGTTTTCATTTTCGAATCAGCTTTCAGCATTTATATCCCTACTACTTTCTTGCTTTTGTTTGCTTATGTGCTTCCATTATGATCTTCTTCTTCTTTGTTTCAGCTGAGCTCTTCGGTGGCTTTACTGAGGGTACTGGGTAACTCTTTGTCCTCCTCTCGATAGCTCTTTGTTTAAACCTTTGTTCTGATCATCTCCTCTGCTCTTACAGGTATCACTAGAATGAAGAAACTGGGATGCATGAACTCTTCTATGTCCATCATTGACGAAGATATATTCCAGGTGCCTCAATACCAATTTGACCCTATGTCCCTTCCTTTTTTGTTGCGAGTCCCTTTTTGTCAGCTGACACAGTGTAGGCTTGGTAGCTTTTTTCACTCTTTTTTTCTATCATTTCTGCTGTAAAATCCTTAATTAAAAGCTAATCCTTAGCTTCCCTTTTCCCTTTATCCTTTGCATGTTGAAGTTCTGATGTAAGGACACTTTGATTTATCAGCATTTATCAATCTTTTCCCGGTTGGTTCTAGCTCTATGAAGTTTGTAAATGTGCAATTTCTTGTATCGTAATCTGCAACTTTATTTCCTTCTCTCATTATGTATTTAAACTACACCTGCCTATTTCTCATTAACTCGTTCACTTGCGCTATTATATCTGCTATGCTCCAAGGGCATTCCCATCTACTTGTTAACACTTGTTTTAACAACACTGAATCTTTTTGAATGATAACCTTTCTATAATTTGCTAAGTGACAATGTTTGGTAGTTTCTAGGATTGCCTTTGCTTCAGCTTCAGTGTTAGTAGTGTCTTCCATAATTTCTCTCTTTGCATATATAAGGTCTCCCTTTTCATCCCTCCGGATTTTCTCTCGACGCTCCATCTGTATTATATTTAACCCAGCCTTCCGTGGGGAAATTTCCATTCTACTTTTGTAATCTTGATTTTTGCCTTGCTTTCCTTCAACTCTTTCATTATCATTGGCCAACTAGTAGCAACTTGTTGTCTAGGTCTCCTCACCTTTAGTAACCTTATAATGTTCACTGTGATGTTATGAATAACTCTTTGTCTCGACATCACCTTTCCTTCATGTTTCATATTGTTCCTCCTCCTCTAGAACTCCCACACTATGATACTTGAAATGTCCAAGTAATAAGCTTTCATACTTTGCTTAAAATCCCTTCCCCACCACATCATAATGACCTCCCTTAGATTCAAATTATCAATATTAAGACCTGCAAAAGAAGAAAAATAGGACCATGTCCAGTTAGCAATTTCAGATTTTCAGAACACATGCATAATTGTCTCTTGTGCAGGGTTTGTGCAACACCAGCATTTTTATGGCCCTTCCACTCCCCACCTCCTAATTCTGTCATCCACAGGTACCAAGAATTTCCATAGCTTCCACATGAGAAAGGTCTTTATGAAAGGCAATCCCTTTACCCAAATGTCTTTCAAAATCTTATTTGGTTGTTCTTTTTGTCTGATGTACTGCCATGCCGACTTCACTGTGAACTTTCCATTTGTTTCTAGCATCCATCTTGGTGTGTCTTTTTTTCTTCCCAATCTCTTGGAGGTTTGATTTTTTCCCTAATGTGCTCTGCCACTTCCTTCGGAATTATCTCTTTAATAAGTTGGTAATCCCACTCTCCATTTCTCACTATGTCCCTCACATGTTGGTATCTATCATCCCATTCATAGCTTTTTTCACTCAAAGAATACAGATCCCCTGTCATGTCCAATTGTCATACCATAGTTGTGCGTTACCTTTTTTTGTTTGCCACCATATATGACGTTCTATCAATTCTCTGGCTTGCAACATCTTCTTTCATACTTGTGATCCTCCATATCCCACTTTCCATATTACCAAATTCTGATTCTCCTTCTTACAATATTTATTGAACATGAATTTGCTCCACATTGTTGAGTGACATCTAAAGTTCCACCATAATTTACAGATTAGGGCCATTGATACATCTTGTAGTAGTTTAAACCCCATTCCCCTCTCTGCCTCTAGTAAGCATAGATTGGTCCATTTTGTCCAATGCCTTCCTTTACCTCCAATATCACTGCTCCAAAAGAGTTGTGCCATCATCCTTTGGATTGTATTTAGTACATTCTTTGGTGGATTCATCACTAATAAACAATGAATGGGGACACTTTGTAGTACATGCTTAATTAGGACAGCTCTTCCCTCATACGACAATAATTTCCCTTTCTATGCTTGTAGCTTTGTACCTATTTTATGAATCATTTGATGATAGTATACTTTCTTCTTCCTCATATAAAAGATGGGGCATCCTAAATATGTGAAAGGAAAGTCCTTCCTCAAAATGTCCATAGTCACTTCTGCCATCATAGCATCTCCTTGAGATACATTTCTGTGCAAATAAATCACACTTTTCTCCTTATTAATTTTTTGGTCAGACATTCCTTCGTACTTCTCTAAAGCACCATTCACTAATTGCATTGTTCTCAACTCTGCTTTACATAGAATGATCATATCGTCAGCAAATGCCATATGATTTATTTTGGGACTCCCTCGAGGCATCCCAAACATCTTGAATTCCTTTTTCTTCAGCAATCCATTCAGTGCTCTTGACATAACTTCAGCTGCCAGTATGAATAAAGTTGATGATAATGGGTCTCCTTGTTTAAGAAACCTCTAGGTTGCCCATCTAACAATATAGAATACGAACTATTCGCAACCAATCTATATACCATATCAATTAGTCTCTCACTAAATCCCATCTTACGCAGGACTTTAGTCAGATACATCCATTCAACTCTATCATATGCTTTCATCATATCAAGTTTGATGACTAGGTTTGGAGGTTTTCCTCTCATTCTTATATTCGAGACAATCTCTTGCACCAATAGCACATTTTCTGCTATGCTTCTACCTTGAACAAATCCTTCCTGCTCTTGTGAAATTATCTGTGGTAACAATCCCTTGATTTTGTCATGAACAATCCGTGAGAATATTTTATTTACAAAATTACTCAGAGATATAGGTCTCATATTATATTAGAAGAGGTTTTAATCTCCAATTTCTTTGGTAGAAATACCAAGTTCGTATGGGTGATGAATCTAGGGAGTTCTGCACCACAAAAGAATGATCGCACCATGTTCACTATATCTCCTCCCACAATATCCCATATATCTTGATAAAATGCACTTGTCATACCATCAGGCCCTCCTGCATTGTTCCTATTGAGACCCATTACTGCTTCTCTAACCTTATCACTACTAGGCATCTTATGGATTTCTTCATTTTGTTCTTCACTGACCAATTTTGGAATTTCATTTAACAATTCAAGGTTACTCTGCTCCTCTACTTTCATAAATTAATTTTTGAAGAATTTCACTACAATTTCCTCTATCTTGTCCTGCTAATCTTCCCATTCTCCTTCACCATTCTGGATCCTTTTAATTATGAGCCTACTCCTTCTACCTTTGAAAATTGTATGGAAGAATTTAGCATTTCTTTCGCCATCTTTAAACCATTCAAACCCTGCTTTTTGCTTCCAAAATTGTTCCTCTCTCTTCAGTTGTTTAAATAGTTCCGCATGAGTTTTCAGCAATTTCTCTCTATTTACCCCCGATGGATCCCCTTCAAATTGTGCTTCTAAAACTCTGATAAAATCTTGAAGAGTAGCAATTTCTTGAAATATATTATTGAAAGTTTCTTTACTCCATTGTGTCAAGGCCTTCTTTACTCTTTTTATTTTATGATGAAACAGGATAAATGCATTACCCTCAAAATCTGCTTTCCAGTGAAGTTTCACTACATCTCTGAATGTTTCCTCCTTTATCCATAAATTCAAAAATCTAAATGGTTTAACAATTTCTTCATTGCTTACTCTAAACTTCATCAATAGTGGTGAATGATCTGATCCACTTCTTACCAAATGCTCCACTTCTATTTCTGGAAACAAATCTTGTAATTCTTCATTGCATAATATCCTGTCAAGCCTTTTAAAGATATACCCCTCATCCGTTCTACCATTCCACCATGTATATTTGCTTCCTTTGAATCCCTGATCCTCCAGTTTACAAACATTTATACAATGGTTGAATTCTTCTACTTCTTCATTTGTCACCGGTAGTCCACCTAACTTCTCCCCCTCATTAGTAATTGTATTAAAGTCACCCCCTACTAACCATGGCGACTGTAAAGATTCTGCTAAATGCCCCATTGTTTCCCATAGGCTTAACCTTTCTATCCTCATGCATTTTGCATACACCAACGATACCAGTACCTCTATGTCCTGAGATTAATTTATCACCCTTGATGTAATCAATTGTTCCTCATCCACCACCACTTCATTCTCCATTGACACATCCATAAATGCCCATATCTTGCCATTAACATTTGACACTGCATGCTGCATCCCTAATCTTCTTTTATATTCTTCTAATTTTTGTTCTTCTTGAAACGGTTCCATTAGTCCTATAAAACCAAATTGATGTCTCCTTTGTAGCGTGATAAGCCTAGTAAATGCCTTCTGAGTATTTATTGATCTTATATTTCGTATGAGTGCATTCATTGAGAACTGGTGGATATTGATATCGTGCTTCTTGTTTGTCTGGTACAAGCCTGGAGTTGTCCTTCTCCTCCTCCCTTTTTCTTCTGGTTACCTTGATTAGCCTTAAGCTTATCTATCTGCTTTGGTGACGGGTTCCCTTCAATCGCCACTCTATGGATTGTATCTTGCATATCCTCCTCATATAATGTTCTTTCTCTCTATTACATAGTTCCACCTGGTTATCCACTTGAATGGCCAAAGGTCTCACCATGTTGCTTTCATCTTCTGCCACCACTATTGCCCTTGTGCATATTTCATTGTGCGCTAAAAGAATATTTGATAACAAAGATATTATGTATAATTTTATTCTTTAAGCTTCTCATTCTGTAAATTAGTTATTGATATTTCATATTGATTCTGAGAAAGAATGTAATATGTGGAATTTTAATTTACTTTCTTATAATTCTCATTTTGTAGTGCGTCAATTTTTGTAATGTATTGCTTGTTGCAGGAGTAAAGAGAAAGATCAAATAGTGTAAAAATGAGAAGAAGACTAGAAAATTATTATGGAGAGATGTGAGGTATTATAATTACTGGCCACTTGACATGAATATCCTTTTAGTAATTTTTTTTTAATTTCATTGAAATAATTTAAGATGAATAGTTTTAAAATTTGTTGTTTATGAATACTTAAATGAAACATTCTATTTCTTAAGTTTGCATTATCAGTTTTTATATCATCTTCTTCGTCTTTTTTCATTTCAGTTAATATATATTGATTTAAATAAATAATTTCATATTTAACCTTCAATATTCACACATATTCTATAAATTATATAAAGAATCTCGAATTAAAAAAATAATAAAATAATGAAAAGATGTTTAATTAATATATATTACAAAAATTGTAATATTAATATTTGTTCATATTTTATATTTATTTCAACCGCGCGAAGCGCGGATAAGTACACTAGTTATAACAGAAAAAAGAGTTTGGCATGGCTCAAGCTCAACCATTGAAACGTGCTTTGAAAGTGGTCAAATTAAAGTAATGAATCAAGAAGAAAGAGCAAAATAAAACCAAGTTTTATTTTCTTTATTCTGGTTGACCAAGAATTTGCTCATGGAATCTTCAAATTTTTTAAAATGAAATTTATATATTTGTGAACTACTTAAAAAATACCACAAGTCATAATAATTGATAATTTAAAATATTTAAAAGATATATGAAAAATTTACGGTAAAAAATAAACTTATTTGAATTTCTAAATTCGAAATGTGTCATATAAATTGGGACAAAGAGAGTAAGAATTTAAAATATTATATCACATAAAATAAAAAGAAACAAGTCAATTATTTTTACCTAAAATTTAAGGGTAAAACAAATATATAAAATAGTGTTGAATTTTTTAACTAGTGTATATGTGTATGTATATATTAGATAGATATACTATATTTAAAAAATAAAAAAGATATAATTTATGGGGGAAAAAAACAAGAAAGAATTGAAATGTAAAGTGGGGAAGGTGGGATCGGCTAGGTGGATAAGAGAATGGGCAAATTGAGATTATGGGTATGAATACATTGGAATTGGAATAGAACTCATGAAATCTTTTAATTAGTGTACGTATACATTGTAGGTCATGATTTTTGTTCCATAAAATAAATCAAATATTATTTACTTTCTGTTCTAGTATGATTCTAAAAATCATGTTTCTAGAAATAATTGTTGATATGCAATTTTATTTCAATTATCAGGTTGTGATATTATGATGACATTGTTTCACCTTTAATCAAAAGTTTCAAGTTCGAGCTTTAGGTATAGAGAAAATTTCTTTAGGAGCAGCATCTCTAAATGAATTTGCAATATACAATCTAAATTTAATTGAGACTCCAATGCGAGCTTTGAACAGCCAGCCAGTAAAAAACAAAAAAAAAATACTTCAATTGGTAAAAAAGGAAACATCATTTCAATGGAAAGGTAACATCTTTTCAAGGACCCTAAAGCTGCTCCACTAACACGAAAAATTTAATTATGGGAGAGACATACCAACTCATACTTATGTGAGGGCATTTTTTATTTGACAAATGGACTCTAATGGGTCCCACTTCTCAACCAAAATTAAAATTATGTCCTTTCATCTGCCATACTTACTTTTATCCTTCATCTTTTTTCGTTCCCTCTTTTTTTTCACTCTTCTTCCAAAATATTTTGTATCTCCATTTTATTGAATGGCGTTTTAAATTTTTTTATGGAGAGTGTTCATGTAATTTTTTTTGTGACATAATTTAGACTCTTTTGGGATTCCAAAAGTTTGAACGTGGATAATATTTTTTTAGGGGATTGGTTAGCCGATTCAATTAGTCATAAGAAAATTTCGTGCACTGATCTTTTATCGATCTTTTGTGTAATAAATATATGATCTTTTAATAGAATTGTTCAAAATTTTGTATTTTGATTGATTTTTAATTATTACATTAATATATTTTGATCGAAAAATTAATATATTTATAAATGATTAAAATTGACTAAATTAATACATTTTGGTTGATTTTTGATTATTTATAAATACTTTAATTGATTTTTAATATGTGCAGTAAGTGGTTACATTTTATATATATTTTTATAAAATTAATACATTTTATATAATTTTTCATCAGAATTTTACTACTAGTACTATTCTTTTTTCTAATAGGCTGAAAGATTCAGGCTCAAACATATTTTTAAAAGAAAGACATGAAACAAAATCAATTTATGTAAAACTAATTATGAGATTATCACCTAACTAAGCTTATAGATTCCAACACATTTTTCATAATCCAAAAAAATTATAGTCATCGTAATAAAAGGATAGTAAATGATTATAAATTAGCAAATAATGAATTTCTTTTCTGATGACGAAGATAAAAGAGATAAATATCACTATTAAAAATTAAAAAATCAAATCGGTAAATATCATTACTAAAAATTTAAAAATCAAATCGGTAAATATGTACTATATTTATTTTGAATTAGTTTAAATAATTAAAAATTAACTAAATTGAGTACATAAAAAAAATTGATCCGAACAAAACTATAAACAATTCTAGTCAAAAAATCATATATTGATTGCACAAAAGATCGATCAAAGTTTAGTGCGCAAAAAAAAATCTTCAACTAATTGGATTGGCTAACCAATATCCTTAAAAATTATTCTCCAAAATCAAAATTTTGAATCTCAAAACTCACAAAAATAATACATGAACACTCTCCATAGAATTTGTTTTTAAAAATTCAATAAATAGAGAAACAAAAAATTTGGAAGAAAAATGGACAAAAAAAGAAAGGGAACGGAAAAAGACAACGGATAAAAGTAATTAGATATGGCAGATGAAAGGACAAAATTTTAATTTTGATTGAAAAGTGGGATCATTAGAGTCCATTTGTCAATTAAAGAATGCCTCACACAAGTATGAGTTGGTATGCCTCTTCCATAGTAAAATTTTTCCACTAACACCACAGGAAGATGTTTCATAACAGTCCAACATAGATAAAATGATCAAAATGGTCCTTTTAACGTATAAATAATGTTTTATTTTGGTCCTTAATGCATTTCACTTGATTGAAATAATCCTTAATGTATAATAAAGGTGTTCATTTTGATCATTAATATATTTCACTTGATTGAAATGATCCTTAGTGTATATAAAATATGTTCATTTTGATCCTTTACCATAAACTTAACAGATTTATCAAAAAAAATGTTAAACTTAATTATGGATCTCACATGGCTAACAAAATTCACCATTGTTCTCTTTTTTGTTAGCTCCAAAGAAAACCCCCATGAAATCTAACACCACTTTCTCTAACAATATTTATTATTTTCTCTTGCTTGAAATTGAAATGAGTATTAGGTAAGTGAAATAATATTTTAGAAAAGAGAAAATAGTAAATTTTATTGAAAAAAATAGAGAACATAGTATTAGATTTTTGTGGAGTTTTTTCATTGAAACTAACTAAAAAATAATAATGGTAAATTTTATTAGCCACGTAGCGTCTATAGTAAAATTTAACAATATTTCCTCAAATATATCAGTTAAATTTAGGGTAAAGGACCAAATTGAACACATTTTGTTATACATTAAAAATTATTGCAATTAAATTAAATATATTAAGAATCAAAATAAACATTTTTGTTATAGATTAAGTACTATTTCAATTAAGTGAAATACATCAAAGATTAAAATAAAGCATTACGTATACATTAATGACCATTTTGATTAGGAAAACAAAGTTTTGGATTAAGAAAAAAAGTACATCATTCAATAATGTCCACTAAATTTTCATGAATCAAATAGTGTTGATTAAGATTAAGAGGCTCAGATCTGCAAAGAGATCAGGGCAAAAGAGATGCGACCACTCCATGGCTGCAAAATGGTGATTTGCCAAGCCAAGATACGGACAGTCTCTATCCCCGATTCAGTTAGCCCAGAATCTGAAGAGATGATCATCACCGCCTCAAATTTTATGTATCAAAAATGAGAAAAATGAAGCAATAATTTAAAATATTATATCACATAAAATAAAAAGAAACAAGTCAATTGTTTTTACCTAAATTTAAAGGGTAAAACAAATATATAAAATAGTGTTGAATTTTTTTAATAGTGTATATGTGTATGTATATATTAGAATTGGAATAGAATTCATCATCACCGCCTCAAATTTTATGTAAAAAAAAAAAGAGAAAATGAAGCAACATACATACATATATTGAGTAACATAGACCAAAAAACTAGAAGTATATATATGCTTTCCAAGTTCAATGATCCAGTAATTACCATGAAATTAACATTAATCCAAGGGTTGTTGCTTTTTCTTTTTTTTTTTTGGAAAATCATTGGCTAAACAAGAGAGGGACAATTAACCCTTGTAAAGAAAATTCCTAAACTCTCTGTTTTGCCTCATTATTATTATTTTCTTCTGGACTAACCTTTTCTTTGCTGGAAAAGTTGTTTGGTTCTCAACCAAATAGATGGGTTATGTGGCAATTGTTTGAGATAAAAGACATCCTAGTTGGATCTGTAATCTGTATTTGGATCAAATTTCAAGTTATTTGTTTGATACAGTGAACAACATGTGGGACAGGGGAACTTTTTCCCCGTTACTATTCTAGCGATTAGTAATTCTTGAGGTAAGTGGCACCGATGAACACTTTGGTTCACCGTGTAGGCATAAATATCGAAAAATCAAATTAAACTAATTTGGTTCTTCGATTTCGGTTCTTCGGTTTTTCGATTTGGTGTCAATATTGTTTTTTCAAAAGTTCAATTCTTTGATTCAGTGTTTAGTGTAAGGGTCTCAGAACTTCGGTACATAGAAGAATCAAATTTTTATTTTAAAAAATAAAAATAATATATATGGGCATTTCCTTAGCTAAAAATAAAGAGTCAACAATAATTAAATCATTCATCAACAACTTAAAGTAGCAACAAATTTACCATTCAATAGTTAGCTTCAAATATTAATTCCCAATAGGAATCCAAATGTAATACCCCAAGCTTCCAAATGATTTTAATGGCAGAACTCACCTGAAGAAAGTGACCTACGGAGGCCACCTACGGGCCGTAGGTGGGGACCGTCAATGGCACTGCGAAATTTCAGGATTTCCAAGTTTCTAAATTTTAATTCTCCCAATATGACTTAAAAGAACAAGAGGCGATTACCCATGTTCTTAAGAAGCTATTCTAATTAATGAAGGGACAAGAGGCGATTACCCATGCACCCTAATATAGACAAAGCGGCGATTACCCAAGTCTACCAATAATGAGCTTATGACTAATGTAGACAAGAGGCGATTACCCATGTCTACCTAGGATAAAATGAACTATGATTAATCCGTGGGAAGTATGCTTAGTACCGAGTGGACAAGTGGCGATTACCCATGTCCCATAACCTATGTGCCCACATAGGGTGATTATCTATGATAGACACTAGCTAGTGGATCCACATAAGCTAAGAAGTTCATGGTCTTACCTTGGCAAGTAGGACATCCCTTTACGGTGTGGGGTAGACACCGGATTCCATGTTGATAGCTCACATAGTCTTATATGTTGGTTAAGGCTATTCCCCACAAGTTAATGAATAAGTGTTCTCATGATGAAGTAAAGAAAAGAAGGAAAGGTGATTTAGCTTGCTTTGGCCTTGATATATGCTTTATGTTTCATGTTTCTCATGTTTTTAGCTTGGCCATCGCATGTCATGATTATGTCTCTCTCTAGCATGATTTATGTGCATTGCTATCATACTTAATACTTAATTGTGCTAACGCATACTCTTGCCTGCATCAACTTCTTTGGTGTAGGACGTGGCAGTTCTTCCACTCGTGGCTAGAGCATTGACTTAGAGTTATGAAGAAGACTTGGTGAGTCCTCATCCACCCGAGGGCATAGCCTTGTTGGATTTTACTTGATGTCTTTCCTTATGTTGGATATTGTATTGGGCTACGTCCCTATCACATTTATTCGTATTCTATGATGTTAGAAGGCTTTGAGACATGAGTTGTAGACTTCCATTATTTTGAGTAAAATTTTTATATAAAAATCTTCTCTTGAACTCTTATTTCTCTATTATCTTGTATGTTATGTATGCTAATGGTTTGTATGAGGCCTCTCGGGGTCTTATACGCCGTGTTACATCTAGGGGCTACCTTGGGTCGTGACAAACTTGGTATCAGAGTGCAAGGTTTTAGAAAGATCCTAGGATGTCTCATAAGCCGCGTCAAGTAGAGACTTGGTCATAAGTGTGAAGCGCGCCACATTTATGAATAAGAGTCTATAAGACATTTAAGAAATTCCACTTATTTAATTTCTCTTAAGTCGTGCCATAGAGTTTAACTCTATATATCTCTCTCCTAATCCATATCCTATGCGTTTTAGGATATGGCGTCCCGAAAAGCTTACGCTAGAAGAAACACGGGAGAGAATGTGGAACAAGAAGCTCCTCCTCAAGCCCCTCAAGTTCCGGCCGACCCTTTGGCGGGACAAGTTACTAATGCGGAGTTTAGGGCTACTTCTCGAGTGTTGGCTCAAGCCGTGACTGCTCAAGCCAATAGAGAGGTGGTGGCTCCCATGAACTCAAATGTGGGTACGACTGCATCAAGAGTGAGGGACTTTATGAGGATGAATCCTCCGAAATTCCATGGCTCTAAGGTTGAGGAAGATCCTCAAGAGTTCATCGATGAAGTGTACAAGGTGTAGATGATCATGGGTGTGACGCCGAAAGAAAAGGCGGAGTTGGCCGCTTATCAACTCAAAGGTGTTGCCCAAATTTGGTTCAATCAATGGAAGAGTTAGAGGGCGGTTAATTAGGGTCCTCTTGATTGGGAGAAATTCAAGGTTGCTTTCCTTGATAGGTTCTTCCCTCTTGAGAAGAGAGAGGCTAAGGTGCTTGAGTTTATCAACCTTCGACAAGGAAATATGAGTGTGAAAGAGTATGCATTGAAGTTCACACAATTGGCTAGGGAGATCAAGAGGGCTATGACCGGATATGTTGGTGAAAGAGTGCCGCACCGCCATGCTTGTGCATGACATGGATATTTCTCGTCTTATGGTTTATGCCGATCAAATTGAAGAAGAAAAGCTTAAGGAAAGGTCTAGGGAGATCAAGAGGGCTAGGACCGAAGATGGTAACTTTTCGCATGCAAGGTCCGATAGACATGGTTGTCCTAGATTTTGACAAAGGTTCTCCGGCCAAGGCTCATCCAATGTTCCTCCTAAGTCCAACAATGATAGGGTGTCTAACCCTAAGCCTCAAGGAGGAAATGGTGGTGGTTCTTCATTGTCTACTTGTCCTAAGTGTGGGAGAAAGCATGAGGGAAAATGTCTAGCTGGTTCTAATGCATGCTTTGGCTGTGGTAAGACGGATTACAAGATAAGGGATTGTCCCTTAGCGGCTAAGAATGAAAAGGATAACCGTCGACGTGTTCAATCCAAATATTCATCAAGTTCTAGTGGGAATCAGAAGCAAAACCGATTTTATGCCCTTCAAGGTCGTCATGAAAAAGAGAGCTCTCCCGACGTGGTCATCGGTATGTTGAAAGTTTTCCACTTTGATGTTTATGCTTTGCTTGATCCCGGTGCTACCTTGTCTTTTGTGACGCCATATGTGGCTATGAGGTTTCATGTTGTTCCGGATGTGTTGCTAGATCCTTTTCGTGTCTCTACTCCAATTGGAGAATCTATCATGGCTAAGAGAGTTTATAGAGATTGTCCCGTCTCCTTATCCCATTGTGTCACTCATGTTGATCTTGTAGAGCTTGATATGCTAGATTTTGACGTTATTCTTAGGATGGATTGGTTGCATGCTTGTTATGCCTCTATTGATTGTAGGACCCGAATGGTCAAGTTTCAATTTCCAAATGAGCCTATCCTAGAGTGGAAGGGAGGAAATTCTATGTTTCGAGGTCAATTTGTTTCTTATCTAAAAGCTAGAAAGATGATCTCTAAGGGGTGCATTTACCATCTTGTTAGGGTGAGGGATATAGATTTCGAGACCCCTACTCTTGAGTCAGTTCCCGTTGTTAATGAGTTTTCAGAAGTGTTTCCCGATGACTTGCCCGGTATTCCTCCCGAAAGGGAAATAGACTTCGGTATTGACCTTCTCCCAGATACGCAACCTATTTCTATTCCTCCTTATAGAATGGCTCCGGTGGAACTTAAGGAAATAAAAGAGCAGTTGAAAGACTTGTTGGATAAGGGTTTCATCCGGCCAAGTATTTCTCCATGGGGTGCTCCGGTCTTGTTTTTAAGGAAGAAAGATGGTTCACTCCATATGTGTATCGACTATCGCCAATTGAACAAGGTTACCATTAAGAATAAGTATCCTCTACCAAGGATAGATGACTTGTTTGATCAACTTCAAGGGGCTATTTATTTCTCTAAGATCGACCTTCGTTCGGGCTATCACCAATTAAGGGTGAAAGAAGATGATATTCCAAAAACGACTTTCCGGACTAGGTATGGTCACTACGAGTTCTTGGTGATGTCATTTGGATTGACATATGCTCCGGCCACGTTTATGGACTTGATGAATAGAGTGTTTAAGCAATACCTTGACATGTTTGTGATTGTGTTTATTGATGACATTTTGATCTATTCAAGGAATGAGGGTGAACATGTTAATCATTTGAGGATTGTGTTGCAAGTCCTCAAGGACCAACAACTCTTTGCGAAGTTTAGTAAATGTGAGTTTTGGCTAAGGTCTGTGGCTTTTCTCGGTCACATTGTTTTCGGTAAGGGCATTGAGGTAGATCTTAAGAATACGGAAGCGGTTAAGAATTGGCCTAGATCTTTATCACCTTCGAATATCCGTAGTTTCTTGGGCTTAGCCAATTATTATAGGAGGTTTGTTGAGGGGTTTTCTTCAATTGCTTCTCCATTGACGGCTTTGACGCAAAAGAAAGTTAAGTTCGTATGGTCCGAGGCATGTGAGAAGAGTTTCCAAAAATTGAAAGACAGACTTACTTCGGCCCCGATATTGAATCTACCGGAAGGATCCGATGGTTTTGTGGTTTATTGTGATGCCTCGAGAATTGGGCTAGGATGTGTTCTTATGCAAAATGGGAAAGTCATTGCTTATGCTTCAAGGCAACTTAAGGTGCACGAAAAGAACTATCCTACTCATGACTTGGAATTAGCGGCAGTTGTGTTTGCTTTGAAAATATGGCAACATTATTTGTATGGGGTACATGTAGATGTCTTCACCGACCATAAGAGTTTGCAATATGTGTTTAAACAGAAATATCTGAATCTTCGCCAAAGAAGGTGGCTTGAATTGTTAAAAGACTATGATATGAGTGTTCTCTATCACCCCGGTAAGGCTAATGTGGTTGTGGACGCTCTTAGTAGATTGTCTGTGGGAAATGTTACACATGTGGAGGATGGCAAGAAAGAGTTGGTTCGTGATGTTCATAGTTTAGCCCGATTGAGTGTTCGGTTGATTGATTCCGCTAAGGATGGAGTTACCGTTCACAATGGTTCTGAATGCTCTTTTGTGCATGATGTGAAAGCTAAACAAGATCTTGATCCTAACTTGGTTGAACTAAAGGAAGCGGTACTCAAGAAGTCCATAGAGGTTTTCTCCCAAGGGGGAGATGGTGTGCTTCGATATCAAGGTCGTTTGTGTTTTCCCAATATGGAGGGCTTAAGAGAGCAAATTTTATCGGAAGCCCATAATTCTTGATATTCCATCCACCCGGAGCTGCCAAAATGTACCGGGATTTGCGGGAAATTTATTGGTGGAATGGAATGAAGAAAGATATTGCAGAGATTGTGGCTAAGTGCCCTAATTGTCAACAAGTGAAAGTTGAGCATCAAATGCTGGGAGGTTTGACCCAAGATATTAGTATTCCTACTTGGAAGTGGGAAGATGTAAATATGGATTTTATGGTGGGTTTGCCTTACACGAGGTGACAATAAGATTCGATTTGGGTTGTTGTTGATAGAATGACGAAGTCGGCCCATTTCATTCCCGTCAAGACTTCTTATTCGGTGGAGGATTATGCTAAGTTGTACTTGGGGGAGATGGTTAGGCTGCATGGAGTGCCTTTATCCATCATCTCCGATCGTGGTGCACAATTTACTTCTCAATTTTGGAAGTCATTCCAAAAAGGCCTTGGTATTCATGGTAAGCTTAGTACGACCTTTCATCCCCAAACTGATGGGCAAGCGGAGCGTACTATTCAGACTTTGGAAGATATGTTGAGAGCTTGTGTAATTGATTTCAAGGGTACTTGGGACGATCACTTGCCTTTGATAGAGTTTGCTTATTACAATAGCTACCATTCTAGTATTGGTATGGCTCCATTTGAGGCTCTCTATGGTAGGAGGTGTAGATCTCCTATAGGTTGGTTTGAAGTTGGGGAAGTTGCTTTGATAGGCCCGGAGTTGGTGCATGAGTGTCACGACCCAAGCCTAGGGCCTAGATGTGACCGGCGAATGGGGAACCCGAAGGAACCCCAAACAAGCCTCATAGCGTATCATTACACATCCTTGGTCGCGGAAGCAATTAAATGACCATAAACGATAAGCATAATCAAGGGGGAAATCGGGACTAAGGGAGCAAAAAAAAGAAATGATACATAAATACCATAGATGAGTCAAGCTCAAGCATAATACACAACTTGTCCAACACCACCTCTAAACATGAGTACTTAGCGGGGGCCAAGACAAACTACCGGGCTCACCCTCATAGTCAAAACATAACTAGAAAGGAAAAGTTTTATACATAGCAAAAGATCATGAGCAACGTCCCCGAAATGGAGGACTCACCAATAACCACTATAGAAAATCGTACTAGCCACGCGGAGGAGGATGGTCAAGCGGTGCTCCGGTCCCTACATGGTGACATCATGTAGGCATAGAGTATGCGTTAGTACATTTGAATGTACTAAGTATATGGGATGCAATGCAATGCTACATTAGATGGACATCATAGGAAAAATGCGTAATCATACCCAATAGATAGCATATTAATGAAATGATATGTATAATGATGCTTACATAAAAATCATATTTAGTGGGACGTAGTACATGTGTGGCGAGTGACCATCAATATAGTATTTCCAAGGCCTACCACCCCCTTGGAGAGGCGAAAGAGGTACAAACCCCTCAATATGGTTACACGGGCCTACCACCCCCCGAGCTAGGGACCAAGGTACAAACCCCTCGATATGGTTATACGGGCCTACTACCCCCCGTACTAGGCAACCAAGGTACCAACCCCTCGATACGGTTATACGGGCCTACTACCCCCGTACTAGGCAACCAAGGTACCAACCCCTCGATACGGTTATACGGGCCTACTACCTCCCGTACCAGGCTTGGTCGACTCACAACACTTATATAGAGAAAATCATATACATGTGTCCATTTCATCATCATTTCAGTAATTACATAACCATCTGACTCATAGGACGTACCTTGGACCTTCCCTTTTCTAAGAATTCTATAAATGGGCATTTTATCAAACACAAGGTGGGCAATTGTTCATGTAAATGAAATCATGTATTTCAAGAATACTAAGTCCAACCAATTCCAAAATCCATATAAATCAGCCCACCAACAACATACATATATATATCAACCTTCATAATTTGATCATGGAAGCATGTAAACCATAAACATCACATAATAATTCCATTTCATGATAATATGCAAAATGGACCATAATAGGGTGTGTAGTAGTAATTCCATAATTCAAGAGTTCATAAATAATCATAAGGACCCATAAACTTGAAGTAGAAATAGAGGATAAATGGTTGGACTTGTGGAAAGGAAGGTTTCCACAATCAAACCCACATACCTCAACTTTGGAGAATCCTTGATGAAGATTGGAATGGAGAATCGAAGCTTGAGATTGAGTCTTGAATCCGGAATTAGAGCTTGAGATGTTTGAATTTGGTTGAAGATCTTGGTGGAATTTTTGGAGAGGGCTTAGAGAGTGTTTTTGGAGTTAAGAAAAATGACTAAGTATGGGACATATCCCCTTTTTATAAAAAAAAAACGTCTCCAACCCGCCTAAAAAATAGCTCACTGGAAATTGCAAATCTGCACAGACAGGTTTTACGAAAATGGTCATAACTCCCTCATCCTAACTCGGACTAAGGTGAAACCAAGTGCGTTGGAAAGCTAACTCAAAGAGCTTTAATTTAATAGTTTGCAGCCCTTCCAGTTCCTTGTGTGCTAAGAGATATGCCCCTTTAAAGTTGCCCCTCCAAATCGCAATTTTTGCGATTTTTGAATTTTGATACGGTTGCTCTAAAATTCGGGTTAGACCCATTTCCCACTCAATTTGACCCCACAAATAAGAATATGAAGTCGAATTTCCGAAATCATGCACGGATATTGAGATATATGGAAATTACAATTATAGGTGTTTCCGAAGCACATTTTCGGGCATTTTTGGGGTCGTTTCAATGAGGCTATGGAGAAAGTTCAACTTATTAGGGAAAGGTTGAAAACGACTCAAAGTCGACAAAAGTCCTATGCCGATGTTAGAAGAAGAGAATTAGAATTTGATGTTGATGATTAGGTTTACTTGAAAATCTCACCCATGAAGGGTGTAATGAGATTTGGGAAAAAGGGGAAGCTTAGTCCCCGTTATGTAGGCCTATATCAGATTTTGAGACGTGTTGGTAAGGTTGCTTATGAGCTTGACTTGCCTAATGATTTGGCATCGGTGCATCCGGTTTTCCATGTCTCATTGTTGAAGAAGTGCGTTGGTGATCCAACCTCTATTGTGCCATTATAGAATCTTGCCATAAAGGATAGTCTTTCTTATGAAGAAGTTCCACTTGAGATTTTAGACCGGCAAGTCCGGAAGTTAAGAAATAAAGAAGTTGCTTCCGTGAAAGTTCTATGGAGGAATCAATTAGTTGAGGGTGCTACTTGGGAGGCCGAGGCCGATATGATGTCCCGATATCCTCATCTCTTTCCTTCCGATCCAACTCTAGCTTGAGGTATCTAGCTCCTCATGGTTTATTCTTTTGGTCTCATGTGTCATAGTTGTTTTCCATTATTCCTTGATTATGCATGTTCATGAAGAGTCGTATATGATTATGTGCATTTGATTATGAGTTGCATAAAGTCTTCATGCTATTATGTGTTGATCATGCTTTAGCTTGGAGTTGATGTTGCCTCCTCGGATATGTGCATTTATGTGATTGCATGCTAGGTTAGGTTGTTAGTTCGTGTCTATTACCCTTCTCAAGGTGTCTTGATTCTCATTTGAGGACGAATGTTCCCAAAGGGGAGATATTGTAATACCCCAAGCTTCCAAAGGATTTTAATGGCAGAACTCACCTGAAGAAAGTGACCTACGGAGGCCACCTACTAGCCGTAGATAGATTGACGGGCCGTAGGTGGGGACCGTCGATGGCACTGTGAAATTTCAGGATTTCAAAGTTTCTGAACTTTGATCTACGGAGTAGCAGAACGGTTTGTAGTTCAGTTGACGGGCCGTAGATGGGTCCCATAGATGCCTTCCAGACTTAACCAAATTTTTCAACCCAAAATGCACTTTCTGAATCAATTGACGGAAGAGCAGGGCGATCCGTCAATTGATGTACGGACCGTAGATCCTGTCCGTCGATTGGTCCCGACAGTTTTTAATTAAGGGCTTTTTGGTCTTTTCCCTAATTGTTTACCTATTAAGCTAAGTCGATTATATCCTTAATCTATGGCCTATAAATACTTTCTAAGCCTAATTCTTCTCATTATTTTTCATTCCCAAATATTTCCTCTCAAATATTTCTCTCTCTAAAAGAAACTCTCTCAACTCTCACGGAAGAAGAAGAAAGCTTGAATCCTCCATTGAAGACCTTTAATCTTCTCCAATCTCTTGTGGATTGTTTTGAGGTATGATAGTGTTCACCATTAGGAGTCCTTTCCTCCAATGGGTCCTCCCTTTTCTTCAAGGTTTTCAAGGATTAATCTTACCCAATTGAATTAGGGTTTTGATCAATTCTTATGGGTTTTTCAATTATTATTTCAATTACTGATTTTATGATTTCTAGTGCACGATCTAGCGTGATAAAGTAATCTAGTGTACGAATTAGCATGAATTACATGATTTGATGTAAGGATTGCAGGAAACCACATGATCCCAAGCTAATTCTCCCTAATTTGATAATCTATGCTTTGATTGTTGGGTTGAGTTATGATTTGATGAAGTTTATGAATTCTCTATGAAATCAAGCATGAATTATGAATGAATTGAGGATAATCTTATGAATTTAGCATGATCAAGTCAAAAGCATGATTTTCCTCTATTATGTGAGTTCCTTCAAGTATGGGTAAATTATCCTAATTATGGCTTTATAAGCATGAGCTTGCATTAATTTGCATGACATGAGTTGAACTTGCATGAACCCATATTAACTCTATGATCTATAAACTATGAGCATGATGAACTAAATAAAGATAAAGCTAAGGAACTTATGCATGTCTCATATGAAGTAAAAGATGAGTTAAGTGTGCTTTGAGAGTAAAGTACCAAAGTTATGACATGATGATGCTAT
>JAGDQO010001629.1:0-186841 GCA_018342035.1 Solanum appendiculatum
TTTTGGGGTTGTTTCCCATGGATATTCAGATATATTTTCTCTTGGAGTCCTTTTAATTGTGACTCACTTTACAGTTGTGCTTCTGCTTATTTAGTTATATTTTAGTATGCTTGTGATATGCCAGACTCATGGTTAGCTTGGGGTCACTTGTGATCCTACGTCCCATGTTACGTCTAGGGGGTAGCCTTCGGGAGTGACAAACTTTGTATCAGAGCCATATTCAAGAGTCCCAGGGTGTCTGAAAGCCGTGTCTGTAGAGTCCTTCATATCGATGTGAAGCACGCCACATCTATAATTTGAAGGCTACGACATTTAGGAACATCTCACTTTCTTCTTACTCCTGTTCGTGCGATAGAGTTCAACTCTATAAAAGTTTCTTCTAACTCGTTCTTACGCGTGGCTATGTTTTAGAATACTTTCTTGGGACGATTCTTTCCCCAAGAGCTAAGGGAATTTAAAGTGAGAGAGTTCATGAATCTAAAAGATGAGGTGATGAGTGTGCATGAGTACAGTCCCAAGTTTACTCAGCTATCCTACTATGCACCAGAGATGGTGGCGGATATGAGGAGCTAGATGATTTTGTTCGTGTCTGGGCTGTCCCGCCTATTTAATAAGGAAGGTAAGGCTGCTATGTTTATAGGGGATGTGGACATAGCTAGACTCATGATTCACCTACAGCAGGTTGAGGAGGATACGTTAAAGGATAGAGAAGAGTTTCGCAACAAGAGGACACCAAGTAATGAGACTGGCCAGCAAAAGACCGGGAATGGGCATCGGTCATCTTTTCAGCAGAGGTCATCTGGACCTACTCCATCTTCAGCTAGTGCACCTGCAACAAGAAACAAGAATGATCGCAGGAATCAGAGTTTTGAATATTTCGAAGCTCAGGGTACTCAGTCTCAGGGTAGTGTGGCACAGGGGTTTCAGAGCCCATCTTGTGCTAAGTACAGTAGGACCCATCTAGGAGAAGGTCGTGATGGCTCTAATGGCTTCTTCAAGTGTGGTCATATGGGTCATGTTATGAGAGAATGCCCTAAGAACAAATAGAGTAATGGGGAAATAGAGCCCATTCTTCTTTAGCAGCTCCAACGGATAGAAATACCTAGAGAGGAGCTACTTCAGGAACAGGCGGAGGTACAAACCGTCTGTATGCTATAGCTAGTCGCCAGGATCAGGAGAACTCACCAGATGTTGTCACTTGTACATTACAAGTCTTCCATTTAGATATGTATACATTGTTAGATCCAGGGGCTAAACTTTCTTTTGTAACTCCTTATATAGCAGTAAACTTTGGTGTCAGTCCAGAAACTCTCCCAGAACCCTTCTCAGTCTCTACTCCAGTTGGTGACCAAGTTGTAGCTAGACGAGTATACAAAAATTGCCCCTATCACAGTTTCCAATAAAGTCACCTTAGCAGACCTTGTAGAGTTAGAAATGATAGATTTTGATATCATTCTAGGCATGGATTGGTTGCATTCTTATTATGCCTCGGTAGATTGTAGAACCAGCGTTAAGTTTCAATTTCAAACGAGTCATTCTTAGAGTGGAAGGGTAGTAACTCAGCGAATGTAGGTTGATTTATCACTTACCTTAAGGCCAGGAAAATGATTTATCACTTACCTCAATCCATTAATCCTACAAGAAGCACCTAACTCTTACGATGACCTCGAGGGAAATTGATTCACCCCTCAACCAACGTTTCTAGGCAAGTTTTCAACCAAAAGCTTGTACCAAGCTCACTCTCTCAAGAGGTTTACAATAACAATATTCAATGTCCAAAGTAATCTACAAAAATAAGAACCTAATAGCTATTTATAGTTTTAGGCTATTTATTACAAAAAGCCCCATAAGTGGCCCATGAAATGCAAATTGGCAAGCTTGGGACCCATCGCCAAATTGGTTCGGCGATTCATCAAATGGGCTAGTTTCCTCGCTAGCTCTTGTTCCTTACTGTTAAATTCGGTGAGCTGAGGTGACTTCGGTGCATCGCTGAATGAGGCAGCACAATCACCGAGTGTGGCAGCATCTCCCATCGCCTTCTGTTCACCTCTCCAAGCGATCTTTAAGGTGTGGAACCCTTTGTTTGTCATTAACACAAGTTCCAAAACCACTAGCTTCATGAATAACCCTTGCATTCTTTGAAGATCCTGAGCTTGACTTCGAGTGAACGGACTCGATGCAATCCGGATTACATCCAAATGATATAATTCCTACCATGAATTATGAACAAAATGTGGAAATTAAAGACAAGAAAGTAAAGATAAATAGATAGACACAAAAAGAGGAAATAGAAAATCAACCAAAAGGTATGTTAAACCTTAAGACCTCAATCCATTAACCCAACAAGAAGCACCTAACTCTTACGATGACCTCGAGGGAAATTGATTCACCCCGCAACCAACGTTTCTAAGCAAGTTTTCAACCAAAAGCTTGTACCAAGCTCACTCTCTCAAGAGGTTCACAATAACAATATTCAATATCCAAAATCATTTTCCAAAATAAGAACCTAAACTAGCTATTTATAGTTTTGAGCTATTTATTACAAAAAGGCCCAAAAGTGGCCCATGAAATGCAAATTGGCGAGCTTAGGATCCATCACCAAATTGGTTCCGCAATTCACCGAATGGACTAGTTTTCTCACCTAGCTCTTGTTCCTTACTGTTAAATTCGGCAACCTAGGGTGACTTCGGCACCTCACCAAATGAGGCAGCACCATTGCCGAGTGTGGTAGCATCTCCCATCGCCTTCTTTTCACCTCTGAAGTGATCTTTAAGGCGTGGAACCCTTTGTTTGTCATGAACACAAGCTCCAAAACCTCTAGCTTCATGAATAACCCTTGTATTCTTTGAAGGTCCCGAGCTTGACTTCCTGTGAATGGCCTTGATGCAATCCGGATTGCATCATTCTCTCCTTCTTGAAAAGAATTTGACCTCAAATTTGACGAATCATCATCATCAGTGGTAAATGGAGAGAGGTCGCAAACATTGAAGGTGTTGTGAACTTGATACTCCGAAGGGAGGTCAATCTTGTATGCATTGTCATTGAGCCTTTGCACTTGACATGGGCCATCACCTCTAGGCATCAACTTAGTCCTTCTATGAGTGGGAAATCGCTCCTTGAGAAAATGCAACCACACCCATTCACCAAGTTCAAGAACAATTCTCTTGCGACCCTTGTTCGCCTTCTTAGCCACTTCTTGGGTTTTCTTTTCAAGGTGAAGCCTCACCTTTTCATGAAGTTTCTTCATAGCTTCCGCTCTTTTGTTCCCATCTAAGCTTAAAACAACATCTTGAGCAAGAGGGGTGATATCTAAAGGGGTTAGGGGGTTAAAACCGTACACCACTTCAAATGGAGTCATGCCAATAGTTCTATGAACAACTAGATTATAAGCAAATTTAACTAATGGCAAATGTTCCTCCCAAGAGGCCAACTTTCCATGTACCACAACACGAAGCATAGAACCCAAGGTCCTATTCACAACTTCAATTTGGCCATCGGTTTGTGGGTAACAAGAAGTTGAGAACAACAGCTTGGTATCAAGTCTACCCTACAATTCCTTCCAAAAAGTGACTAAGGAACTTTGGGTCCCTATCACTTATGATGGTTTGAGGAATTTCATTCAATTTAACAACGTTTTCAATAAACAAAGATGCAACATTGGAAGCATCACCACATTTATGACATGGAATGAAATGAGCCATCTTTGAAAATCAATCAGCAACTACAAAGATGCTATCTCGCCCTTTTTTGTCCTTGGCAAACCAAAAATGAAATCCATAGAAATGTCAAGCCTTGTCTTTGAGGGGTGGGGAGTGGAGTGTATAAACCATGGGAAGGAGACTCAACTAAGCGCTTCGACATTCAATACATTGGCCACAAATTTGAGCCTTATCTTTGCACATCTTAGGCCAATAGAATTGCTCCACTAGAATTCCCCTAGTTTTATCAACACCAAAGTGACCCATCAATCCCCCATCGTGTGCCTCCCTCACAAATAGTTCTCTCCAAGAGCTCATAGGCACACATAGTCTCTTGCCTTTGAACAAGAAACCATCAAATTTAGAATAGGGAGTAGAAGATCTATCCCTAAGCCACCTTTCCCTTTCCCATTCCTCACAATCTTGGAAGATTTGAGCAAAAATGGGGTCCTTGGTATACATTGTCTTCAAACATTCAAAACAAAGCAATTTAGAAGACAAGGTAGTTATCAACACATGCTTTCTAGACAAGGCATCGGCCACCACATTTTCCTTCTCCTTTTTGTATTGGATTACATAACGGAAAGTTTCAAGGAGTTCAATCCATTTGGTGTGCCTTTTGTTTAACTTTCCTTGGGCCCGAATATGCTTTAAAGACTCATGATCGGTTCAAATGACAAATTATTTGGGCCACAAGTAATGTTGTCAATTACCCAATCCTCTAATTAAAGCATTCAATTCAAGATCATAAGTAGAATAATTCAAAGTTGCACCTATAAGCTTTTCACTAAAATAAGCAATGGGCTTTTGGTCTTGCATTAAGATGGCTCAAATGCCTACTTTACTAGCATCACATTCAACTTCAAACATTTTCTCAAAATCAGGTAATTGCAACAAAGGATTGGAGCTAAGCATTGATTTCAAAGTCTCAAAAGCTTTTGCTTGCTCCTCACCCCACTTAAAAGGTTTATCCTTTCGGATTACCTCAGTCAAGGGAGCCGCTATGGTACTAAATCCTTTGACAAACCGCCTATAAAAACTAGACAACCCATGAAAGCTTCTAACATCGCTTATGGATTTTGGAATTGGCCAATTCTTAATAGCATCTATCTTAGACTCATCAACCTCAACGCCCCTTGAGCTCACAAGAAATCCCACGAAAACAACTTCATCAACATAGAATGAACATTTTTCAAGATTAGCATAAAGTTGTTCCTTCCTAAGCATATCAAACACACACCTCAAGTGCTCTACATGTTCATTCATGGTTTTGCTATAAATCAAGATATCATCAAAATAGACAACCACAAACTTCCCTATGAAAGGTTTCATCACATAATTCATGAGGCACATAAAAGTTCTAGGAGCATTGGTGAGACCGAAGGTGATGTAATATTACCCTACCACAAATTATGAACAAAATGTGGAAATTAAAGACAATAAAGTAAAGATAGATAGATAGACACAAAAAGAGGAAATAGAAAGCAACCAAAAGGTATGTTAAACCTTAAGACCTCAATCCATTAATCCTACAAGAAGCACCTAACTCTTACGATGACCTTGAGGGAAATTGATTTACCCCGTAACCAACATTTCTAAGCAAGTTTCAACCAAAATCTTGTACCAAGCTAACTAACTCAAGAGGTTCACAATAACAATATTCAATATCAAAGTAATCTCGCAAAATAAGAACCTAAACTAGCTATTTATAGTTTTGGGCTATTTATTACAAAAAGGCCCAAAAGTGGCCCACGAAATGCAAATTGGCTAGCTTAGGACCCATCGCCGAATTGGTTCGGCGATTCACCGAATGGACTAGTTTCCTCACCTAGCTCTTATTCCTTACTATTAAATTCGACGAGCTGGGGTGACTTCGGCGCATCGCTGAATGAGGCAGCACCATCGTTGAGTGTGGCAGCATCTCCCATCGCCTTCTCTTCCCCTCTCCAAGCGATCTTTAAGGCTTGGAACCCTTTGTTTGTCATGAACACAAGCTCCAAAACCTCTAGCTTCATGAATAACCCTTGTATTCTTTGAAGTTCCCGAGCTTGACTTTGAGTGAATGGCCTCGATGCAATCCGAATTGCATTAGAAGGGCATCACTAACCATTCATAAAGACCAACTTGGTCTTGAATGCGGTTTTGCATTCATCACCGGGGTTCATCCCGATTTGATGATAACCACTCCTAAGATCAATCTTTGAAAACACACAAGTTTCATTGAGCTCATCAAGCATATCATCTAATCTAGGGATAGGATGGCGATACTTCACCGTGATTTTGTTGATGGCTCGACAATCAACACACATTCTCCATGTTCCATCTTTCTTTGGAACCAAAATAACCAGGACGGCGCACGAACTCATACTTTCTCTCACATAGCCTTTGTTGAGGAGTTCCTCAACTTGCTTTTGAAGCTCTTTAGTATCCTCCGGATTACTTCGGTAAGCCGGTTTGTTTGGCAATTGAGAACCTGGCACAAAATCAAATTGGTGTTCAATTCCCCAAAGAAGGGGTAATCCACTTGGGAGCTCCTTGGGAAAGACATCATCATAATACTGCAAAAGGTAAGAAATAGAATGGGGAAGATAAGTAATAGATGGGTTAGTTTGCAAAACATGGTCCCTATGTGTGATAAGGATCAAAGGGCATTTAGCCTCAACCTCCTCCCTAATCTCTTTGTATGTCGCCAACAACACTTTCCCCTTTCCTTTCAACTCCTTCATCAACCTCCTTTTCAACTTGTTCTCCCTCTTCACCCTTCCCTTTTTATTTCAACTCTCTCATTTTTTGATACATTTCATTAACTTGGGAAGGTGACATGGGAAAAAGAACATACTTAGTACCATCCAGCACAAGTGAATACTTGTTGGTTCTCCCATCATGCTTTGTCAAACGATCAAATTTCCACGGCCTCCCAAGTAATACATGACAAGCTTTCATTGGAACTACATCACATAGAACCTCATCTTGGTAGTTCCCAATTTTGAATTTTATCAACACTTGTCTTTGGACCCTCAATTCTCCACATTCATTTAACCATTGGATCTTGTATGGTGTGGCATGTTTGGAAGTCAGAAACTTCAAGAATTCCACCATAGTGGAACTAGCAACATTAGCACAACTCCAACTATCTATAACCAACGAACAAATATTCCCTTTGATGAGGCATTTGGAATGGAAAAGATTTTCCCTTTGGCTTGGATCATCCATGGCTTTGCTAATCATTACCCGCCTCACCACATAATTCGAAACTGTAAGCTCTCCTTCTTGAGGCAAGACCTCTTCAATTGGAGCCCTCCTCATTAGCCCATTGGGAACGATGATATCTTCTTCATACGGCCCCTTACACCCTCTTCTTCACTTCCGGAACCACCTTCTTCTTGAGAATTTTCTTCTCTCTCCCCTTCATCCTCATAGTAAGGCTTGCCTTCTCAAAGAACGATGTTTCTCCCATATGGGAATTCACTCATCTTGTGACCCCACCCTTGACACCTAAAATATTAAAGACCTTTGGAAACATTAAATGGATACTTGTTTCCTCCCTCTTTTGGTGCTTTCATTTTAGTACCTTTGTCAAGAGACTTCTTTTCAAAAGGTTTCTTGGTGTCCTTGTATTTGTTCCATGTTGAAGTTCGTTGAGCTCCCTCTTTGTTCTTTCCCAAGAATTAGACGATGAGTAGCCTCTAGATTTAAACAACTTCTCCTCTTTGATGTTCCTTTCAATCTCAATAGCCGCATCCAAACTTGTGAAAAAGCATCCTAGAATAAATGTTTTGGTTCAACCCACTTCTAAAATGAACCTTGGTGTGATTAGGTTGCTCTTCATACTCAAGTTTCATGGACATATTTTGGAACTCATCATAATACTCCTCTACGCTCTTGCTTCCTTGCTTTAAGTTCTAAAGCTTGGTGAGTTGTTCTTGTTTATACCTCTCCGAAAAATACTTGAAATTCATAAGCACTTTCAATTCTTCCCACTATGGAATGTTGGCATAACCAACATGTTGCTTCCCACCATGTTGAAGCAAACCCTTCGAATTGTGCAATAGCATAGGTTGACTTCTTTATTTCGGTTAACTCATTGGTTTGAAAGATCCTTTCACATTATAGCTCTCAATTGAGGTACGCCTCGAGATCACTCTCTCTTTTAAAAGTAGGAAGAATGACCTTGATGGAGTTGAGACTCATGTCTCATCCCCCATTTCCACCTTGGTCCCCGAATTGATATCTTTGAACCCAAGCTCGGCCTTGGTTTCCAAAGTTTCTTCATCCTTGAGAAATTGGACCATTCCTTCCTACCCTTCCCCTATGTGGACCTAAGAATTTACCCCGTGGTCTATTCGCTTGACCATTATAGCCATCATCCTCTCCATACCCCTCAAACCCCTCTCGTTGCTCATGTCTTTCAACTTCTTCCCATTGGATTGATGGATGTTGGATCGGTGGATCTTGGTTAAATTGAACTTGTCGAAGAGCAACTCGTGAGGCTTGGTTAATATTGACATTTGTTTTTTGTATGGGAGTATGATCTTGCAATGTCGGGTGGAACATTTGGTGGAGTGTGTTAGTTGAAATGGTAGATAGAGTGTTTTGCTCATGCTCGCTCGATGTCGCATTGTAATTTAGTTGGGGAATAGAAGTTGAAGAACTAACACGCCCCTCCACATTCACTATTCAGCCATCCATAGTATCCATCCGTTGAGAGAGACCCTTAATGGCCTCCAATAGAGCCTCATTAGTAACCCCTCCCGTAGGGCTTTGTGATTCATCTCCCGATGTCAGTGAACCTGCTTAAAAAGACACACAACAACAACAAGCAATGTTAGCGTTAGTAAAATAAAATCTCACAATCACTTGTGTTTTCACACCTTTGATTGCCTCACAAATTGGTTCGGCTAATTGTTGAAAGTTACTTATACTTGATCAATCACGAAGTGTCAATTTACTACTCTTGGCCGGAATGGATTCTTGTTTTAAAAAAATGGATGACTCGATTAAAACAAACGGACTTGAATCAAGAAGTTAACTACGAAGTAAAATGAATAAAGGCACGAAAAGTAGTGGCACTAGCAAATAAGAGAATTCAAGAACCAATACTCAACAAGTAGATCAATTACGAGTTGAAAATTAGTTTAGGAATCGCGAGAACGAACTTGAATTAAAAAAAAGGAAACTAAGGAATTAGAACCTGAGATTGGTTGCATAAAATGTTGTCCGGGTCACCAAGTTCAATGTTTTCTTCGCCAAAGTTGAAGTTTAGCTCGCCAACTTGAAGATCAGCTCGCCAAATATGACAGAAAGTTCCGACAATTCGGCGATCTGGCGGGTAATTCGGCGACTCGCCGAATGGACTTTGGCGAGCAAAGTCGGGCTCGCTGAATGGACCACTGTGTGCACCTGAAGACCTCCGAATTTTGTGCTTTTGTGGTCCCCCTTGTACTTTTTTTTATTTCCTACACCCTTTTGGTAAATTCCCTTGTACACTAACACTTATCCACCTTCTCTTTCCTTTCCTTTTGGATTAAACACCTTCTTTTGTAGATTTCTTCTTCTTAAAGATTTGAATATCCCTCAAGGACACTATGAACAAGATGAACATGCAAAATGAAATCCTTAATAATTTTGGCTCGGAATTTCACAAAATTTGAGATAGAGATTCCTTTTGATGTAGGAAACAGTCCCCATTACTTTTTATCTTTCAATTCCTTGCCAAATCCTTCAGATTTCAAAATCCATTTGCATCTTCTTCAGGCTTCTTCAACTAACACTGGTCATATATATGAAGCTATTGGCTGTGGAAAATACTCGGTAATGGTTTTTTTTTCTCTGTTCTTCTTTTGTTTGCGTTTTTAGGTTATTGTGTTGTATAAGTTTTTTTAAAGTTTTTTTTTGTCTTTTTGCAGACTGTATATAAAGGATGAAAGAAGAATACATCGAGTATTTTGCGATTAAAAGTGTGGATAAATCTCAGAAAAACAAGGTTCTTCATGAAGTAAGAAACCCCATGAAAAAAGTTTCTTTGTTTTTATATTTGAATTTTATTTGTATTTTGAGATTGAGATTTAATTCGTATAGAATTTGCTAGGGAAGTGGAATTGGATTGTTGAAGTTTTGAATTTGATTTCACCTACAATAACAACAACGTACACAACATAATCTCATAAAGTGGGGTTTGGGGAGGGTAGAGTGTACACCGACCTTATCCTTACCTTTGGAGGTAGAGAGATTAGACTATTTTCGATAGACCCTCAGTTGTATTTGCTTGCACCTCCGATGATAAAATTGTGGAAGTGCCTGATTTATCCTCTTGATAACAGTGGTATCTGGGGACACCGTGTATTGTAGTACATAGTACTGTCTGTTTAACTATGCACATCAAGGTTTAGGTAGATGAGAAGATATCACCCAGTGTTGTCTATTGTAAAATTTGAACCTTAGTTCCCAAGCTGTTGCTTGATCTATTTGGTTGCTAGGCCACCCTATTAGGAAGATGAGAATTTACGATTTAATTGGGAACCAAGCTGCAGAATATATAAGCTACCCAACAACTCTCTTAGAAATTTGAGAACTTCATAATACTATTGATTTTTAATTGTAGTCAACTTTTTTAGAGGAATAAACATAAAGGAAAAATGTTATGTATTAGGTATTTACATGGTAATTATCCGTGAACCCTCCTCATTATGGATTTTAGAAACCGTCTGCTTACAACACGTTGTTGTGTAAGTTATATGCATTGACATGCGGTAAAATTCTAATGGTGCTTGCTAATCTACAGTGCTAATGGATCGGCGTACTCAATTGTTTTAACAATATCTGTGGTTCTTGCAAATCTTCAAAAGCGCCTAAACTACTTCAGAAGCTAAATGTGTATGCTTTTAGTAAGCGTGGTCTTAGAAAACAACTTGCCTTATCATATTTTTAGATGTTAAGGATTGTTGATGCTTGTGACTATTGTAGTTATGAGATTATTGGAAATTACATGAGTCATAACATAGTCTTTCTATTCCGTGGCATAAATTTGAAGTCTCGTGAACAAATGATCAAGAACCCCAACCTCTTTTCATAAAATCTATTTCCTTCAGTTTCCTTTATGCATATACTTATTCTTCTATTGGCTACATTTGCTACAGGTCAGAATTCTTCATTCTCTATATCATGCAAATGTATTGAAGTTCTACTCCTGGTGAGATTTATCTTTTTCCTGTCTTGCATGTAACTCCTTTCCTTTTCTTCAATTTTGTTTCTGTGTTAAAGGTCCTTTTGGTGTTTAATAAGAAGATCTCTATGACTTATTTCCTGTGTTTAATAAGAAGATCTCTCTGACTTATTTCCTAATTCAACCGATCGATAGGTATGAAACATCTGGACACCTGTGGTTGGTTTTAGAATATTGTGTTGGAGGAAATTTCATGAGCTTGTTGCAGAAGGTAAGCACTGGCAGGTCTGCTATTTTTTATAAATACATTTCATTGTTCCAGTGGTATAACTGAAGTGTTGGCACATAGGATGCCTTATGCTGACATTAGACACGAACATCCAAAATTTGTGACAACACCCTAATACTTCTTCGTCTTTTTTTTAGTCGAAGCGTGGGATATTGATGTTTCATGGTAAATTTGTTGCATGCCTACATTGGGATTTCCCAAGCAGGCACTAAGGACATCGGTGTCATGTGTGATTGAGCACTTTTATAGAGATGATTGTTTGTAGTTTCACAAATAAATGTTCTCACTCTTTGTACTAACTTGTTTCTTGTGCCAGCAAAATGATGTGAAAGAAATAGGTTTCTTTATAGATTTGTATTTAAAGAGTAGTCAAAATGACCACAGTTTATTGTAGTTGGTAATGTTACAACTTGCATCTGCATCATCTTACCTGTATTTTAGTTTAAACCACGACTGGGAGATTTTTAATATCATTTAATCTCTGATTAGAAGGATGGTAAGTTTTCCGAAGATTCAATACATGATCTTACTTGTGGCCTTGTTAGAGCTCTTCCATAAGTAACTTTAGCCTTCATTGTTCTTTTGTAACACTTGTTGTTTTGGGCTTGAATTACATTTGTGGTGTTTTGTCTACTATACCAGATACTTGCATTCAAATGGAATAATTTATTGTGACTTAAAGCCATCAAACATCCTATTGGATGAAAATGAAATCACGAAGGTATGGTGATCTTTATGTTGTGACTTTTCCACACCGTGATGACTGCTTTTGATCAATTATATGACGTTGAAGTTCAATTTGTTTCCTGGCAACTGTGTGATTTTGGATTAGTAAGAAAATTGAGTGATATCGAAGACACCTTCCTCCCAGGTAGTTCAACTCTCTCTCCCTCCCTTTTGCCCTAAAATGAACAAAGGAAAAGTTAAATTGGTGGCATAACTGTTTGGAAGTTAATTAAATGCCTGAATGACGCGCAAGTCAATTCATTTTTTTAAATAATGTTAGTGTACGGGCTCGCTTGCGCGCACCTCCACTTTTCCATTGGGTATGTGTTACCTCCACCATAGGTACCGACTGGGTAACTTTATCCACCACTTCTTAGGAGGACGACAAGAAACCGCCAAGTGTCTTTTGTTGCTATTGAGATTTGAATCCTAATTTCCAAGGTTTGCACCCACTTCATTGGTCCACTTTCTTGGGTGATTGTGCCAAGTCAAGTCTAGTCACTTTTGTGTTTTTAGAAGTGGTTTATATTCACTCTAAGAGAAATTCTAAAGGTTTTGTGAAAACTTTTGCAAATTGTTGGTTCGTACATTAGGCCCTTTTGTATTCATCTTTGATGAGGTAATTATCTGAGGCTGTGCTTTGGAATTAGGAGGCTGAACCAGAAAACATAAAATGAAGCCAAAAGAAATAGATTTTTATCCTTCTGGTGCAGGAAGGGAGGAAAACTTAAGAGGAACACGGTTTCCGTTGTTTGGACATTGAAAAGAAGCAAAGAAACATCTTACGATGAGCTATCTTCTAGACATTTCTGCAGAAATTCTCTAAATTATTCTTTTTTGGTTTGTCTAGAGAAATTTCAAAGTCAAGAGGACGCACAAGCTCTCTTAAAGATCTTACAATTAGTTGACCTCTTCCTTTCTTTGCTTTTACTTTTTAATTCTCAAATCAATCATTTAAAACACAGTTCTAAATTTATGCATTTTTCCTTTTTTCCTTTAATCAACTACCGAATAGAATATAGATTTTATAAAGTGATACGTATTGCTTTCGGTTTTGATTTGTGTCTTTTCCTTGCTGTTGTCATTTATATGTGCTATTTTTGTATAATGTATTTTTCAGTTACCACAAATAAAGCGAGGAACCCCATATTACATGGCTCCAAAGCTTTTCCAGGATGGAGGGTTCCATTCTTATGCCTCTGATTTCTGGGCTCTTGGTTGTGTCTTGTTTGAATGCTATGCTGGGATAACTCCTTTTGATGGCAAAGAATTTACCCAGTTAGTGAGATCAGTCATTTCTGATACAACTCCGGCACTTCCTGGCACCCCAAGCCGCCGCTTGGTCAATCTCATTAACTCTCTTCTAATAAAAGATCCTTCTGAAAGAATGCAGTGGCCCGAGCTTGTAGGGCATGCTTTTTGGAAGACAAGATTTCTTCCAGTGCCTTTAACTCCTCAGCCTGCTTTTGATAGTATGATAGAAATGTCTATTAAACAATGCCTTTCAGAAAGGACTAATGAAAAGCCAACACAAAACAAGACCCCAAAAAATATTCATGAAAAGGATTCAAAGGTGTCCCTCAAGCATGATCAAAATTCAAATACTGGATCTAGAGGTTACGAGACACCAATCAAAGGCATATCCAATAGCCGAAAAGGTCAAATGAAAGGTTCTGGCAGGACAACTGATGACAAGCAGAAAGACATCTCGAACAATACTAGAGGTGTCAATCTATTACGTCTTTCAAGAATTGAAAAATCAAATTTAATGAGGGAGAATGAGAAGGAGAACTACTGCAGGCCATTGCCTAATAACTCTGAGAATGATGCTGAACTTACGGTTGAAAATACTGTCATGGAACTTGAATTTAATGAGAATAATGAGGATGATACACAAGATGAACCTGATGAAGCTGACATCAATCAGAGTCCTGAGTCAACTACTTCAACTTAAAATCTGACGGTGGGTAATGTTGAAGAGATGGATATTGACAGCAAACATCCAGATACACCAGCGGTGGTTAATACACCTTGCTCAGATTATTCAAGGACATCTAACCATGAAGTCTTCTAAATATGAAGTGGCCGCTATGCTACCAAATGATTGCCCTCAGCTAAAAACTCCTTTGATTAAAGAAAATTCTACGAATGTCTCTGATATGTCAAAACCATCTACGAACCTTTCAGATATTCTTTGGCATCCATTTGATCTCTCAGTCAGACCTGTAATGCCTAGCAGAAAATCAAATAAAGGTTCAGATGCAATTCCTTCATTTTCATTTGATGCACCTCAACTGTCTGATTTTGTCAAAATGTCAAAAGAGCAATTAGACTCTGTTAATAGTAGAATCATAAGTATTGTTAGTGGGAATACTCCCTCAGGGGAGAAGCAAAATATGATCAGATTACTTGAGCTTTTGAGCAACAATGCTAATGCAGCCAACATCTTGACCAATGGGTCTATTATGTTGGTTCTAGTCAAAATGCTTCGTCACTCCAAGGTTTCTCTGTTGCGTGCTCAACTTGCTTCAGTTATTGGCTTGTTGGTTCATCACTCTACTTTTATTGGGGATGAGCTGGCAAATTCTGGAATATTAGGTGCACTAATTGATGGTCTGAGAGACAGGCAAGAGAAAGTGAGAAGGTTTTCCATGGTTGCTTTGGGCGAATGCTATTTTATATATATACTCAAAATGAGCATGCTCGGGATGATAAACCAATGGAGTGTCCATCTAAGGACGGCTGACCCTCATTTATTTAACAGGTATCTTCGTTGTTGTAACTTCTTATTGGTGCAGCTTGTCAAGTTTATTACTCCCTCCATTTTAAAAACTCCTTTGATTAAAGAAAATTCTACGAATGTCTCTGTTATGTCAAAACCATCTACGAACCTTTCAGATATTCTTTGGCATCCATTTGATCTCTCAGTCAGACCTGTAATGCCTAGCAGAAAATCAGATAAAGGTTCAGATGCAATTCCTTCATTTTCATTTGATGCACCTCAACTGTCTGATTTTGTCAAAATGTCAAAAGAGCAATTAGACTCTTTTAATAGTAGAATCATAAGTATTGTTAGTGGGAATACTCCCTCAGGGGAGAAGCAAAATATGATCAGATTACTTGAGCTTTTGAGCAACAATGCTAATGCAGCCAACATCTTGACCAATGGGTCTATTATGTTGGTTCTAGTCAAAATGCTTCGTCACTCCAAGGTTTCTCTGTTGCGTGCTCAGCTTGCTTCAGTTATTGGCTTGTTGGTTCATCACTCTACTTTTATTGGGGATGAGCTGGCAAATTTTGGAATATTAGGTGCACTAATTGATGGTCTGTGAGACAGGCAAGAGAAAGTGAGAAGGTTTTCCATGGTTGCTTTGGGCGAATGCTATTTTATATATATACTCAAAATGAGCATGCTCGGGATGATAAACCAATGGAATGTCCATCTAAGGACAGCTGACCCTCATCCATTCAACAGGTATCTTCGTTGTTGTAACTTCTTATTGGTGCAGCTTGTCAAGTTTATTACTCCCTCCATTTTAATTTTTGTCTTGTTTTGACTTGGCATGGAGTATAAGAAAGTAAAGAAGACTTTTGAATCTCGTTACCTTAAATTAAAGATATGTAGAATGTACCAAATGTTCTTAGATCTCGTGGTCTTAAACATGTCATGTGGAAAGATGAAATTAAAGAGATGCCAAAAAAGAGAAGACACATTGTTTTTGTAACAGACAAAAAAGGAAAGTAGGACAAACAAATTGAAACGGAGGGAGTGTTATATTTGTTAAAATTCCTCTCCACAATAAATTACTAAGCTATATTGCAATGAGGTTTTAAGTATTAAGTGTTCTCTCAACAATCACTTAAAAGCATAGACACTGTTAGAAACACAATTCAAGCACCAACGCAGCTCTTATGAGAAATAATGTAAGTTGTCACTAGGATATAAATGGTATACTTATTAATGAGTTAAAAACCATTTATCTTTTAATTAGCAATAATTATAGAGTCACGTATACTCTCAGACATGTAAGTGTATATAATGATTATCTTGTAGTAAATCATGTCCTATAAATCTGTACGGGACAAATTTCTAACATGAAGAATATGATGGATGACAAATGACAACTTGGCATAGACTTCAGTTTTTCCTTGTTAGCTATCTGTCCCACATACGAAATATTGTAGAGTCTATACATACAATATTCTACAAATTTTTCTCTGTATTATACTAGATGAACTAATAAGCTTGCAATTCCCTTGTAATGCAACACTATATAGCAGTAAAATGAACAAGTGTGTTAAGATATTTCTCTTTGGGATTGTGGAAAAAATAAGATAAAATCATACAAGCATCTATACTATCTTTACATATTGCAAAGCCTCACATTCTGTCTTAACATTCCTTTATGAAAATGTTAATGTTGTAGGTTACAAGTCCAATAATTCCATTGGTTTCATCACTTTTACGAAACGGAGAGGATGATATTCAACTTTATGATCTGAGGACAATTGAAAATTTCTCCAGTCAAGGAGGGTACTGGTCAGCTCGTTTCACCAGCCAAGATGTCATTACTAACCTCTGCTACATATTTAGGGCTCCTGGAAAGCAGGAGAGCATGAGGCTGACAACTGGGTCTTGCTTGGCTCGTCTTGTTCATTTTAGCCCTTCAAGTATTCAACGAGTCATGGATAAACTTTCATTCAAGGATATGGTTTCAAGCCTGGTCAAGCGTAATCCACGAGAGCAGCAAATCTGCTTAAACATTCTGAACATGACCCTCCTTGAAAGTCATACACTTCCAAGTGTTGGAAGGTACCTTCTTGCCTTGGTCGAAGACAAGAATCTTGTTCTAAATCTGTTGACTCTAATTGAGCAGGGAAGTGATGTTTTGAAGGGAAAGGCACTCATATTTTTTGCTCTACTTCGTATGAATGGGAAGAGGTGGCTGCCACTATTTTTTTGCAATGCTAAATTGCTCTCGACCGTTGATTGGTTGGTTAAGGAGAAGGATGACTTTGCGAAGCAGTGTTTAGATGCAGTTGGGATGTTTGTCGCATCAACTGTACCAAGTTTTCTTGAGTGTATATCTGGGGACATTCATCAACTGAATGGTGGTAAACGTCATGGGCAGATAATTAGCGTCACAAGTCAAAATTCTTTTAAGAATAGTATGCATTTATTTCCTGTTGTTCTCCATCTTCTTGGGTACGCTTCACTGAAAAGAAGGGTTGCTAGTCATCAGGTTATGCAATAGTTGGCAAATCTGCTTAAACTGGTGGAGTTTCCTTTCCAGGTAATCTGATGATATCCTTATTACATTTTCTAATAGAAACATTCCACCTATCTCATTTAGAAGAAAAGCAAAAGCCAAATGTTCCAAAAGCCCACATAGAAGACATATAACCCTTGTCCTAGATTTGGAACCTTCAATTTAATATGGTTCATTAGCAAGAACTCCTCATAATCGTCACCCGAGCCAAATGTTAGCTACCAAGATAATATAAGCTCCAAACACTGGTAAGGAAGGGCTGGAGTTGGAGTAGGAGTTGATTTGTTTAAATTTCTCTGAAGATTAGGCTGATGATCTGTCAATATGGACTGTGTATTTCAAACACTTAAGGGTCGTTTAGTAGTATGTATTAGCCTTGGTATTATTCAATACCTTGTTTGGTAGTGTTTTCAACGTATGAATAGCTAATACATGTATAACTAATTCTATTGAGTATTATAGGGTGTATAACTAATATATAGCAACCCATGGTATTAGCAATACCAGGGTTATTAATACATGGTTAAAGACAGAACTACCTTGAATACACCTACCTAATTACAGATAAGAAATAATCCCAGCATTACTAATATAACCTATTCAATACTATTCTTTTTCACCCTACCAAATGACTCCTTACTCTATAGAGATTTAGTTTAGTTTGCTCAAAATTTGATCCATGATAAACTAAAGATGCGTGCAAAAGATTGGGTTTTTGTTGGTCTATGATGCACTTACACGATTCTTACTTTCGGTTGCAGGGTAGAGATGATTTTCAGATAACGCTTTTACGTGTTCTTGAGTCTATAGCAGAGGAGATGTCTCTGGTTCAAGAAAGTTCTAGCATTTTTTTAGCAGATTCTACCTAGTTATAGAAGAAGATGAGATTTATAGGGTTTTAGAGAAATTCTATTTCCTACCATTTGTTCCATTTTGTTGTTATTCTACTTATGGGTGACTGATTTACAGTTTTCAATTTTGTAACATTGTAGGTTCTTTCAGTCAATTTTGCAATTACAGAGCAACCCATTTCAATATTGAAGCATTTGTTAGAAAATGTCGGGTTCTAAAAAAAGAGTGTTTATGAAGTGAATTCTAGCTCTTTAGCTGATCAGATGAAAATTTCTTTGAGGTTTGAGGAAGATAAGAAAGATGACGATCCTCGAAGATTGAAACTGGGTTCACCCGCTTCAATATTGAGAAGCCGAATGACTGGGTTGAGTTCTGTGCTACAAGGAGAACTTCGGGTACCTCCGCATCGTATCTGGTAAGAATGTGAGTTCTGTTGGTGCTACTCCAAAAACCGGTAATGTTGCCGGTAATACTTCGCCAGAATCCAATGAGGTTGTCTCCATTTCAAATGATATTTCGGCGGAGTTGACTCCAGCGGAGTTGAATATAAAAACGAATGAGTCTTACATGAAGGGTAATTTTGAGGAAGCGTTGAGTTTTTATGATAAAGCTATAGCAGGTTGTCCGGGCAATGGTAAATTACATTGTAATCGAGGTGCTGCGTTGGTTTGTCTCTGGCGATTAGGGCAAGAAGTGAAGGAATTTGAAGAAGCCATTTGATTGGCTCCAATATATGTTCGAGCACGCGAGCGTTTGGATCTTTGTTAATTTGGTAAGTGATATAAAAATTGTAGAATCTCATTATGTGTTGGCAAATCAATTATCAACAAATCTTGGAAATGTGGTGAAATTTATGTAGGTTGTATCAGAAATTGCGTGTTAAATGTGCTATATTTGGTTATCTTTTCTACTTAGGTAAGTGATATAAAATGTTCATACGTATGTGTGTGTTCGCGAATCAGTTATCGGAGAATCTTGGAAATATGGTGAAATTTCTGTAGGTTAGGAAATTAAGTGTTAAATGTGGTATATTTGATTATCTTTGATACACATGCAAGTGATATACAATGTTCAAGTCTTTAGAATCTACATGCCCGTTTGCTTATTGTTGATCACGAATATTGGAAATGTGGTGAAATTTCTGTAGGTTATATTGGATATTACGCGGGAAATGTTTTTTTTTGCTAATCTTTGTTGGCCTTGTTATTAGCTAATGTAAAATTTTCTTGATTGATTTTTCTTGTTTATGTATATTACCATACAAATGTCAAACTGGATGTTGGATGTGTAGATTGGTGCCAACAGGATGCGCTTTACCATCAACCTGAGTGCTTGGAGAATTTAAATTTGATGTTTTTATCTGTTTGGATGTTTGTGGTCTTTGTTTCTTCGACTTGTTCGCTATGTTTGTCCCTTTGTTTATTGGGCTGTACTTTCATACATGTTATTGCTGTTTCCCCTTTCATATTTTATATTTCCTCGTACTCTATTTTGCTTTGCTTTGTGGCTTGGTGGACTGTGTTTGACTCATTAGTAATGGTTGGAAAAAGAACTATCTTATTTAGGTGGAGCCATCCTAGTTCAAAGTTATGTTTTATATTGTCATTTCTCTTGGTATTCGAAGTTGGTCTTGAATTGCAGTGTGTTTTGGCAACTGAACTATGGGTGTTTTTGTTCTTGTAGTTCGATTGTGCTCGGAGAAGTTATGTTTTTCCCTTTCTTTCCTTTCCCTTCTTTTTTGGTAGCCTTCACCATCAATTCTATTTTAAAACCTCTTCATTTCTTCACAGTTTGTAATTATTTTTTCAAAAACTATGAGCGCAATCTCATTCTTTTAAAACTTACAGTTTAGGACAGGTTGAAAATGCAAGGAAGCACTTATTTTTCCTGGGTCATAAACCAGATCAAGCCACGTTGCAGAGGTTGCATGCAGTGGCGAAACATATCAGCAAATGCACTGACGCCCGGAGACTTGGAGATTGGACTACTATGTTAAAAGAAGCTGAGGCAGCAACTACTTCTAGAGCTCAGGCATCTTCTCAGGTAAAGCATCTCTAGTGGTCACGTTCTATAACGAATAGGTGAATGAAAATTCAAGTGTTGGTACTGAATTGCTGATATTCAATTCAAGACTATTTGCATTTCAAGAGGAAGCTCATTTGAAGCTACACCAATTAAGGGATGCTGAATTGTGGATATATAAAGCTAGGATGTATGACTCATCTGCCGCAGCATGCAAGTCAAAACTTTTTGGGATGCTCTCTGACGCATACGTATTCTTTGTCCAAGCTCAGATTGAGAGAAATCAAGGAAGGTGAGTTTGTCACTTATCAGTATAGTAAGGTAATAATATAGACATAAAAGAGGTTCCGCAAGATTGTGGTCATTGTATCTTCGACTTGTTCGCTATGTTTGTCCCTTTGTTTGTAGGGTTGTACTTTGATACATGTTATTGTTGTTTCCCTTTTCACATTTTATATTTTCTCGTACTCTATTTTGCTTTGCTTTGTGACTTGGTGGACTGTCTGTTTTACTCATTAGTAATGGTTTGCAAAAGAGCTATCTTACTTAGTTGGAGCCATCCTAGTTCAAATCTATGTTTGATATTGTCATTTCTCTTGCTATTCGAAATTGGTCTTGGATTGCAGTGTGTTTTGGCAGCAGAACTATTTTCTGTAATAGGGGTGTTTTTTGTTCTTTTAGTTCGATTGTGCCCGGAGAAGTTATGTTTTTCCCTTTCTTTCCTTTCCCCTCTTTGTTGGTAGCCACCACCATCAATTCTATTATCAAACCTCTTCATTTCTTCATAGTTTGTAATTATTTTGTCTAAAACTATGAGCGCAATCTCATTCTTGTAAAAATTATAGTTTAGGACAGATTGAAAATGCAAGGAAGCACTTATTTTTCCTAGGTCATAAACCAGATCCAGCCACGTTGCAGAGGTTGCATGCAGTGGTGAAACATATCAGCTAATGCACCGGCACTCAGAGACTTGGAGATTGGACGACTATGTTAAAAGAAGTTAAGGCAGCAATTACTTCTGGAGCTTAGGCATCTTTTCAAGTAAAGCATCTCTAGTGGTCACGTTCTGTGATGAATAGGTGAATGAAAATTCAAGTGCTGGTACTAAATTGCTGATATTGAATTCGCAGCTATTTGCATGTCAAGAGGAAGCTCATTTGAAGCTACACCAATTAAGGGATGCTGAATTGTGGATGTATAAAGATTGGATGTATGACCCATCTGCCTCTGCATGCAAATCAAAACTTTTTTGGATTCTCTCTCATGCATACGTATTCTTTGTCCAAGCTCAGATTGAGAGAACTCAAGGAAGGTGAGTTTATCACTTATTAGTACTTCATATGTTGTAATATAGAAATAAAAGAGGTTCAGCAAGATTGTGGTCATTGTTTCTTCGACTTGTTCGCTATGTTTGTCCCTTTGTTTATAGGGATGTACTTTCATACATGTAATAGATTGACCTCTAAAAGATAATGATTTTTTTGTCTCATATGTTGTCTCTTCTGATTTATTACAGAAAATTGCCAAGATGGCTCATACACATGGGGCTCTTGTGCTGGTAGATAATAACATTATGTCCTAGTACTGTCCTATCCTTTGGAGCTCGGAGCAGGTATTTTACAAATAATTTTTGTTCCGTTAACTGGAATACTCTCCAATAACATGCATCGGATGTTAGCTTACTTGTCCTTGGTTTTGTAGATATTGTGATGCATTCAACTATTAAGTTCATATCCGGTCATAGTGATCTCATTCCTGGTGTACTTGCAGTCAGAGGAGAAAGGTGTTTTCTCTATTTCGCATAAGTTTCATAATTTGATTTATTGTTATCTTATGGTTGTGTATTCTTAGTTTTATTGGGTCTTTTTTTGTGGCCTAAACCAATAATCACTTTAGGAGCTTGACTATAGTGAATGTGAGTTTGTAAGTATACCATTACTGATTTCTATATCAATGAATCACTTACCCAACTCATATTGAATCTCTAGAACTGTTCAGCAATAGGTAGCAAATGTTGATATCATGCTTCCTTTTCCTCTTCTAGTTCTTTTAAAAATAAGATTTCTATTTTCTTTGGACTGGATTAAAAGGATGTAAAGGATGATAGATGATAGTCTCGCAACTTCCATAATTCTTTACATTGAACAAGGGCCTTCACTGAGGCCCGAGGATGAGCCTTCCCACAATCTCAGTATACTTACTCAAGGTTGTATGCAACTAAAAAATGGATCCCTTCCATATGGATTAAGGTGTGTACAAGAAGTCCTCTCTATGCAGCACCCTATAGACCCTGCAATGCACAAATTTGTGCAATACTTTGTGACACTGAAATTCTTTTCCGGAATGCACTGGCTGCCCTTATAATTGACCATGAAGTTTAAGAATTCTTTTTGTTGTTGTTGATACTTGATAAAGTCAAGTAAAGTTTATGAATTCAGTTCATTGACAAGTCTATATCTGAAAATCTTTAGTTAGTTATGTATAGCGTATTGAACTTAAATGATGTCTGATGCCTTGTTTCTCTTTGAACATCTCAAGTGTCCTTTTGATAATTTGCTTATAAATTTTTCTACTTAACTAGCTTGGCAAAGAAGGTGTACTTCCTACAAAATGCTGAAGGTGCAAGGTTAGCGCCATTCGATTGTTGGCTTTGTTTGAGAGGAATCAAAACAATTGCTCTTCGCATTGTAAAACAACTGGTTTAATTTTATTTGCTTTTTTTTAATGGTGAAATTAGTTGTCCCACCACTCGTGCTAGAAACATATATCCCTTCCTGCGCCTTTGTTAATTTATTATTCTTGACCCTATAGATTTTCATGATTATGGCATGCATATTGCTGCATCTTCATCTTTATATTGTGCAGAGAAGTTAGGGTGGTTCTTAAAATTATGGAACATCACAGTGCTTTAACTAAATACTTTCAATATCCTGTAAGAGAATGCACAAAAAATTGCTGAATATTTATCTTCCCATCCACCATTGAAGAAGGTCAATTATGCAGGTCTTTCTGACCAACCAGGTAGGTCTTTGCACTTCTCTCAGGTATTCAAAGAACTAATTTTTTTTGGAATTTGAACTTAGGCTCTATGGTTGTCGGTATCCTGCCTCTCTCTTGAAACTTACTGTTTAAATGTTGATCAATTTGCAGGCGGTGCAAGATCAGTGTTGAGTTTTTTGACAGGTTCTTTGGCACTCTTTAAGCATTTTGCTGAGGCTACCTAGTACTTCAGCATTATAGTCAGTTTTGGTTAGTTTCATCTTATGCTCAATTACTATTTTAAAAGATAATTTTTTCCTATCAAACTACTTCCTAGTGACATATGCCTTCTCAATCTTTTTCGTGATGATTATAGTAAACGTGCAAATATTATTTTACTTTGGTAGTCCCTCGTGTTCTCTTTTGATATTTGGACTGTGAGGACACAATCTCATTTTCAATTGAGAGTGCCTCCCTTGTACTCAGTTTGTTAATTAACTGTGATTATGCCCTTGTCGCGCGTAATTTTTTTTCTTTGTTATGGATTAGTGTGCTCTTGTCGGGCTTTGATATTGTGGATGTTTTCTTTGTTATGGACTAGTGTTGTATTGACGATGCGTGATGATGGATAGAGAGTGCCGACTTTCTTTAGGTTAAATCATCGATTGCTTGTGAGTGTTTGATTGGCGTTGATTGTGGCGAAGTTTGAGTAGCCGTTTCTGAATAGATGCATGAGGTTGCCTAATGATGAATTGGTTGAGGCTATCTTAAGGGCAAAATCATTGTCTTTTAGGGAAGGTTTGGACTTGGTTGGTACTAAGAGCATAGTCATGCATGTGAATAGTGTTGAGCATACCTCTCCATTTTAAAATGGTGGAGCATGTTATGAATGATTTTGTGACAACTCTTACAACTCTTTTTGTGACTTTTTATTCCTTAGTGGTTAAAATGTTCAATGCTACTTGTATTTTGAAAAGGAAGTAAGATTTTGAACCATCTTGATTCATTTGCATGCTATGTGTGGTGAGTTGTTGAATAATGCCTTGTGTTCGCTTTTGTCACCTAGAACTTGCCTTGTTGGTCTTGAAATGTTGGTATTGATTGAGTTTGGTTGGAGAAATGATCTTAGGCTTTCCTTTGATGTTCTTGAAGTCCACTTGGCCTAAAAATCCCCCCTTTGCACTAAATTTATCCTTAGTTGTCCCTTTTGAGCCTAATCCTTTTAATTGGAAACCACATTACAAGCCTTATCCTTATTGAAAAAGTAACCCTCTTTTGAACCCTTCCCTCCTTGAATTTGAGGTTGTGAAAGTTGAGGCAAAAAGCCTAAGTTGGGGGTGTTATGGGAAATATATTGAAGGGATACTTACCACATGAGGGCTTGATATAAAAGAAATGAAAAAAAAAGAAGAGAGTAATTGAGGGATGGATGGAAAGTCTTAAAGAAAGAAAATGCTTTGAAAAAGAATGAAAGAAAATGAATTAATGAGACTTGAATCCTCCAAAAGTTGAAAATGGTTGCATGTGGGGCATCTAGAGTGGAAATAAGAAAAGAAATATGAAAAATAATGTGGAATGTGCATGGGTTTGAAAAACGGAGAAAGTTGGAAATGATGAGTTGTTGTGTAATGTTCAAGGAGGGTGTTGTCATTTATATCTAAATGATATCCTAACCTTCCCTAAGCCTATATTACAAGATTAACAAAGTCCTTTGAGATTTCTAACTAAATATGGAGTTGAGTCAATGTTGATTGAAAATATGGGCAAGCCTATGGTGTGACATTTGTGTGCATGAGATGATTCTTTGTGAGTGTGAGTGTTGCATCTATGTCCCTTGTCTTGTTTATATGTGTGTGGGGTTTTGGGACACTTCTTTCTTGTGAGGGCATGTAAGTAGAAAAAGTGGTGATTTTGAAAATTCCTAATTGAGTCAAGTGAGCACGTGAAAGAGTTAATTAGTTGAGTCATTTCTTGAGTTTGAGTTGTTGTCACTTGAATGATTCTTGGTTTTTGAAAATGTTTCATGAGATTGAGAGGATTTCTTTTGTAAAAAGTTTGCATGTGGACTATTTGTTAGTACCAACCGAAGCCATTACCTTTGTGCTTAATTGAGAAAGGAAAATTGATTTGTGGTGTGCCTTGAAATAAGAGCCTCTTGTGTTTGACCCCGACTCTTAGTTGGGTATTTTTATTGACGACGATCGCTTATTATTTTAGCTTGTTTTGAGGGTAATTTGAGTGTTATCTATTACTTAATATTTTTGTAAAAAGTTCTAAACATGTGTCTATATTACTTCCTAGTGATGCAAATCTCCAGCTTCTTTTCACTATTGTGGGGAATGCACCATCTGAAGCAGTTCGATCAAATTGCACGGTTGCTCTTGGAGATCTGACAGTTTGATTTCCTAATCTGTTAGAGCCATGGATAGAGCGATCCATCAGTTTCTGTGCGGAAGAATGTTGTATTGGTTCTTTCTCATCTGATACTGAATGACATGATGAAGGTTTGGCTGGATTATCAAACATTTATACTTAGCTTTCATGTGGTAGAATTTTTATCCTCTTGATTTGCGTGTATCATTATTAGGTGAAAGTTTATATAAATGAAATGGCCATCTGTTTTGTAGATAAAGATGAAAGAATTTCATATCTTGCCAAACTTTCTTTCATGAGTTGTCAAAGAAAGGTAGTATGTTTACCTAACTTTTCTTTCATCAGTTGCTAATAAAGAAGTTCATCTATCTAATCTCTTTCTAGTCTTTCTACTATTGAGCTTCTTTCGTCTGTTATTGCGTGTTTCTGTGTGTGCACACATCACATAATACCATTTTTTCCTTTACGCTTAATGTTTACAGGGAACAATCCAGTTTATAACCTACTTCCAGCTATCCTTGGCAGGTTATCTAGCCAGAACTTGAAGGAAGAATCATTCTGCAACATCATGCAATTTTTAAATGCTTCAATTAAGAAGGTACTCATATGGACCCTTGTTCGTCCCTTGCGATTGGGGGCGTGACATTAGTATACACATTGTAGGAAATAAATGCATAAACATTCCAGATACATGAATTTTGATAAGCTGACCAAAAGAAAGTATAAGTTATCTTCAAGTCTTAGACAAATTATTTGAGCAAGGAAATCAATAGGGATGGTATTATGGCGTGGGAACATGGTTGGTGATGATTAATATATACGAAGCCAACTTGTTTGGGACCGGAGCGTAGTAGTAGTTGTTGTTTTTGGGGCATGGCACTATGACAGGAGAAGCTTGGCAGATTAGGGGTGGGGAATTCTTACTTGGTGGTGGAAGGAGATTTTTATTTCTTAAATGTAGGGTTAGAGGTGTAATTATCTTCTAGTATTTTAATATACATGTAATAGTATATAAAGAGTTCCTCTCATTTCTTTATTCCTCTTCTTCTTCAACAATTCTCTGTAAACAAGCTCTCTGTAAACTGCTTGTTTCACTCTCTAGAAAAAGCTTACATTCATTCTTTGTTTTTACCATTGAAATCACGAGATCCCCATCTCTCTTTTGCCCCCATTTTTTCCATTTTCTGTTTGGTGATTGCTTTACAGTTTTCAATTCTCTAACATTGTATGTTTTTTCAGTCAATTTTACAATTACAGAAAAACCCAGTTCAAGATTGAAGCTCTACGGGATATACATTTCTTCATTTGTTAAAAAATCACATTCTTGAATTGTATAGAAGAAGAGGAGATTTATGGGGTTTAGAGAAATTTCGTTTCCTCCCATTTTTTTCTCCACTCTTTCTTCTTCAAAGCCATTTGTTTCATTTTGTTGTTAATTTTCTTATGGGTGATTGGTTTACAGTTTTCAATTCAGTAACATTGTAGGTTCTTTCAGTCAATTTTTCAATTACAGAACAACACTGTTCAAGATTGAAGCATTTGTTACAAAATGTCGGTGTCTAAAAGAAAGAGTGTTCATAAAGTGGGTTCTAGCTCTTTAGCTGATCAGATGAAAAATTCTTTTAATGTTTGAGGAAGATAAGAAAGGTGACGATCCTCGAAGACTGACACTGGGCTCACCTGCTTCAACATTAAGCAGCCGAATGAGTCGATTGAGTTCTAGTGCTACAAGGAGCACTTCGGGTACATCTGCATCGGTATCTGGTTAGAATGTGAGTTCTTCGAGTTCTGCTGGTGTTACTCCAAAAACTGGTAGTTTTGTCGGTTGAGCTTCGCCGAAATCCAGTGGGGTTGCCTCCAGTTCGATTGAAACTCAGGCGGAGTTTAATATAAAAGCGAATGAGTTTTACATGATGGGTAATTTTGAGGAAGCATTGTGTTTTTATGACAAAGCTATAGCAGGTTGTCCGGGCGATGGTAAATTACATTGTAATCGAGCTGCTGCGTGGATTTGTGTCTGCCGATTAGGGGAAGCAGTGAAGGAATGTGAAGAAGCCATTAGATTGTCTCCATTATATGTTCGAGCTCGCTAGCATTTGGATCTTTGTTAATTTGATAAGTGATATAAAAAGTCTAAATCTCCTTGTGTGTTCGCAAATCAGTTATCAACAAATCATGGAAATATGGTGAAATTTATGTAGGCTGCATCGGAAATTACGTGTTAAATGTGGTATATTTGGTTATCTTTGCTACTTAGGTAAGTGATATAAAAGGTTCATACGTTTAGAATCTGTGTGTGTGTGTGTTCGCGAATCAGTTATCAACGAATCTTGGAAATGTGGTGAAGTTTCTGTAGGTTCAGAGGTTAAGTGTTAAATGTGCTATATTTGATTATCTTTGATACTTAGGCAAGTGGTATATAATGTTCAAGTCTTTAGAATCTACATGCCTGTTTGCTTATTGTTGATCATGAATATTGGAAATGTGGTGAAATTTATGTAGGTTATATTAGATATTACGCAGGAAATGTGTTATTTTGCTAATCCTTGCTGGCCTTGTTATTTGCTAATGTAAAAATTTATTGTTTGATGTTTTTTGTTTATATATATTACCATACAAATGTCAAACTGGATGCAGGATGTGTTGATTAGTGCCAACAGGATGCACTTCACCATCAACCAGTTCTGATTGCCTTGGTGAATTTAAATTTGATGTTTTTGTCTCTTTGGATGTTTGTGGTCATTGTTTCTTCGACTTGTTCGCTATGTTCGTCCCTTTGTTTATAGGGCTGATGATTTTTTTTGTCTCATACTGTTGTTTCATATTGTATTCACTGCTATCTAACTTAGGTGGGGCCATCGTAGTTTAAAGCTATGTTTTATATTGTCATTTCTCTTGCTATTAGAAGTTGGTTTTGAAGTGCAATGTGTTTTGGCAGCAGAACTGTTTTCTGTAATAGGGGTATTTTTTGGTCTTTTAGTTCGATTGTGCTTGGAGAAGTTATGATTTTCCCTTTTTTTCCTTTCCCCTCTTTGTTGGTAGCCTCCACCATCAATTCTATTATCAAACTTCTTCATCTCTTCATAGTTTGTAATTATTTTGTCTAGAACTATGAGCGCAATCTCATTCTTGCAAAACATATAGTTTAGGATAGGTTGAAAATGAAAGGAAGCACTTATTTTTCCTGGTTCATAACCCAGATCAAGCCACGTTGCAAAGGTTGCTAGCAATGGCGAGACAGATCAGAAAATTCACTTACGCCCGGAGACTTGAAGATTGGACGACTATGTTGAAAGAAGCTAAGGCAGCATCTACTTCTGGAGCTCAGGCATCTTCTCAGGTAAAGTGGTCAAGTTCTGTGACGAATGGGTGAATGAGAATTCAAGTGCTGGTACAAAATTGCTGATATTGAATTCACAGCTATTTGCATGTCAAGAGGAAGCTCATTTGAAGCTATACCAATTAAGGGATACTGAATTGTGGATATATTAAGCTAGGATGTATGACCCATCTGTCGCAGCATGCAAGTCAAAACTTTTTGGGATGCTATCTGACGCATAAGTATTCTTTGTCCAATCTCAAATTGAGAGAACTCAAGGAAGGTGAGTTTATCACTTATCAGTATTGCATAGGTTATATAGGTTGTAATATAGAAATAAAAGAGGTTCATCAAGATTGTGGTCATTGTTTCTTCGACTTGTTCACTATGTTTGTCCCTTTGTTTATAGGGCTGTACTTTCATACATGTAATAGATTGACCTTCAAAAGATGATGATTTTTTTAGTCTCATAATGTTGTCTCTTCAGATTTATTACAGAAAATTGCCAAGATGACTCATGTACATGGGGCTCTTGTGCTTGTAGTTACCAACATTATTTCCCTAATACTATCCCATCCTTTGGAGCTCGGAGTAGGTATTTTGCAAATAATTTTTGTTCCGCTATCTACAATACTCTCCAATAACATGCATCAGATGTTAGCTTACTTGTCCATGGTTTTGTAGATATTGTGATGCATTCAACTTCTAAGTTCATATCCGGTCATAGTGATCTCATGGCTGGTGTACTTGTTGTCAGAGGAGAAAGGTGTTTCCTCTATTTTGCATACGTTTCATAATTTGATTTATTGTTATCTTATGGTTGTATATTCTTAGTTTTCTTGGGTCTTTTTTGGTGGCCTAAACCAATAATCACTTTAGGAGCTTGACTGTAGTGAATGTGAGTTTGTAAGCAGATCCATTACTAGTTTTTCTAGCAATGAATCACTTACCCAACTCATAGTGAATCTCTAGAACTATTCAACAATAGGTAGCAAATGTCGATATCATGCTTCCTTTTCCTCTTCCAGTTCTTTTAAAAATAAGATTTGTATTTTCTTTGGACTGGATTAAAAGGATGTAAAGGACGATAGACGATAGTCTCGCAACTTCAATAATTCTTTATTTTGAATAAGGTCCTTCACTGAGGCCCAAGGATCAGCCTTCCCACAATCTCAGTATACTGAGTAAGTTAAAAATGGATCCCTTCCATATGGATTAAGGTGTGTACAAGAAGTCCTCTCTATGCAGCAACCTATAGACCCTGCAATGCACAAATTTGTGCAATACTTTGTGACACTGAAATTCTTTTCCGGAATGCACTGGCAACCCTTATAATTGACCATGAAGTTTAAGAATTCTTTTTGTTATTGTTGATACTTGATAAAGTTGAGTAAAGTTTAAGAAATCAGTTCATTAACAAGTCTATATCTGGAAATCTTTAGTTTGTTATGTATAGCGTATTGAACGTAAATGATGTCTAATGCCATGTTTCTCTTTGAACATCTCTAGTACCCTTATGATAATTTGCTTATAAATTTTCCTACTTAACCAGCTTGGCAAAGAAGGTATACTTCCTACAAAATGTTGAAGGTCTAGAATTAACGCCATTCAATTGTTGGCTTTGTTTGAGAGGAATCAAAACAATTGCTCTTCGCGTTGTAAAACAACTGGTTTAATTTTATTTACTTTTTTTTTGTGGTGAAATTAGTTGCCCCACCACTCGTTCTAGAGACATATACCCCTTCCTGTGTCTTTGTTAATTTATTATTCTTGACACTGTAGATTTTCATGATTATGGCATGCATATTGCTGCATCTTCATCTTTATATTGTGCAGAGAAGTTAGGGTGGTTTGTAAAATTCTGGAACATCACCATGTTTTAACTAAATAATTTCAATATCTTGTAGGAGAATGCTAAAAAAATTAATGAATATTTATCTTCCCATCCACGAGTGAAGAAGGTCAATTATGCAGGTCTTTCTGACCATCGAGAATGCACAAAAAATTGTTGAATATTTATCTTCCCATCCACGAGTGAAGGAGGTCAATTATGCAGGTCTTTTTGACTATCGAGGGAGGTCTTTGTACTTCTCTCAAGTATTCAAACAAGTGATTTTTTTTGGAATTTGATCTAAGGCTCTATTGTTGTCGGTATCCTGCCACCATGAAGCTCTCCCTTGAAACTTACTGTTTAAATGCTGATCAATTTGTAGGCTATGGGTGCAGTATCGGTGCTGAGTTTTCTGACAGGTTTTTGGCACTCTTTAAGCATTTTGTTGAGGCTACCAAGTACTTCAGCATTACAGTAAGTTTGGTTAGTTTCATCTTATGCTAAATTACTATTTTAAAAGATAATTTTTTCCTATCAAACTACTTCCTAGTGACATTTGCCTCCTGAATCTTTTCCCTATTGATGTAAACGTGCAAATATTCTTTTGGTTTGGTAGTCCCTCATATTCTCTTTTGATATTTGGACTGTGAGGACACAATCTCATTTTCGGTTGGGGTCCCGCCCTTGTACTCCCACTACAAGAAATATGACTTTTAACTACCATTATTTAGCGAAGGGATAAGAATTCGGTCGTTATAAGTGCATTAATATTGACCGAAAACAAATACTGTCGTTAAAATTAATTTTTAGTTTAATATTAACAAGTGAATAATATTCCATCATTAAAAGATATAGGATCCGGTTGTCAAAACTAAAACTTTTTTAATAATAAAAAACCTCCAGATTTTCTCTCCCACTTTCTCCCCAATATGGGTGAGTTCTAATTGATCTTTGGGGCATATTTTGGTGTTCATGGTTCTGATCTGACTGTTCTAATCAAGGTGTTATTCAAATTTTTGCCTTCCACTACAGTTACAATTCAAGAAGCCATACACCAACTTTACACTTCACAGGTAAATACTCACATATCTAATAGGTATGACAAATTCTATTGACTTGGTTCTATTTTTTTTCTTTATTTTTTCATGAGAAAACACTCAAAATGGTAAAATATTAAAACTGGTAAATCTCGGAAGCAAAAGTGGCAGCAGTTCAAATTGATAAAAGATTCAAAATTTTCAAGTTTCAACTTCAATTGTCCAACTGACTATCGATAATTGGTTCAAATTTTGGGTTGCCCTCTCTTTTTTCTTTCTTTAAGAAATTCCATAAAAACTATGAGGAATTATTTGTGGAGTGATTGTTGCATTTGTGTTTTAGAATTGAGGAATGCACATACACCTTCTATACTCAGATGAACAATTTGCTACAAATTCCCTTTACAGTCTTGTGTTGTCTTCTTAGTGCATACAAAGGAGTGGCTTGCCTACTTCAGCATATGACAGAAGTAATGCAATTACTGTTGTTGCCTTAGTTGCTGCTAACAATTATTGATGGCTACTGCTTAAGCTGTTGCTAACATCTATGTTGATTTATGAGTAGCTGCTTCTAACCTGTAATTGGGGTTCATCTCAGTTTAATTCTAAAAATATATGTACAGTATTTGTTAAAATATTAAAATTTTTCTACCAATACTCTTCCATTTGAAAGTTAAGGAAGAGCATTATAGAGTAACTATCATGGGGTAACAAATAAAAACTGGAAATCGGACGGAAAACAAGAAAAAAGTACCCTTTGATTTACTCAAATACTTTTGACCACACGTATCATTGTTTAGCCAAGGCATGTAAGTTAGATTAGAGTTTTTTCCATAAAAAAGAAGTGTCTCGCATACCAACTATGTAGCCCCTAAGAAGCCTGCATAATAAGACAATACGATGTAGGTATCAAGATCTTCTTCCCGTATATTCTGTGATTCACACAATTCCAGTCTGGTAAGTATTTGCCCTAGCATGTTTAGGGCCCTAGGGTGTAGATTACTTTTCAAATTTTACAACCTGCCTTTTGTTGGTATGTAGGTTCTGCACAACTGGCCTCCCAAGTGACATTGTTGTTGAAGTTGGGGAAATTACTTTCCATATCCACGAGGTAAAGTTCTCTTCAAGAATTGATTGATCTAGTGATGACTTTCCATCTCCAGAATTTGGGGATTATTGTATCTGTTCCATTTCATATGTGTGAGAAGACAAGAGTTTGAGAGAGAACTCAACTTGATTATTCCCTCAAGCTATTAGGGTTTAAATAGCTAAGTATACATGTCCTAAAAAGGAAAGGAAATCAATACCTAATCAATATCAAATCAAGCTAAGAGTAAATCTAGGAGGAAATCAAGCTACCTACTATATTTACATATTCCTAGGATACTAACATTCTCCCTCAAGCTGGTGCATACAAATTATATGTACCAAAGCTTGTTACATATATAACTTGTTTTTGGACCAGCTAGGGACTTGGTGAATACATCTGCAAACTGATCACTTGACCACACGAACCTTATGGCTATGTCTCCTGAAAGTACCTTTTCTCTAACAAAATGACAATCAATCTCTGTGTGTTTGGTCCTCTCGTGAAATACTGGATTCGATGCAATGTGAAGTGCAGCTTGATTATCGCACACAAGTTCCATTCATTTAGTATCTCCAAATTTCAACTCCTTCAATAGTTGCTTGATCCATATGAGTTCACATGTTACCACTGCCATAGCCCGATATTCTGCTTCTACACTAGATCTAGCAACCACATTTTGTTTCTTACTTTTCCAAGACACCAAATTTCCCCCAACTAGAACACAATATCAAGAAGTGGATGGTCTGTCACAGGGTGACCCTGCCAATCTGCATCTGAATATCCAACAATTTTCTCATGTCCTTGGTCTTCGTAAAGAAGTCCTTTCCCTGGAGCAGATTTTATGTATCAAAGAATGCGAATAACTGCATTCCAATGACTATCACAAGGATAATTCAAGAACTGACTTACGACACTAACCGAGAAGGTAATATCAGGTCGAGTCACTGTGAGATAATTCAACTTTCCTACCAGCTTTCTATTATCTTCTTGGATCGCTAAGAGGCTCCCCTTGACCTGGTAGGAGGTTAACATTTGAATCCATTTGAAAATATATAGTCCTACAATCTATCATCCCCGTCTTTTCAAGAATATCAAGTGCATACTTCCTTGTGAAATGGCAATTCCTGATTTGGATTGAGCAACCTCAATGCCCAAGAAGTATCTCAATTGACTAAGATACTTAGTCTGAAAGTGCTGGAAAAGGTGATGTTTCAATTTGGTAATTCCCTCGTCATCATTGCCTGTGATAACTAGGTAATCAACATACACTCCCAAATACATCCACAAACCTGGAGCAGAGTGACAATAGAACACAGAATGGTCAGCTTCACTTCATACCATGCCAAACACCTGAATAACCATGCTAAACTTTCGAAACCATGCTCGAGGAGAGTGCTTCAGGCCATAAAGTGCTCGTCGTAGTCTGCACACCATGTTACTAGACTCCCCCTAACAACAAAACTAGGTAGTTGCTCCATATATACCTAATCTTTGAGATCTCCATGAAGAAAGACAGTTTTATTTAATATTAGACAGGCCAATGACGAACCGCAACCATGGATAAAAAGAGACGGACTAAAGCAATCTTGGCCACTGGAGAGAAAGTATCACCATAGTCAAGACCTAAAATCTGTGTATAACTCTTGGCCATTAGTCGAGTTTTTAGGCAATCAATCTGTCCATCGGGCCAACCTTCACTGTATATACCCACCGACAACCAACTATAGATTTATCTTGAGGTAGAGGAACAAGCTCCCAAGTACCACTAGAGCGTAAGGCAGACATCTCTTCGATCATAGCTTGTTGCCAGCCTAGATGAGAAAGAGCTTCACTTGTAGTCTTAGGAATAGACACAGATGATAGTGATGATACAAAGGCAGAATGGGACGGTGACAAACGATGATAGCTCAAACAAGTATAGATAGTATGAGGGTTATGAGTAGAGCGATTACCTTTTCGAGTGGCAGTGGAAGGACTCTGTGTAGACAAGTCCTCAGCAGGCAAGGATTCTGGCTAAGGGCGTGAATCATCTGGGCGCAGACGACGATGATAGGTTAATAGTGGTGGAGGTTCAGAGGCAGTGGATGGAGCCATAGGAGATGATGTGGAAGGATTACTATGGCAGGATCCCCAAAAGATGGAACTGGTAGAACCTCATAAATGTCTAATTGTTCAGCAGAAGAGGATGTAAAGTAGGTATGACCTTAAAAAAAAAATTAACATCAGTTGACATAAGGTATCGCTGAAGGTTAGGTGAGAAGCATCGATATCCCTTTTGTACCCTTGAATAAGTGAGAAAGACACATTTAAGAGCACGGGGAGCGAATTTGTCTTTTCCTAGAGTGAGTATATAGACAAAGCATGTGCTCCCAAAGACGCGTGGTGGAAGAGAGAATAAGTTTGACTTGGGAAACAAAATAGAGTGTGGTACCTGATTATGAAAAGCAGAGGAAGGCATACGGTTAATCAGATAACAAGAGGTGAGCACTGCGTCCCCCCAAAATTGCAATGGAACATTTGCTTGTATGAGATGAGTGCGTGCAGTCTCAGTAATATGCCTATTTTTTCTCTCTGCAATCCCATTTTGTTGTGCAGTGTAAGGATACAAGATTCTTGATGAAGAATTCCATGGGAAGACATAAATTGTTTAAATTGAGATGATAAATATTCACATGTATTATCACTACGAAAAGTGCGAATGGAAAAACCAAATTGGTTTTTTATTTCTTCATAGAAAGTTTCAAATATCATATATATATATATAAAAGAGAACCCTAGACCCGCCTATGTGGCGCCACCACAAATCAGGATTCCCTTTTAATTTATTTATTTCCAAAACTAGCCTTTCATGAAAAGTTGTGACTTTTATGAAGAGTTGCAACTTTATGAAGAGTTGCGACTTTTATGAAAAGTTGTAACTTTTATGAAAGGTTGTGACCCTTCCGAAGGGTTGTAACTTTTCCAAAGAGTTGTGACCTTTCCCATAAGGCACAATAAGTATATGTTCACACTACCCTTTGTTGTCTATAAATAGATGGATTTCCTCTCATTTTAAAACAACGAAAATTCTAAACTTCTTCTTCTTCTGCACAATTAAATATTTGCGTACTTTGCTCCTGTTGAGTGGCTCACTAACACCATTGTTTTTGTATCAATACACTGGTGAATAAAATCGTTTTATCCTAAGAGAATCTATTCCTTTAAATTTTGGGTACTAGAGGGGAATAATATTCTTAATTAAGGGGACACTATGCATTCAATGGCCTCGATTTTTTCCTTTCTATTTTATTCTATTGTTGCAGATCCTGGTATGTTTTTTTTTACAGTCAATAATTTAGGCTTATGTTATTAATTGATATTTTTGTGTACATGCTTTAAACTTTGTTGTTTATGTTTTTGCAAAGTTATTGTTATAAGTATTTGTTAGTACAGATTAAATAACACACCTTAATTGAGTATTCACACAAGTTTTCTATACTGAAATTATTGAAGGTACAATAAAAGCTTCTTAAAGATCTATACTACCATCTCTTGAAGACAAAATTCAAATTTGGTATGCCAGTGTAAGTACATAAAGACCTTAAAAATCTTATCGTATCTTGATGTGTGAAGTGAATTAGGAAAAGAAGACAAGAATTAATAAACTTTTGACATAACTTCAAGGATGTTGTGCCGGATGACCTATAGAGGAATATGAATAGACTTGAGCCTCTTTTAATCCCTAAGACATAGATAACTACACAATAAATTAATTGCTCATATTCAATATGAAGTATGGATAGATTCTCAAGTTTACTGCAAGTTGTAAATACTTTTCTTGAAGTAATAGATGTGTTTCTCGAAACTGCGATCGGAATAGAAGTGCAGTTTCAAATTGAACTCCATCACTTTGGTATGCTGATTTTTAAAAATCACCCAAACAAACTGAATAGTTTTGTGTAATATTTTTCCCTTTTCAGTATATATAATAAGTTGAATTGTTGTCCAATATGATACATTCTCCCTTGGAATTAAGTGTTGGGTCTTAAAAAGTGTGAATGAAAACTGAAGAGTTGTGACTTTTTGTGAAAAGTTGTGACTTTTGTGAAAAGTTGTGACTTTTATGAAGAGTTCTGACTTTTCTAAAGAGTTGCGATTTTTATGAAAAGTTGTGACTTTTTTGTAAGATCGTGTCTTTTAAGAAGGGTTAAATATGAATCCTGCTCTGTGAGGGTGTCACATAGGCGGGTCTAAGATTAAATTGTGACTTTGACTTTTATGAGGAGTTCTGACTTTTCCAAAGAGTTACGACTTTTATGAAGTGTTATGACTTTTATGCAAGGTTATGACTTTTAAGAAGGGTTAAATAAGAAACCTGATCTGTGAGGGAGCTACATAGGCCGGTCTAAGATTCTCCTATATATATATATATATATATACACACAAGAAAAGATGTTCATTACTACATAATCATGTATGTAAGATCATATAGTGTTTTAGTTTTAATGATTGTTAGGTTTTAATTATTATTTTATAAATTCCATGATATTAAATTCCCTCGCGAGGCGCGGGTAATTTTACTAGTGGAAAATAATTCAGAACAATCTTTCATTAAAAACATCCAAGTGCACCTTGAGTAATCATCAATGAAAGTAACAAAATACTTAAAACCCAATGTAGAACTGACTCTACTAGGACCCCAAATATCAGAATGAACAAAATGAAAAAGAGACTGCACGATTATTTTGACTACGTGGAAAAGTAGCTCGGGTGTGCTTCCCCAATTGACATGACTCACAATCTAACTTAGACAATTTGGACAAGCTAGGTACCATCTTTTGAAGTTTGGATAAACTAGGGTGTGCCAATCGTCTGTGGACTAAATCTGGAGAGTCTGAGATTGAACAAACTGTAGTGAATTTGTGAGAATTGAGATAATAAAGTCCATTTGACTCATGCCCTTCACCAATCATCCTTCCTGTACTGAGGTCCTGTGTGACAAAGAAGTCACTAAAAAATTAGACGAAACAATTTAAAGCCTTAGCCAAACAACTTGTTGACAAGAGGCTGAAGGGACAACCAGGAACAAAAAGAACATTATTTAGAGTCAAGGAAGGTAAGGGATTGGCTTGACCGACTCTGGCTGCCATGGTCTGAGAACAATTAGCTAATGCAATAGTGGGAAGGAACTGAGAGTAAGTAATATTAGACAATAAAGATTTGTTACCAAAAATATGGTCAGAAGCACCTGAGTCCATAACCCAAGGGCCAAGTGTGGTGGACTGTGAGATACAAGCAACATGATTAACAGGATTACCAACTTGGGCAACAGAAGCTATTGATGAAGATGTCTACTTACTCGCCTCATACTGAAGAAAGTCATTGTATTCTACCTCAGACAAAGAGAACAATTGATTGGTGGGATTACCCGTGTATTCAGTTTGAGCAACATGAGCATTCTTTGGTTTACCATATAGGCACATCTCACGGGTATGACCTAATTTGTTACAATAACCACACATCTTGGTCGTTGTTTCCCATGTCGGCCTCCATGTCGATTTTCGATCTGAAATGCAGAGATGCTAGGACAGAAGAATCTGCAGGTGGCACTGGATGACTAGACGACATAGGTGGTGCAGCTAGTCGTAACAATCAAGCAAACAGGTCATCCACAACAGGAACAATAGAGCTAGCCAAAATTTGTTCGAATCAAGATTAGATGGAAGTCCAGCAAGTGTAACAAGTAGAAACATCTTATGACGCTGCTCTAATTGATTTTTAACATTTGTAGTAGCGGGCATTAACTCATTAAATACCTCCATAACTGCCTGAACCTCTCAAAAATAAGTTGACATCCAAATCCTGCTTTTTAAGGTTAGTCAATCGAGAAATCACATTATAAAAGCTAGATATGTCATTTGTGTTATAGCCCACAAGCTTTTTCCAAAACTAAGAAGCAAGTTTGGAATGGTCGAAACAATGGCATCAACTTTGAATCAATAGATTTCCATAACAGACTACACAATTGAGCATCAATCTTCTCCCATTCTCCCCTATCTTTTTCAGTAATATCCTTCGCCTTCGCCTGTGTAACCAAGTGATCATGAACACCTTGTCCCTGCACTATAATTGAATAGAGGAGGACCAAGATAAATAGTTTTCACTACCTGTCAAAGGTTCTGTGGTGATGCCATGGTTTGGTTGGTGGAACTCACAGATTTAGTGCTAAACATATCGGATCCAAGAGACATGAAAAACAAATCTATTAGTGTTCAAAAATAAAGTAAATTCTGGGCAAACCTGAAGAACTGATTGGGAAAACTGGAGAACTGCTTGATGTCTTGCCGGAAAAAGTTGCTGGAAAAAAAAACACTACATGTTGCGAGGATTCCGATCGTAATGGTGGTACTGGTATATGCACAATACCCTTGGAGAGTGTCGGAATCGTAGAACAGTGGAGGTTTTGCTGTGAATTTTTTTTTAGCAATTTTGTTCTCTTATTATTCTTGTTTTCTCACTAAAGAAAGCTCTGATACCATGTGAGAAGACGGGAGTTAGAGAAAACCCAGCTTGACTATTCCCACAAGCAATTGGGGTTTAAACAGCTAAGTATACATGTCTTAAAAAGGAAAGAAAATCAATACCTAATCAATACAAATCAAGCTAGAGTAAATCTATAAGGAAATCAAGCTACCTATTATATTTACATATTCCTAGGATTCTAACAATATGATCTATAATAGAAAGGAGTGGGCTTAGTGCCTGATTTGGTTATCTTGAAAAGCCGGGATTGGGTGAAGTTAGTATCTCTTTTATCGATGTAACTTTGTTTTCAATTAGGTTATTAGAATCTTGATTGTCATCCTATTTGTACAGGCGAGTGGATACCACTAACTTAGATGAGGTTGCTTTTGTGATTAAACCATGGACAAAGCTTGTTTGGCTGGAAAGTCCAACAAACCCTCATCAACAAATTTGTGATATTCGTGTGGTTATTTGACAGTGACATTATGTAGATTATGCACGTATAATTTTTAGCTTTTATTGCTGCTGATAGATAGTAATAGATTGGTCTTCAAAAGATAATGATTTTTTTATCTCATACTGTTGTCTCCTCTAATTTATTAGAGAAAATTGCCAAGATGGCTAATGCACATGGGGCTCTTGTGCTGGTAGATAACAACATTATGTCCCCGTACTATCCCATCCTTTGGAGCTCGGAGCTGGTATTTTGCAAATACTTTTTGTTCCGCTAACTGGAATACTCTCCAATAACATGCATCAGATGTTAGCTTACTTGTCCATGGTTTTGTAGATATTGTGATTCATTCAGCTACTAAGTTCATATATGCTCATAGTGATCTCATGGTGGTGTACTTGCTATCAGAGGAGAAAGGTTTTTCCTCTATTTCTTGAATGCACTGGTCGCCCTTATAATTGACCATGAAGTTTAAGAATTCTTTTTGTTGATGTTAGCACATGATAAAGTTAAGTAAAATTTAAGAAATCAATTCATTGACAAGTCTATATCTGAAAATCTTTAGTCAGTTATGTATAGCGTATTGAACGTAAATGATGTCTGATTCCTTGTTTCTCTTTGAACATCTCAAGTGTCTTGATAATTTGCTTATAAATTTTCCTACTTAACTAGCTTGGCGAAGGAGGTGTACTTCCTAAAAAATGCTGAAGGTACATGGTTAGTGCCATTCGTTGTTGGCTTTGTTTGACAGGAATCAGAACAATTGCTCTTCGCGTTGAAAAACAACTGGTTTAATTTGATTTGCTTTTTTTGGGTGGTGAAATTAGTTGTCCCGCCACTTGTTCTAGAAACATATATGCGCTCCTGCGCCTTTGTTAATCTTTTGTTCTTGACCCTAAGATCTTCATGATTATGGCATGCATACTATTGCTTCTTCATCTTTTATTATGCAGAGAAGTTAGGGTGGTTCATAAAATTCTGGCACAACATAGTGTTCTAACTGAATAATTTCAATATCTTACTGTAGAATGCACAAAAAATTGCTGAATATTTATCTTCCCATCCATGAGTGAAGAAGGTCAATTATGCAGGTCTGCCTTACCATTCAGGGAGGTGTTTGCACTTCTCTCATGTATTCAAACAAGTGATTTTTTTGGGAATTTAAACTAAGGCTCTATGGTTATCGGTATCTTGCCACCATGAAGGTCTCCCTTGAAACTTACTGTTTAAATGTTGATCAATTTGTAGGCTATGAGTGCAGGATCGGTGCTGAGGTTTCTGACAGGTTCTTTGGCACTCTTTAAGCATATTGCTGAGGCTACCAAGTACTTCAGCATTATACTCAGTTTTGGTTAGTTTCATGTTATACTCAATTACTATTTTCTAAGATCATTTTTTCCTATCAAACTACTTCCTAGTGACATTTGCCTTCTCAATCTTTTCCGTGTTGTGTATAGTAAACGTGCAAATATTCTTTTGCTTTGGTAGTTCCTCGTATTCTCTTTTGATATTTGGACTGTGAGGATACAGTCTCATTTTCAGTTGGGGTGCCTCCCTTGTACTCACACTACAAGAAATATGGGTTTTAACAACCATTATCAGCGAAGGGATAAGAATTCGGTCCTTATAAGTGTATTAATTGTGGCCGAAAACAAATCCTGTCGTTAAAGTTAATATTAGTTTAATATTAACAAGGGAATAGTATTCTATTGTTAAAAGATATAGGATCCGGTGGTTAAAACTAAAACTTTTTTAATAATAAAAAACCTCCAGATTTTCTCTCCCTCTTTCTCCCCAAATCCTCGGCCCACCCCTTACCATTTCCCCCATGCCCTGACAACTAATTAAAGAAAACCTCGCCCAAATTAATGCTCATAGTCCCCTTTTCTTCATCACATGATATGGGTGAGTTCTGATTGATCTTTGGGGCATGTTTTGGTGTTCATGGTTCTGATCTGACTTTTCTAGTCAAGGTATTATTCAAATTTTTGCTTTCCACTGCAGTTACAATCCAAGAAGCCATACACCAATTTCACATTTCACAGGTAAATACTCACTTATCTAAATAGGTATGACATATTCTATTCGCTTGGTTCTATTTTTTTCTTTATTTTTTCATGAGAAAACATTCAAAATGGTAGAATATTAAAACTGGTATATCTCGGAAGCAAAAGTAACAGTAGTTCAAATGGATAAAAGATTCCAATTTTTTAAAATTCAACTTCAATTGTATAGATCGATAATTAGTTCAAATTTTGGGTTTCCCTCTCTTTTTTCTTTCTTTAAGAAATTCCATAAAAACCATGAAGAATTAGTTGTGGAGTGATTGTTGCATTTGTGTTTTAGAATTGAGGAATGCACATAAACCTTCTGTACTCGGATGAACAATTTACTGCAAATTCCCTTTACAATGTTCTTGTGTTATCTGCTTAGTGAATACAAAGGACACTGCATGCCTACTTCAGCATATGACAGAAGTAATGCACCTACTGTTGTTGCCTTAGTTGCTGCTAATAATTATTGATGGCTACTGGTTAAGGTGCTGCTAACATCTATGTCGAAATATGAGTAGCTGCTTCTAACCTGTAATTAGGGTTCATCTCAGTTTTCTTCTGAAAATATATGTATAGTTGTTAAAATATTAAAATTTTTCTACCAATACTCTTACATTTGAAAGTTAAGGAAGAGCATTAAATAGTAACTATCATGGGGTAACAAATAAAAACTGGAAATCGGATGGAAAATAAGAAAAAAGCACCCTATGGTTTACTCAGATACTTTTGGCCACAAGTATCATTGTATTAGCCTAGGCATGTAAGTTATATTAAAGTTTTTTCCATAAAAAAGAAGTGTGTCACATACCAACCATGTAGCCCTTAAGAAGCCTGCATAATAAGACAATGAAATGTAGGTATCAAGATCTTCTTCCCGTATATTCTGTGATTCACACAATCCAGTCTGGTAAATATTTGCCCTGGCATGTTTAGGGCCTCAGGGGGTAGATTACTTTTCAAATTTTACAACCTGCATTTTGTTGGTATGTTTGTAGGTTCTGTACAATTGGCCTCCCAAGTGACATTGTTGTTGAAGATGGGGAAATGACTTTCCATCTCCACAAGGTAAAGTTCTTTGCAAGAATTGATTGATCTAGGAGATGTATAGACCAACTGCTGTATTGGCACTTCTCTTTATTCTGCATATGAATGATGTTTCGTGAAATAGTCTTTTCAAATGTTCTTCCGTTTGGCTTTGATTTCTGCTATTAATAGTTCTTATCGCTCTTGGGTTTCTCTCAAGTACAGCTTATTCATGCTTGTTAACTATCTGATGTGAGGGGAAAAAACAATTATTCTTTCTTCATCGTTTCTTTTTGGTACTCCCGATATGCTTTTTCCTTCTAAAATTGACCAAATTAGGCAGAAGTGATACTTTTTCACCTTATAATGACCTCTTGCTCTCTACTTTAGTCTGTTCAATCTAGTTTTTATGCTTTCAACCAATGGTAAGTTCAAAGACAAAAAAGATATCAACTTTATCAAACTTTTGACCTCTTCTGCATTTAAAAAACTCTGTAAATCGTTCCCAAGCACAATTTCAAATTAGTTTGACTATATGAAGTTCCTTAAAGCTGGAAAGATCTAATTTGATGTTAGATTGCAAGGAAGATAATAGAACTTTTAGATTTGTCTCATTTTTAATGTTTTACAACGAATTATTGCAGTTCCCATTGCTTTCTAGAAGTGGGGTTATGGAAAAACGGATTGTTGAAGCATTTGAAGGGCTCTATTACTGAACTCACTAACATCCCTGGTGGTGCTAAAACATTTGAACTTACTAGCTAAATTTTGTTATGGGGTTAAACTAGAGCTTATAGCAGAAAATGTTGTATACCTTCGATGTGCCGCAGATAATCTTAATATGAATGAAGAATATGGGGAGGGGAATTTGATATCATAGAATGAGGTATTTCTTTATCAGGTAGTTCTCCTTGGCAGGAAAGACTCATTGAAGGCACACCAAACCTGTGATGATGTTCTCTCATATGCTGAAGAACTCAAAATAACAAAAATGGGCATTGATTCATTAACTGTGAAGGCATGTACTTATCCCAATCTGTTTGGTTGGCCTATGATGGAGCATGTTGGCCCCTTGCAGAGTCTTGGAGGGAGTATCCTATGGAATGGAATAAGCACTGGATCTAGGCTAAGACATTCAACTTCAGATTGGTGTTATGAGGATGCATCAACTCTAAGTTTACCTGTATACAACAGGCAAATTTCTGCTATGAAATCTCAAGGCGTGAAACAGGAAATTATTGCTCGATCCCTCGGTCGTGATGCTAAAGAGTATCTGCCTTGGCCAAACAGGCGGTAGACCTCTTATGAGTCCACCAACCGATTTGCACTAGTTGGTTAAGGTTCTTTGCTATCGGAAGAAGATCAAAAGCTTTTTTTTGAAGAGGTGGATAATTTACTTCCCATGCAGAACTAAATTAATCTTTGGCCTATTGAAAACAACCTTGATTCTTCGAGCCAGTCCTTCTTGCATATCAAACTTGGAGAAAAGGATAGGAATGCAGCTTGATCAGGCCACTCTAGAAGATCTCTTAATGCCTAAATTCTCTTACTCGATGGAGACACTTTATAATGTTGACTGCGTACAGAGGATTCTTGAGCACTTCTTAGCTATTGATCAAGGAACTGGTGGTGAATCACCTTGTTCCATTGATGATGAGCAATTGATTGGTTCACCATCTCTGACACCAATCACTATTGTGGCAAAACTCGATGGACATCTTGCTGAGGTTGCCCCAGATGTTAACTTGAAGCTTCCCATGTTTTAGACTCTAGCTGCTTCTGTTCCTGAATACCCAAGGCCCTTGGATGATGGCCTTTATCGTGCAATTGACATTTATCTAAAGGTAAATTTAGTTTGCTATTCTTTTTTATGTTATGATAATTGCGTGTACTCTGAAGTAAATGTTGTCACTAGGCTATGCTTACTGAAATTTGCACTTAATTTTGAGACCCTATTTAAGTTGACCCAAGAAACCTTAGATATAAGTGGCTTGCTTTTATGAGCATGTCTAGTTGGGTGCAGCAGTCTAGTGATTGTATACCTCACCACTAGTGAAGGGGGGCATCAAGAAATAAAAAAGAATGATCACTGAAACGTAAAACTGAATATAGGCTCCAAAGAATGCAATTTTCTTTGAGTTTTGGGTCAGATTTTTCATTTCAGATTGTAAATCTTTTACAACAACATACCCAGTGTAGTCTCACAAAGTGGGATGGAAATTGTAAATTGTTTATTATTCTTTTGTTTATGAAGTCACATCCATGGTTGGGAGAATCTGATAGAGAACAACTATACAGGCTCATGGATTCCTAGAAGCATTCCTTGGAAGCTTGTACACATGCTGCACCGAACGAACGACCCCCTTTAAGGATTATAGTGTGTACTTTTATCAGATATGTATTCCACAAGAGGAATGTGGAAAGATGTAGCTGCTAAAGTTTCTACTGAAGTTTGTAGTTTGCAGTGATAATGAATTAGAAGATTTCACATGCTAAATTCAATGAATTGTAAGAATTCACGTGCTTTTATTAGAAATTTAAATTGTTTGCATCCTTTTTAGTAAATATGTTGAGGTTTTATATTTCTTCTTTATGAGTTTATTCTTTTGTTATTAAACTGACATAAACCCTTTTTTACAGGTCAAGAATTTGAATATGAAGAATCTACCATTCAAGAAATTACCGAGCAAGTTGAAGTTCAAGAGTTCTTTTGTCATACAACTTGAATATGATATGTCTTTCTTTAATTAATTAGTTCTTTGTATCAATATTGAAACTTTATGTGAATTTAATTATTAAGTATATTTTCTAGTGTTCCAATGTATGAAACAATTAATATTATTCAGTAATATAAATTTTTATATAATATCAAATGAAAATGGGGTTTTTAAAAATCATTTACAAATGACTTATCAAATAATGAAATAGGTCATTAACGACGGAAAGTTTTGCCGTTAAAAGTATTGGTATTGAAACTAACATAAAATTAATGAAAGGAATTTTGGTTATTAAAGGTACATGTACTAAGGAAAATTTTGGTCACTGATGTACCGTGAGTTTACGGTATCTTTGATGCATTAAACTTAGAATTCTGCATGTTACTTAAGTAGTTTGCTATTATATTTGATGTTATTAGTGTTATAATTGCAGGAAATAGGCCTTGGGAGTAGTTCAAAAGAATAATGCAGCAGCAGTAGATTTTTGATGATTGACGAGACAATCAACGGACCGTCAATTACTTGACGGGTCGTCAGTTGGGGTCGTAGGTTCAGGAGCCTGAAGAAATTGGCCAAGTATGGAATGACGGACCAAGATGATGGTCCGTAGATCCTGCTACAAACCGTAAATGTACAACCGTAGAAAACTTCAGAGAGGGTCGCCTGCAGAGCTTGAATGACGGAAGAACAGGACGGGTCGTACATTGAATGACGAATCGTAGATAAGAACCGTAGAAAAAAGACCTTAGGATTTTGCCTAACTGCTGATTGACGGTTGGAACCTACGAGCCGTAGGTCTGTCTACGAGCTGTAGGTTTACAACCGTAGACGACACTGCCCAAGCTGAATTTCCCCAGATTTCCCTTTCCTAGTTTAATTAGGATTTATTTTCTATATATACCCTATGTAAATTTCGTTTTAGGGTTGTTGACTATTGTTATAATATTAAGTTATTACTTTGGGAATTGCTTTTCATCTTTGGAGAAGATTAATTCTTAAAGCCTGTTTATGCAAAGGACTTTTGATTTTCAATTCAAGATTGTGGAATTCATCTCTATTCACTGGAAGTTCATGATTTCTTCAAACCCGAATGTGAATTGTGATCAAGCAAGCATGAGTAGCTAAATTCCACAACTAGGGTTGTGGGAACCAGGAGTAATTAACAAAAGTAAACTTAATATTGTGTAATTCTTGAATGTGTTTATGCATGCTTTCGTAAATCTCTTTGATTAGAACGTTTTCTAATGGTTGCAAACATTAGAACATCTCTTAATTCTTGTGAACCTGATATAGGTAGTAATAAACATCTAAGAGATTATACAACAAAGATTTAGTCGTCGATAATCCGCTATCTAATAACCCAACCTAGAAATAGCTGTGGGTTAATCTGGGTCAAAGGTAAGGGTTGGTAAATCAACACACGTGGACGGACCAAGTTGCGGTGTGAAGTTCCCTATTTAGAGGACCAATCACTTAGGGATACATAACTTACCGATCATGCATGCTAGACATTGAAAAGAATTACCAATGTTAGGTTTACTGCGTTAAGAGCTTATGGGGAACACATAAACCTTAGTTTCATTCTCAGATTGATATCTCAAACTACAAGTTTTGTGTTTTGGTTACTTGTTACTAATCGAATCGTAAATTATTATTTATTTTAATTATTGTAAATTTCTCCCCTTTTTACTTCTTCTAGAAATAATCTGACTAAACATACACTTAATCTTAATTACCCTAAGTCTGAACCATATTCCTCGTGGGATCGACCCTAACCTCTGTTAGGTTCTATATTTGACAAACAACCGCTTATACCTCCTTAGGGAGGTGTAGTTTGGGCGACATCAAATTTTGGCGCCACTACCTAGGAATATGGCTTTCAGATTAAACTAATTTTGTTAGTGCACTTTTAGTCAATTATTTCCGGATTTTCATTTTATTGTTGTTTTTGATTGTTTTCAGACTATAGTTCCTGTGTATGCCAAATACACGAAGTCAAGACAATCTCCTGACTCCTTACGACCCAGAACTCAGAAAAACTCTGCGAAAAATGGCCGGACTAGGTCTACAATATTTGAGAGAAGATAATCCAAATGGCAAACCTCGCCAAGAGGTACCTGGCATTCAACCGCCAGGAGTTGTGGTTCCACCTTAGAATCCACAACAAGTTCAAGTACAGCATCAGCCTACACCTGATGTTCGCCACAACTTGGAAGTGGATTATAATGATACAGGATCAACTAGCGCTACAGTTGTTCCTCCACTACCACCTGGATTCACGTTTGTGATCACAACAGCCTGATGCAGATGGTGACCGCTCGAGGAATATTTACTGGATTACCATCGGAAGATCCTCATGCTCACTGGACCAAGGTGACCAGCATTTGCAAAAGCAGTGTGGGAAATCCAAATCTTGACATGAACGTGGTTGGCCTACGAGTGTTTCCACTGTCTCTAACGGGAGACGCTACTGTGTGGTTGAATGAGCTCCCATATAACCCTATATTCACATAGAATGAGCTGCGTAATGCATTTTGAGAAATATTTCCCAGTGTCAAGAAAGCTGAATCTCAAGGACAAACTCAACAACTTCAAAAATCTTCCGGGAGAGTCCGTCAGCTGTGCTTGGGATAGATTTACAAGCTGTATGAGGGCCGTGCCAAACCACCACATCGATGATGAGTCACTCAAGGAATACTTCTACCGCGGAATGGACGATAACGGTAAGGCGGTGCTTGATACTATTGCTGGAGGATCTTATGGATCAATGAATTTCTTGGAAATTGCAGAGAGGCTTGAGAAAATCTCGAAGAACAACAAAGCATGGAACACTAGAGCGTCATCTACGATGAAGAGTACCTTCTCAATACAAGCTGCTGAAAATTCATCTCAAGATGAACTCCGTGAAGAGTTGGCGCAACTAAGAACTGAAATGGGCTTAGTACTAACAACAGAATGTACCACCAAATGATTAGTACACATATGAGGAGGATGCGAATCTTGTGAATGAGCAGCCGGTGGGTTTCCGGCCCAACGCCCAAGGATCCAATCAGGAAAATTAGCGCCAAAGTCAAGGAAATCAAGGTTGGAACTATGGCAACTACAATAGGGAAGGACAATATAACCGCGAAGGGAACTTCAATCGCAACAACAATTACAACCAAGACGGTCAGTACAACAGGAATGATAGGAGCAGTGCATATATCCCTCATGTTAATAGAGATGGCGGATCAAGTATGACTCGCATTGAAGATATGATGAACAAAATGATGAGCTGATTTAATGTCACGGATGACAATGTGAACGAAATGCGGACTGATATCTCAGGCATCGGGCTAAAGGTCGAATCACATGCAGTAGCAATTCGGCAAATAGAGAGCAGTTGTACCAACTGTCGGTGAATGCAAATCCACGTCAACAAGGAACACTTCCCAGCAACATCGTGCACAATCCGAAGAATGACGGGCAATGCATGGCAGTGACAACCAGAAGTGGGGTACAAACTATTGACCCACCCTTGCCAATAGAAGTAGAAAGCGTGAAGGCGTCTGATGAGGGTGAAAAAGAGGTAGCAGAACTACCCAAAGATCCAAAAGAGGTTGAGGCTGAAGTAACTCAATAGGTCATCCCCATGCCTCGACCTCCACCTCCCTTTTCACAACGATTAGTAAAGAAAACAGAGGAAGGGAAGTATAAGAATATCTTATCTATGCTTAAACAATTATCTGTTAATGTTCCTTTGATTGAAGCTTTGGAGAAAATGCCAGGTTATTCTAAATTCATGAAAGACTTGGTGACCAAGAAGAGAGTTGCAGGCTTAGAGGAAAGTGACAAGTTACAGCATTGTAGTGCCATCACAACAAGGTCACTCGTTCAAAAGAAGGAAGATCCTAGAGCATTCACCATTCCATGTACTATCGGCGTGATGCACTTTGCAAAGGCACTTTGTGACTTGGGTGCGAGCATAAACCTCATACCGCTTTCTGTGTTCAAGAAATTGGGCTTAGCAGCCCCTAAGCCGACTGCAATGAGGTTACTTATGGCCGATCGCACGGTAAAGAAACCAATTGGAGTACTGCAAGATGTCTTGGTAAAAGTGGAGGCATTCATCTTTTCGACGGACTTTGTGATTCTGGAATGTGAAGTGGATTTTGAAGTGCCCATAATCCTGGGCAGACCATTTCTTGCAATAGGGCGCGCTTTGGTAGATCTGGAAAAAGGACAGATGAAGTTTCGCTTAAACAATGAAGAAGTGACCTTCAATATTTGCAGAACAATGAAGCACCATAGTGACATCAAGGCAATATCAGTGGTGAGCTATGTGGAGGAGCCCAATCCAGAGGTGCCCATCGAGGAAAGGCTAGGAGTTGAAGCACTTGCGGCTATAATCATGAATTTAGAAGGTGATGGAATCCCTAAATATGATGCATTGGTGGCTGCATTAGATGGAAGCATGATCCATCGTCGTCAACCCAAGCTGGATTTGGATTTACTTAATTGAAAAACACTGCCTGCAAGACCATCTATTGAGGAACCTCCAGAGTTAGAGTTGAAAGCTCTTCCAACCCACTTGAGGTATGTATTTTTAGGCCAGAACAACACACTGCCTGTTATTATTGCTACTGACCTTAATGTAGGGCAAGTTGAGGCTTTAGTTGAGATGCTGAAGCGTTACAAAAGGGCGATAGGATGGACAATTGCGGACATCATCGATATCCTAACAGGGATTTGCACTCACAAAATTCAACTCATACCGGAAAGCATTCCTAGTGTGGAGCATCAGAGAAGATTGAATCCACCTATCCCATAGCTGATAGTAAATGGCTATGCCCGGTCCAATGCGTGCCTAAAAAGGGTTGAATCACTGTGGTTCCAAATGCTAAAAATGAGCTTGTTCCTATGAGGCCCATCACAGGCTGGAGAGTTTGCATGGACTACTGTAAGCTAAATGCATGGACAGAAAAAGACCACTTTCCCATGCCATTCATGGATCAAATGCTAGATCGTCTTGCTGGGAGAGGGTGGTACTATTTTTTGGATGGATACTCGGGGTATAATCAGATCTCTATAGCCTCTGAGGATCAAGAAAAGAATACATTCACATGTTCCTATGGTACATTCGCTTTCAAGAGGATGCCATTTGGACTCCGCAATGCACCGGCGACGTTTCAACGTTGCATGATGTCTATATTCTCAGATATGGTGGAGAACACCATTGAGGTATTTTGGGATGCAGCCCAGTACAATATCCAAAAGCATAACGGAAAGCATGAAAAGACAACAAGGTTAGGTCCTCGGACATAGGAGGCCTCACCAAGTCTTCACTATCACTGGAACTGACTAGCCACGAGTGGGGTGAGAAGAACCGCCAAGTCTTACATCAATAGAATCAATGTAGGCAAAAGTATGTGTTAGTTCAATCAAGTACCAAGTATGATAGCAATGCATAAAGGACATATAAACCATGCTAGATTGACATGCAATGGCCAAGCTAGAACATGATAGAGCATAAGGGACATGAAGCATAAAACACAGCCAAGGCAAGCTATTCGTCTTTCCTTTACTTTACTTTAAATCATCATCATGGGAACACTTGTTCATTCATTTGTGGTGAAATAGCCTTAACCGACATATGAGACCATGTGAGCTATAAACACGGAATCCGGTGTCTACCCCACAACGAAAAGGGGTGTCCTACTTTACTAGGTAAGATCATGAACTTCATAGCTTATGTGGATCCACTAGCTAATGTCTACTTAAAGACAACATCCTATGGTGGCAACATAGTTTATGGGATAGAGATTGCTTTAGGAGACTCGGCCTCAACTAACGAGATAGCTCCACCTAGAAAACCCGGCCTCTACTAACGGGAGAGCTTTCACTAGAAGACCCGGCCTCTACTAACGGGAGGGTTTCCATCTCAATATCAACTCAGTGCTAAGCATAATTCCCACGGATTAGTCATAAATATATGATATCATCAAACATGAAAAGGTACAGCTAGGGTTACCAATTCAAGCAAAAATCATGCTTATAGATATTCATCTTTCATGGACCTTGTCAAAGCTTACATCATTAGAATAGCTCCTTAATCATAGATTCAACCTTAGTTGAGCAAACCTTTCAACAAGTTATGAATCATTTTGTGTGAGAAAACCTTTCACACTCATAGGTTGAGCATTACATGAGAAACCCTTTCAAAACTCAACAAATGCACTAAGATATCATAAACTTCATAAAGCATGCATGAGTTCACAAATTTCATATTTACTTAGCTCATCACACTCTTAACTCATAAATCATGGGTTCATAAGCTTCACCTCAAAACGTGCAATTCAATGCAAGCTAATACTTAAGAAAGCCATAAATCAAGGCAATTTAGTCATAATTGAGGGAACCCACATAATAGAGGAAAATCATGGATTTTGATTCATCATGCATCTTTTCATAAAATATCCTCTTTTCATCTTTCATAGTCTTACATGAAATTCATAGCATTGATAATCATAATCCTTAACTCAATTCACAAAGAGTTCATGTAATTCATCTTTTCTCAATCAACCCACAATCATAAGCATAATCATAAATTGGGGGATACTTAGCATAAGCTCATGGGATTCATAAAGTTGCATGTAAATCACGCTAAATTGTGCACTAGCTTACTTTACCACGCTAGATCGTGCACTATCAACCATAACATCAACAATGCAAAACATAAGGATAAGGAAGAACCCATACGAATTTGTCAAACCCTAACTCTCTTGGGCAAGACCTCACCTTGAAAACCTTAAGGAAAAGAGGACCCATTGGAGGAAAGACTCCAAATGGTAAATACTATCATACCTTAAAGCCAATGCCTTGAAATAAAAGGGGATTGGTGACCTTGATGAGAACCCTAGCTCTCTTCTTCTCCTTCTTGCTCTTCTAGAGAGAGGAATATTTTGGAAGATGAGAGTTGGAAAATGAGGGGATTAGGGCTTAGGAAATATAAATAATGCCAAGGCTGAGGGGCAAAATCGTCTAATAAGAGGAATAAACAGTTAGGGAAAAAGTCCAAAAAGCCCTTAAATAAACTGTCGGGGCCAATCGACGGGCAGGACCAACGGTCCGTACATCCACTGACGGACCGTCCTGCTCTTTCGTCAATTGATTCAGAAAGTTCATTTTGGACTGAAAATTGGCTAAGTCTGGAAGGCATCTACGGAACCCATCTACGGCCCGTCAATCGAACTACGAACTGTACTGCTATTCCGTAGGTCAAGGTTCAGAAACTCAACATCCATAAAGCTGGGAGGGCCATCGACGGTTCCCATCTACGACCCGTCACTCCACCTACGGTCCGTAGGTGGCCTCTGTCATCACTGGCACCAGAAAAATTTTAAAAACTGCATTTTTCTTTATTTTCAAAAACTGGGGTGTTACAATATCTCCCCCTTGGGGACATTCGTCTTCAAATGAGAACCTGGATATCCTGAGGAGGGCGATAGACTCGGACTAACAACCCAACCTAGCATGCAAGGATGTAAATGCACATATCCGAGGAGGAAACATTAACTCCAAGCTAAAGCATGCTCAATACAAAATTCATGAAGACTTTATGCAACTTATACTCAATGCACAAACATATATCTATATATATCATGATAGACTCTTCATGAACATGCATAAATCAACGAATCATGGAAATCAACTACGACACATGAGACCAAAAGAATGAACCATGAGGAACTAGGTACCTTAAGCTAGAGGAGGATCGGAAGGAAAGAGATGAGGATAGCTGGACATCATATCGGCCTCGGCCTCCCAAGTAGCACCCTCGACTAATTGATTCCTCCATAGAGCTTTCACGGAAGCAATTTCTTTATTTCTCAACTTCTGGACTTGTCGGTCTAGAATCTCAATCGGAACCTCTTCATAAGAAGGGCTATCCTTAATGCCAAGAGTCTCTATTGGCACTACAGAGGTCGGATCACCAACACACTTTCTCAACAATGAGACATGGAAAAATGGATGCACAGATACAAACTCATTAGGCAATTCAAGCTCATAAGCAACCTTACCAACACGTCTCAAGATCTGATATGGGCCTACATAACGGGGACTAAGCTTCCCTTTCTTCCCAAATCTCATTACACCCTTCATGGGTGAGATTTTCAAGTAAACCCAATCATAACCATCAAATTCTAATTCTCTTCTTCTAACATCGACATAAGACTTTTGTCGACTTTGAGCCGTTTTCAGCTTTTCTCTAATAAGCCGAACTTTCTCCATAGCTTCATGCACTAACTCGGGGTCTATCAAGGCAACTTCCCCAATTTCAAACCAACCTATGGGATATCTACACCTCCTACCATAGAGAACTTCAAATGGAGCCATACCAATACTAGAATGGTAGCTATTATTATAAGCAAACTCAACCAAAGGCAAATGATCATCCCAATTACCCTTGAAGGCTATTGCATAAGCTCTCAACATATCTTCCAAAGTCTTGATGGTACGCTCCGCTTGCCCATCGGTTTGGGGATGAAAGGCCGTGCTAAACTTAACACGAGTACCGAGGTCCTTTTGGAAAGATTTCCAAAACTGAGAAGTAAATTGTGTACCACGATCGGAGATAATGGATAAAGACACTTCATGCAACCTAACCATCTCCCTCAAGTTCAACTTAGCATAATCCTCCGCCGAGTAAGAAACCTTGATGGGAATGAAATGGGTTGATTTCTTCATCCGATCTACAACCACTCAAACGAGCCAATCTATGAACATCACAAACTAGTTCCCTTTTTCCATCTTCAATATGGGCAACACTACCCATTGACATCCGACTAAGTGCATCTGCCACCACGTTAGCCTTGCCAGAGTGATAGAGGACATTCATGTCATAGTCCTTTAATAGTTCAAGCCACCTTTGTAGGCAAAGATTTAGATCCTTTTGCTTAAAAACATACTGCAGACTATTATGGTCGGTAAAGAAGTCAACGTGAACACCATACAAGTAATGCCGCCATATCTTTAGAGCAAACACAACTGCCGCTAGCTCCAAATCATGAGTAGGGTAATTCTTTTCATGCACCTTTAGTTGCCTTGAAGCATAAGCAATGACTTTCCCATTTTTCATAAGTACACACCCCAACCCAATTCTGGAAACATCACAATAGACCACAAACCCATCGGACCCTTCCGATAGGGTCAACACCGGAGACGAGGTAAGTCTATCTTTCAACTCCTGAAAACTCACTTCACACCTTTTGGACCAAGCAAACTTAGCCTTATTCTAAGTTAGAGCCGTCAATGGTGAAGCAATTGAAGAAAACCCTTCAACAAACCTGCGATAATAACCGGCTAAACCTAAGAAACTACGAATATCCGAAGGTGATAGAGGTCTAGGCCAATTCTTAACCGCATCCGTCTTCTTAGGATCTACCTCGACACCTTTACCGGAAATAATGTGACCAAGGAAGGCTACGGATCTTAACCAAAACTCACATTTCTCAAACTTAGCAAAGAGTTGTTGGCCCTTGAGAACTTGCAACACAATCCTCAAATGATTAGCAAGCTCACTATCACTCCTTGAGTAAATCAAGATATCATATATAAACACAATGACGAACATATCAAGGTATCGTCTAAACACCCGATTCATTACATCCCTAAATGCAGCTGGAGCATTAGTCAACCTAAAAGACATCACTAGAAACTCATAGTGCCCATATCTTGTCCGTAAAGCTGATTTCGGAATGTCATCATCCCTTACCTTCAATTGGTGATAACCCGAACGAAGATCAATCTTAGAGAAATAACTAGCCCCTTGGAGTTGGTCAAACAAATCATCAATTCTCGGGAGAGGATACTTATTCTTGATAGTAACCTTATTTAGTTGGCGGTAGTCAATACACATGCGTAGTGACCCATCTTTCTTTCTAACACACAAGACCGGAGCACCCCATGTTGAAATACTTGGTCGGATGAAACCCTTATCCAACAAATCTTTCAATTGCTCTTTTAGTTCCTTAAGCTCTGTCGGAGCCATTCTATAAGGAGGAACAGAGATAGGTTGCGTATCAGGGAAAAGGTCAATACCGAAGCCTATCTCTCTCTCTGGAGGAACACCGGGTAAATCATCGGGAAACACTTCCAAAAATTCATTAACAACGGGGACCGACTCAAGAGTAGGGATTTCAAAATTCACATTCCTCACCCTAACAAGATGGTACATACAACCCTTAGAAATCATCTTTCTTGCTTGCAGATAAGAAACAAATTGACCCTTAAGCGAAGAATTTCACCCTTTCCACTCTAGGATCGGCTCATCTGGAAATTGGAACTTGACCATTTGGGTTCTACAATCAATAGAGGCATAACAAGAATGCAACCAATCCATCTCGAGCATAACATTGAAGTCTAGCATATCAAGCTCTACAAGATCCACATAAGTGACTCTATGAAATAAAGAGATGGAACAATATCTATAGACTCTCTTAGCCACAATAGATTCACCAATAGGAGTAGAGACACAGAATGGATCTAACAACACATCCGGAACAACATCAAACTTCATAGCTACATAAGGCGTCACAAAAGACAACGTAGCACTTGGATCAAGCAAAGCATACACATCAATGTGGAGGATTTTCAACATACCGGTAACCACATCTAGAGAACCCTCTTGCTCGTGACGAGCCTGAAGTGCATAAAATCAGTTTTGCTTCTGAGCATTTGAACTCGATCCTCTAGGTGGAGCTTGCTTATTCTTTCTTCCCTTGGCCGTGAGAGATGGAAAATCCCTCATCTTGTGACCACTCTTTCCACAATTATAACAACCATCTGTACCGGCTAGACATCTACCTTCATGCTTTTTCCCACACTTGGCACAAGGAGCCAATAAAGAACCGCCATTATTCCCTCCTTGAGACTTGGGGTTAGACACCCTATCATTGTTGAACTTAGGAGGGGCATTGGAAGGCCCTTGATTAGAGAACCTTTGTCTAGGCTTAAAACGACCATGTCCATCGAACCTTGACTGATAGAACCCACCATCACCGGTCTTAGCCCTCTTGAAGATCCTAGACCTTTCCTTGAGCTTCTCCTCCTCTATTTGTTGTGCATGAATCATGAGGCAAGAAATATCGATATCACTAATAAGCATGGTGGTACGACACTCCTTGACCACCATTTCAGACACTCCCGAAACAAATTTGCTAATTCTTGCCCTAGGATTGGCCACCATAGAAGGAGCATATCGAGCCAACTGTATGAACTTCAAAACATACTCTTTCACACCCATACTCCCTTGACGAAGGTTGATGAACTCGAGTACCTTCGCCTCCCTCATCTCAAGGGGAAAGAATCTATCGAGGAAAGCACCCGTGAATTTCTCCCACTCCAAAGGACCTTCATCAACCGCCATGTCACTCTTCCATTGGTTGTACCAAATATGAGCGACACCCTTGAGTTGGTAGGCGGCCAATTTCGCCTTTTCCGTCGGTTACACCCCTATGATCATCAACACTTTATAAACCTCATCAATAAACTCTTGAGGATCTTCCTCAACTTTAGAACCGTGAAACTCCAGTGGTTCATTCGGGTGAAATCCCTCACTCTTGACGCCGCCGTACCCACATTTGGGTTCACGGGTGCCACAACCTCCCTATTGGCTTGAGCCATCACGGCTTGGACCAACACCTGAAAAGCAGCCCCGAACTCCGCATTGGTTACTTGCTCGGCCAAAGGATCGGCCGGAACTTAAGGAGCTTGAGGAGGAGTTTCTTGCTCTTCACTTTCTCTCGCATTCCTTCGAGTATAAGCTCTTAGAGATGCCATATCCTAAAACGCGTAGGATAGGGATTAGGAGAGAAGGGCATATAGAGTAACACTCTATGCACAACTTAAGGATACTGAAGAAGTGGAGTTTCCTAATCATCTTGTAGCCTCTCATTCATAAATTTGGTGCGCTTCATACTCATGGACAAGACTCTACTCGACGTGGCTTATGAGATATCCTAGAATCTTTCTAAAACCATGTGCTCTGAATACAAAGTTTGTCACGACACAAGGTAGCCCCTAGATGTAACACGGCGTACAAGACCCCGAGAGGCCTCATACAAGCCCTTACCATACATAACATACAAGATAATAGAGAAATAAGAATTAAAAAGAAAATTTTATATCAAAACAGTGGAAGTCTAGAACTTATGTCTCAAGCCATCTAACATAATAGAATAGAAATGAAGGTTTGGGATGCAGCCCAGTACAATATCAAAAAGCATAACAGAAAGCATGAAAGGACAACAAGGTTAGGTCCTCGGACATAGGAGGCCTCACCAAGTCTTCACTATCACTGGAACTGGCTAGCCACGAGTGGGATGAGAAGAACCGCCAAGTCCTACATCAATAGAATCAATGTAGGCAAAAGTATGCGTTAGTACAATCAAGTACCAAGTATGATAGCAATGCATAAAGGACATATAAACCATGCTAGAATGACATATAATCATGACATGCAATGGCCAATCTATAACATGATAGAGCATAAGGGACATGAAGCATAAAGCACGGCCAAGGAAAGCTATTCATCTTTTCTTTACTTTACTTTAAATCATCATCATGAGAACACTTGTTCATTAATTTGTGGGGAAATAGCCTTAACCGACATATGAGACCATGTGAGCTATCAACACGGAATCCAGTGTCTACCCCACACCGAAAAGGGGTGTCCTACTTGCCAAGGTAAGACCATGAACTTCTTAGCTTATGTGGATCCACTAGCTAATGTCTACTTAAAGACAACATCCTATGGTGGCAACATAGTTTATGGGATAGAGATTGCTTTAGGAGACTCGGCCTCAACTAACGGGAGAGCTCCACCAAGAAAACCCGGCCTCTACTAACGGGAGAGCTTTCACTAGAAGACCCGGCCTCTACTAACGGGAGGGCTTCCATCTCAATCCACTCGGTGCTATGCATAATTCCCACGGATTAGTCATTAACATATGATATCATCAAACATGCAATGGTACAGCTAGGGTTACCAATTCAAGAAAAAATCATGCTTATAGATATTCATCTTTCATGGACCTTGTCCAAGCTTACATCATTAGAATAGATCCTTAATCATAGATTCAACCTTAGTTGAGCAAACCTTTCAACAAGTTATGAATCATTTCGTGTGAGAAAACCTTTCACACTCATAGGTTGAGCATTACATGAGAAACCCTTTCACAACTCAACAAATGCACTAACATATCATAAACTTCATAAAGCATGCATGAATTCACAAATTTCATATTTACTTAGCTCATCATGCTCTTAACTCATAAATCATGGGTTCATAAGCTTCACCTCAAAACATGCAATTCAATGCAAGCTAATACTTAGAAAGCCATAAATCAAGGCAATTTAGTCCAAATTGAGGGAACCCACATAATAAAGGAAAATCATGAATTTTGATTCATCATGCAACTTTTCATAAAATATCCTCTTTTCATCATTCATAGTCTTACATGAAATTCATAGCATTGATAATCATAAGCCTTAACTCAATTCACAAAGAGTTCATGTAATTCATCTTTTCTCAATCAACCCACAATCATAAGCATAATCATAAATTGGGGGATACTTAGCATAAGCTCATGGGATTCATAAAGTTGCATGCAAACCACGCTAAATCGTGCACTAGCTTACTTTACCACGCTAGATCGTGCACTATCAACCATAACATCAACAATGCAAAACATAAGGAAGAACCCATACAAATTTGTCAAACCCTAACTCTCCTGGGCAAGACCATACCTTGAAAACCTTAAGGAAAAGAGGACCCATTGGAGGAAAGACTCCAAATGGTAAATACTATCATACCTTAAAGCCAATGCCTTGAAATAAAAGGGGATTGGTGACCTTGATGAGAACCCTAGCTCTCTTCTTCTCCTTCTTGCTCTTCTAGAGAGAGGAATATTTTGGAAGATGAGAGTTGGAAAATGAGGGGATTAGGGCTTAGGAAATATAAATAATGCCAAGGCTGAGGGGCAAAATCGTCTAATAAGAGGAATAAACAGTTAGGGAAAAAGTCCAAAAAGCCCTTAAATAAACTGTCGGGGCCAATCGACGGGCAGGACCAACGGTCCGTACATCCACTGACGGACCGTCCTGCTCTTTCGTCAATTGATTCAGAAAGTTCATTTTGGACTGAAAATTGGCTAAGTCTGGAAGGCTTCTACGGAACACATCTACGGCCCGTCAACCGAACTACGAACCGTCCTGCTATTCCGTAGGTCAAGGTTCTGAAACTCAATATCCATAAAGCTGGGAGGGCCTTTGACGGTTCCCATCTACGGCCCGTCACTCCACCTACGGTCCGTAGATGGCCTCTGTCATCATTGGCACCAGAAAATTTTTAAAAACTGCATTTTTCTTTCTTTTCAAAAACTGGGGTGTTACACCACTTGGCGATGCACATGATGGAAATTTAGTTCGCCCAATCTTCCAGTATAGCCATAAATTGAAGCCTACACTTGGCGATGCAATTAGGCGATCACATGGGTCATTAGGTGATACGCCAAATGGTCCAGCGCCTCTCTTTTTTGCCTATGAAGAAAATTCAAACTCCAACCTACACAACCAACACACGTTATTCAAAACTACTAATAAAACTTGGGTTTCCTCCCTAGAAGCGCCTTATATAACGTCGTGGCACGACCTGGACGTGCTTTCAAGCATCATCCAAGTACACCACATCTATCAATCTCACATTTGGAGCCCCTCCAAAGTAAAGTTTTAGCCTTTCTTCATTCACTTTGAAGAACGACCCATTTTCACCTTCAACTTCAATTGCTCCATTTTCAAACACACGATTCACCTTAAAAGGGCCCGACCACTTAGACTTTAGCTTTCTCGAAAAGAGTCTCAAGCAAGAATTGTAGAGTAATACACAATAACCCACTCTAAACTCTCGATGAAGTATCTTGGCATCATGCAACTTTTTCATTTTCTCCTTATAAAGAGCTGAACTCTCAAAAGCTTGAAGTCAGAATTCCTCCAAAGCATGGAGTTGGTCAACTCAATCCTTCGATGCATCATTCCAATCCCAATTCAAATTCATGGTTTTCAAAGACCACAAGTCCTTATGCTCAAGTTCAACCGGTAGATGACACGATATACCGAGCACCAATTGATACGGTGACATACCAATTGGGGTCTTAAGAGCAGTTCTATATTCCCAAAGAGCATCATCTAACCGTCGAGACCAATCGGATCGGTTTGCATTAACAGTTTTGGCCAAGATTCCTTTAATTTCCCGATTTGACACTTCAACTTGCCCACTTGTTTGTGGATGGTAGGGGGTAGCAACCTTGTTCTTGACTTCATATTTTTTTAACAACAAAGAAAAATTTTGGTTACAAAAATGAGAGACCCCATCACTAATAATAGCACGCGGAGTACCAAACCTTGTGAAGATGTATCTCTTAAGGAAAGTCATTACGCTTCACCCTTCATTGTTAGGTAAAGCCATAGCTTCTACCCATTTGGACATGTAATCAACGGCCATAAAAATATATTTTTTCCCATATGAACACACAAAAGGGCGCATAAAGTCGATTCCTCACACATCAAACAATTCATCCTCAAGGATCGGAGTAAGGGGGAGCTCATGCCTACGCGACACTCCTCCTTGATTTTGACATTAAACACACTTTCGGACCAAAGAAATTGCATCTTGATACAATGTTGGCCAATAAAAACAACTCTGCAAAATATTGGCAGTTGTGCGCACTCCACTATAATGTCCACCAACCGGTGATGCATGACATGCACTAAGAATATCATCTATTTCAACCTCCGGTACACATCTCCTAATTATATGATCAGCGCATTCCCGAAACAGAACTGTTCATCTCAAAAATATTTATTCACATCAAAGAGGAACATTTTGCGTTGATAAAACTTCAGCCCATCCGAAATATTTCCACACACAACATAATTGGCAAAATTAGCATACCAAGGAGTGGAACCCGTTGATACCACCATCACCGTCTCATCGGGAAAGGCTTCTTCGATATTCCTATCACCGAAAACAACCACACTTGTTTCAAGTTTCGATAAATGGTCAGCCACCTGATTCTCACATCCTTCTCGATCTTTGACCTCAAAGTCGAACTCTTGCAATAATAGCACCCATCGAATCAATCTTAGCTTTGCATCATTTTGGCCATCAAATAACGTATAGCAGCATGGTCGATGTACACCACTACCTTCGTTCCCAATAAGTAGGCTTGAAATTTTTCAAAAGCATACACCACTGCCAATAACTCTTGTTCAGTAATAGTGTAGTTCTTTTGAGCTACATTCAAGGTTTTTTTGCATAGTAGACCGAGGGGAAAAACTTGCATCTCCATTGACCAAGTACAGCACCCAAAGTCACACCACTAGCATCACACATTAACTCAAATGGGCTATTCCAATCTAGAGCAACGATGATCGGGGCCGACACGAGCTTCTCCTTTAGACACTCAAAAGCCTTCATACAAGCCTCATCAAATGCAAATACACTATCTTCCTAAAGTAGAATACAAAGAGGTTGGGCTATCTTAGAGAAGTCTTTTATAAACCTCTGGTAGAAACCCGGATGACCCAAAAAACTACTAACCCCTTTTACCTAAATAGGAGGAGGTTACTTAGTAATAACTTCAACTTTGGCTTGATCTACTTGTATACCTTCTCCTGAAATTTTGTGCCCCAGGACAATCCATTCTCTTACCATGACGTGACATTTTTTCCAATTGAGAACACGATTCATTTCAACGCATCTTTGCAAAACTCTACCGAGGTGCTCAAGGCATGCTTCAAATGTATCTACCACGAATGAGAAATCATCCATGAAAACTTCCATCGAGTCTTCCACCATGTCAGCAAAAATAGAGAGCATTTCTGAAAATTTGTCGGTCCATTACACAACCCAAAAGGCATTCTTTTAAAAGTAAACATTCCATATGGGCATGTGAAAGTGGTTTTGTCTTGATCTTCAGGTGCTATGGAGATTTGCTTATAACCAGAATATCCATCCAAAAAGCAATACCATCCACGCCCTGCCAATCTATCAGGCATCTGCTCCATAAAGGGCATTGGGAAGTAATCTTTCTTCTTACTTGCATTTAACTTCCGATAGTCCATACATACACTCCAACCTGTAACCGATCGCATACGTACAAGTTCACGCTTGTCATTCGGGACTACCATTATACCTTCCTTCTTTGGAGCATATTGTACAGGCTCACCCACTTGCTATCCGTAATTGGGTAAACCACACCCGCATCTAACCACTTGATGATTTCCTTCTTAACCACTTCTTGCATAAGAGGATTCAACCTCCTTTGGTGTTCGACGCTTTGTTTACAATCTATCTCCAATTGAATCTTGTGTGTGCAAATACCGGGTGGAATCCCCACAATATCAGCAATTGTCCATCCAATAGCTTTTATGAAACTTTTTAGCACACTCACAAGGGCTTATACTTGCCCTTTAAGCAAGTCAGTAGCAATAATAACTGGCAAAGTATTATCAGCCCCAAAAATACATATCGAAGAAGTGGAAGAAGAGCTTTCAATTCGAGCTTCGGGGGTGCTTCATGGATGGCTTTACGGGAGGACTTTCTCTATTCATCAAATGAATATCAAGCTTCAAAGGGTTTTTGAGTAAGAACCTAAACTTGATAGAGAAGCCACCACCTCATCATAATCTTGAATTTATTCTCCATCATAATTCAACAGCACAGTAGTCAATGATTCACTAATACAAGAGATTGCACCAACACTAGCAACCGCTTCATCAATCACATCAATAACTGATACCACCTGGAGATCGCTTGGTTGCTTCATGGACTTGCATACATTGAAAGTGGCTTTCTCCTCGTTAACTCAAAACTTCAAATTGCCACTTTCCACATCGACAAGAGCTCTCTCGGTGGCCAAAAATGGTCTACCAAAAATAATAGGTATTTCGGCATCCATTTCACAATCAAGCATCACAAAATCTACCGAAAATATGAATTTGTCAACCTTTACCAAAATATCATAAAGAACACCGATAGGCCGCTTTATAGAGCGATCAGCCATAAGAAGTTGCATTTTGGTTGCCTTAGGCTCACCTAACCCAAGTTGCTTGAAATAGTATAGGGCATCAAGTTTATACTAGCCCCCAGATCACACAATGCTTTGGCAAACTCGAACATCCGAATAGTGAAAAGGATAATGAACGCTCCTGGATCATCCTTTTTAGAAACTACATTGGACATAATAGCGCTGCAATTATGGGACACTTCAACCGACTCCAAGTCCATGCTTCTCTTTTTCGTGACCAATTCCTTCATAAATTTAGCATAACCCAGCATTTCGAGTAAAGCATCCACCAATTGGAGATTGATAAGGAGAGACTTGAAAACAGAGTGAAACTTTTGGAATTTTTTATTGTCATCTCTCTTATTCAACCTTTATGGAAAAGGTGGATAAACTTTAGGTAACGGCTTTGGATAAACCGATTTAGAAACATTCTCCGCCTTTGGCTTAGCAACTCCACCGGAAGTGATATCACTCAATGCGTCATCGACTTTGTTCGGAACGTCGTCATTCAAATCATCAGCAAGGACATCACCTTCAACCACTATAGGTTGATCTTTACTTGAATCAGCTCCATCACCCTTGATCGCATCACTACTCAAGATCTTGCCAATCCGGGTCACGATAGCCATACATTGAGCATTCTCGTTCTTTGGGTTTGCTAAAGTGTCGCTGGGAAGGCCACCACTTGGTCTCTGATTCAATTGAGTTAAGATTTGGACCATTTTTGATTAAAGATGCTTGATTCAAGCTGAGTGAGAAGTCACCGTTTGATTTAGAGAAGAGAAATCAGCTTGCATCTCCTTAAGCACTTTATCCGAACCTTCCACCTTATTCAAAATACGAGCAAGCATATCTTCAGTCCGAAAACTCTTGGGATCGGCCTTTGGTTCTTTAACTTTGAAATGATCATGTATAGGCACATATCGATCTCCCTCACAATCCCTCCAATTGACACCTCTATCACGCCAGTCTCGACTCTCTCTCCAACAACCATCTTGCTCTTTGTTCCAACCTTGATTCCCACCCAGTTTTTGATAGCTTGGACTAGAAACCCCCATTTGATTCGAGATGAATTGGAACTTTTCATTGTACATGTCTTCAAACTGAGCATCTTCCAGACTCATAGAAACTGCATTCACGGCTTTAGAACCACCACCCATAACATGCTTTGTTAACAAGTCCATTTGGGTCATCATCTTAGCCATATTCTCGTCACACTCTTGGTCTTTCTCCATTTTCTCCTTAGTCTTTCCAATAGTGTGAGGTGAAACTTGGTCTTCTCTTGTGTTCCATGCCCAGTTAATTTTAGTCATATCATAAAGCAAAGCTGACGCCACGGGAAAAAGGCTGTCTCATAATCCCATCACGAATAAAATGATCAGCTATAGCCTTATTGACAGAGTCAAGGCTTCGATAGAAATATTGTAGAAGCACATCTTCATGTAAGCCATGAGTAGGGCATTGTAGAAGTAGATTTTGAAACCTAAGCCACGTCTCATGAATTGGCTCACCCTCAACGCGGTTGAAATTTTGGATACCATCTCTCAACTTCACCAGTTTTTAAGGGGGAAAGAAGTGTTCAAGGAATGCCTCTTTGAGCTCCACCCAAGAAGTAATTGAGTCTCGTGGTAGTTCAGCCAACCACTTCGTTCCATCCTTTGTTAGAGAGAAGGGAAACAAACGAAGTCGAATCCACTCTTGAGAGATGTTCTTAAATGAGAAAAGGCCACACATATCCAGAAAGTTCTTAAGGTGGTCATGGCGATCCTCATGAGCAAGTCCCCCATAGAACCCTTTGATCTGCAACAGCTAAAGCATGGTCCCAGTTACATTAAAGATAACATTACCTGTAATGACCCTCCAGGTCATTTCTGTGTTAATTCCTTCTTTCTATCATTTAGAGCATTCCTGTAGTGACCCCAAGTCATTTATGACTTGCTGGCACTAACTGTTTGGTCACTTGGTCGTTCGTTTGAGTTTTATGCTTGTTTTTCTGTTTTGAAGCTTTTGAACCTTGAAAAGTTGATTTCGGTCATAACTTTCGGTAAACGACCTCAGATGAGAATTCTGACGGTTTTATCAGCTCCAAAGCGGTCAAATTAGGCTAGGAGCATGGTTTGCCTGAATCCTGGGGTTTTTGGTGTGATTTTGGGGCAAGTTAGCTCTTTTGCCTTCGATATTTGGCTGAAGGTTGACTTAAGTCAACATTCTTGGTAAACATGATTGGATGGAAATTCTGTCAACGTGGTTAGTTCTGGAATGCTGAGTTTGGTCTAGAATGAACCTTCGAGAACTTCCGGGAGCTTTCGACAAAAATCTGAGGCCTCTGGTAGAAATTGGCTAAAATGGCCTAATGGGTGTGGGACCCACTTTTTGTCGAAACAAAATCGTATGGAAATTTCAACTGCGCCATTGGGTCCGGAATATCAAATTCAAGGGGGCAGCATATTTCTTTTGTGCGCACGGGGTTTCGAAAGACTCATTTACTCTCCGCATTCGCGGGATAGGCTCCACGTTCGCGGAGGTGTGGGAGAGTCTACTCCACGTTCGCGGAGGTCTATGAGGCTGGGTGGTTCCCTGTGCTCCGTGTTCGCAGAAGGCTCTCCACGTTCACGGAAGCCTATTGGGTGAGAGGCTGCTTTTGCTCTGCATTCGCGGAGGGTTCTCCGCTTTCGCAAAGGTCTATCGGGTGAGGGTTACCCTTGCCCTCTGCATTCACGAGCCTAGGGCCACATTCACAGAGGTCTGTGCGATGGTGGAGATTTTTTCTCTGCGTTCTTAGGGCTGGGGCCACATTCGCCGAGAGGAAGGACCTAGCAGTGTCTATTTAATTAGGTGGAAGCTCCCATTTTGGAGAGCTTCAAACTCCATAAAAATCTCCTTGGTGGTTGGTTTTCGGCGATTCAAAGTTCCAGGCACTTGGATTCTCGTTTGCTTCGTGGTTTTTAGGTTGGGGTTCATTGGGTGTTCCTTATTTTCTGTGAAATCGAGGGTAAGTTCTTTGTTGCCCTATTTTGTTTAGTTTTGTGATTTGTTGTTGTGGACTGTTAGGAGTGGAACAGACCCCTAATGGGCGATCCATTTTGGGATTCGTGTTTGGGGAAGGATTTGTGACCTTTTCACGGAGTCAATTCTGGAAAATTCAGAGCAGGTCCCACTTTGCTCGATTTGACTCCAAAATTGGTCTGTCTCTAAATTTGTCGTTTTTAGTTTCTAAACGACCGTATTGACGCTGTGATTCTAATTTGGATAGCGTGGCAGCAGTCTGAGGCCGTTCGAAAAGGGAAATCTCCAGTTGAGTGACTTGGAGCGCTTGTGATCGGTCTTTTTGTAGGTTACAACTTCCCTTTTTCTAGATTGAGCTTGAATGTATAAATGCTTGTTGATATTTGTGAATTTGGGGTGGCTAGCTAGTATTGTTTCCCTGCTTATCTAATTTCCTATTGTATAGTTGACTGTTGGGCAATTATGGGCTAGTATCATGTTGTAGATTGGGTTGTTGACTTGGATTGTTGGTATTTGTGTTGGGGACTATCTGTTGGGTGGTTATCTATTGATGCATGAGTGGGTCCGGGTCTTTTGATTCTGTGTTGGGTTGATTATTGTGATTTCAGACTTAGAATAGGTTAAGGTAGTATTGCCCTAGTCCTATGCACCTGTTGACTTGAGTATGTATTCGACGGTGATTCAGATGGACAAGATCCTTGTACACTAGTATAGCTGACTTAAGTCTTATAGTATCACCCTTAGTTTAGGCTATTTCTTGGATTTCGGACCTTTCGATTCTTTCCCCTCTATTTCTACGATGGTGGGATGCTGTCGGAAGATGTTGTGTTTGCGTCGAATGACGGCTGGGTTGTGCTAGGCTAGGAGCCGTCGATTGATATCCTTGTGGGGAGGCGGCCCGTGATGTTTAGTCTTACATTCTATTGTTCTTGGTGGCTTTATCTGGTTTGAGGTTGTTCGCTCCAGTACGAGACTAATGTTACGCGTTTCCCATCAGGTATTTCCGGCGCTAGGCTATCGGGGGTAGGCTACTAGCTCAGGTCCGTAGCTGAAATTATACGATTGCAGCCCGTTATTCCCGGTGCTAGTCCGTGGAGCGTTTGCTACTAGTCCTTTGCCCACAGTTGACGTTACTCGATTGGAACCGGTATTTCAAGTGCTAGACTATTGAGCATAGACTGATTAGCTCCAGTCCGAGGCTGCCGTTACACGATTAGAGTCCGTTATTTCCAGCTCAAGACCGTAGAGCGAGAGATATTATTTCTGAGACTGACGTTAGCCGGTTAGAGTTTGATATTTCCAACTCGTGATTGATGATTGGGCGGGGCCCAGATATTGCTCCTGCTCGAGGCTGACACTTTCGGTTAGAATCCGGTATTTCCAGCTCGTGACTAATGATTGAGCGGGGCCCAGATATTGATCCAGCTCGTGGTTGACGTTTTCGATTAGAGTCCATTATTTCCAGCTCGTGACTGATGATTCGGTGGGGCTCAAATATTGCTCCAGCTCGAGGCTGACGTTTCCGGTTAGAGTCTGGTATTTCCAGCTCGGGACTATTGATTGGGCGAGGCCCAGATATTGTTCCACCTCGAGGCTGACATTTTCGATTAGAGTCTGGTATTTCTAGCTCGTGACTGATGATTGGGCGGGGCCCAGATATTGTTCCAGCTTGAGACTGACGTTACCCGGTTAGAGTTTGATATTTCCAGTTCGTGACTGATGATCTGGCGGGGCCCAGATATTATTCCAGCTCGAGACTGACGTTACTCGGTTAGAGTTCGGTATTTCCAGTTCATGTATGATGATTGGGCGGGGCCCAGTTCTGGTGATGGATTTCCTTTCCTTCTGTAGTATAGCTCTTTTGTGTACCTGTCCGGCTTATGGGGGTCCGTTCGGATTTTATTTAAACTTGCGGACGAATGTACCCAGCGGGTCTTATAGGGAGCTCAGCTGGGTTTAGTTAGCTATCCTCAGTTTACTTTCCTCTTGTTCTGTTGACCTCTGTTGTTGTTGATGATGATTCTATCTTGTCCGTCTCTTTTTACCGTTCTTGCTCAGTCGGCCTATGATGCCTACTAGGTACCTGTTGTTTTTGTACTCATGCTACACTCTACATCTATTTTCCTGATGTAGGTTCGATCACCAGTTATCAGCGTTAAGATCGGGCCTACAGCTATCAATTCAGGATACTAGGATGAGCAGATGGCGTTCTGGGTTTACCTGTCTCCTTCTATATTTATATTTTGGCTTGTCTTTTGTTTTCGAGACAATTTTTTCTGTGGTCCACTTTTGGGACTTGTACTCTTGTTAGTGGTTCTGTACATGTGACTTTTAGGTTTTTGGAGGTGTCTCGTATATCTTTAGTTTGGTTTCGTTTCAGCCTTCGTTTATGTGTTCTTGTTGTATGCTTCAGCTTAGCTTGGACTAGTTTCCACTCTTAGTCCCAGTACTGTTAAGATTTGGGATAGATTTTGGCTTGCCTACCAATGGGTTGTAGGCACCATCATGACTTGAGAAATCGGGCCGTGACAAATTGGTATCAGAGCCTAGGTTCGTTGGTCTCACTTGTACAGAACTAACATCTAGTAGAGTTTTGAGGATAGGTGCGGAGACATTCGTGACTTATCTTCAAGAGGCTACAGGATGTCCTTAGGATGTTTTGTTACTTTGTATCATTTTCGTACGTTTCTGTTCAGTTGGTTTCTTGGAATCTCACTTGTTCCATTCGGTTACATGGATGGCTCGCTCGCGTAGTAAAGGTCTACCCATAGGTCGAAGGGGTGCTGCAGCACCAGACCGCATTAGAGACAGGACTCCGGAGTCAGAGCCTCAGGTAGATCAGATTCCTCCTCAGCCGGTGGGGTGAGGACCAGACCAGCCCACCCACCACCCGTACCAGCTCTCGCTCCTGACCTTCAGGGCATGCTTGCCCAGATCTTAGCTTCTATCAGGGGTGTGCAGCAGGAGCTACGTCAAGAGGATTAGACAGGATGGTAGGGCTAGTGGGCCCCGTTCCAAACCTAGAGTTACCCAGGACCAGGCTTATCGGAGGTTCTAAGAAGGTCAGCACAATTACCTATTTCAGGCAGCCTTGCAGATATCAGAAAGTGACCAGCACCGCCAAGGAGCATATAGTGCCGGGCCGAGTCAGGGCCGGGGTGGTTCACTGTCTGGTTCTTCTGGTCGAGGTGGCTGACCTCCATCTGGGAGCAGATTATCACAGGGTTGCTTTACCTGCGGGGCACCTGACCATTGGTCCAGAGAGTGCCCTATCTCCAGATCAGCTTTACCAGCCCCTCAGGCAGCGGGACCGGTTTTCGCAGTAGCACCTCCAGCTAGAGGAGGGGATCATCAGCAGGGTTCTTAGGGAGGTCCCCGGGGAGGCAGGTCAGGCGGTAGAGCGGATGCATCGGGTACAGGCGCCCAGGGCCACTTTGATGCAACTCCAGCCAGAGCAGAGGCCGAGGCTTCGGATGATGTGATCTCAGGTATGGTTCTTTTATGCCAGCAGTCTACTTCAGCCTTATTTGACCCTGGTTCTACCTATTCATATGTGTTCGATTTATGTGTGCCTCGATTGGGAGTGAGTCTTGAGCCCTTATCAGTTCCATTGCGTGTTTCGACCTCAGTAGTGGATCGGGTTTGAAGGTCTTGTGTGGTGACTATTCGAGGGGAGGACACTCTGGTTGATCTTATTGTTCTTTGTATGGTAGACTTTGATGTGATTCTGGGTATGGATTGGCTATCTCCTCACCAGGCCGTCTTTGACTGTTATACCAAGACCGTGACTTTAGACATTCCTGGTATCTCGCTGGTTGTGTAGCAGGGTTCTTGTAGCCGCACACCAGTTGGGGTGATTTCTTGTATTCGGGCCCAGAGGCTGGTGGACAGCTGATGTTTGGCTTACTTGGCATATGTTAGAGATGTTAGTAGGGAGGGCCCTACAGTTGATTCAGTACCTGTAGTCCGAGAGTTCACAGATGTGTTTCCTGTCGACCTTCCTGGCTTACCCCCAAATCGGGACATTGACTTTGCCATTGATTTGGATCCGAATACTCATCCTATTTCTATCCCACCATACCGTATGGAACCTGCAGAGCTCAGTAATCATCTTTAGGATATCTTGAGTAGAGGGTTCGTCTGACCTAGTGTGTTGCCTTGGGTGCCCCAATCCTATTTGTGAGGAAGAAGGACGGCACCATGCGGATGTGTATCGATTAGAGGCAGTTGAATACGGTGACGGTGAAGAACCGTTATCCTATGCCTCGTATTAATGACCTATTTGACCATCTTCAGGGTGCTGCCGTGTTTTCTAAGATTTACTTGAGATCTGGTTATCATCAGGTGAGGATTAGAGCAGCGGACATCCCTAAGACATCATTTAGGACTCGCTATGGTCATTATGAGTTTCTGGTTATGTCTTTTGAGTTGACTAATTCTCCTGCCGCCCTTGTGGACTTGATGACTCGAGTGTTCAGGTAGCACTTGGACTATTTCTTCATTGTCTTCATCGATGTCATCTTGGTATACTCATGGAGCCATCGTGAGCATGAGCAACATTTGAGGATAGTGCTCCAGACTTTGAGAGATCATCGACTTTATGCCATGTTCTCAAAGTGTGAGTTTTGGCTCGAGTCTGTAGCATTCTTGGGGCATGTGGTGTCAAGGATGGCATTATGGTGGATCCGGCGAATATTGAGGCTATCCGTAGTTGGGCTAGGCCCACTTCTGTTACTGAGATTCGAAGCTTCATCGTTTTGGCAAGGTACTATAGAAGCTTTGTTTAGGGTTTCTCTACTTTAGCAAAGCCTGAGACTTGGTTGACTCGACAGGATGTTCCCTTTGTGTGGTCAGAGTAGTGTGAGAGGATCTTTTTGAGGCTCAAGGAGTTGCTTACCGCCGCTTCTATATTGACTCTTCCAGTAGAGGGCAAGGGCTTCATGGTCTATTGTGATAGATCCGGCGTTTGTTTGGGTTGTGTTCTCATGCAGCAGGGTTGAGTTATTGCTTATGCGTCGAGGGAGCTTAAGTTGAACGAGCGCAACTACTCCACTCACGACTTGGAGTTGGCGGCGGTAGTTTTTGCGCTTAAGATTTGGAGGCATTACCTATATGGAGTTCATTGTGAGATATACACTGATCACAGGAGTCTTCAATACATCATGACTCCAGTAGGGTGTTGGCATAAGTTGGGGTTCAGTCATCTCTACTTGATCAGGTCTGTGGTCGTCAGCTCGAGGATGAGTCTTTAGTGGCACTCAGAGACAGAATTTGGCAGGTAATGCCGGGCATGCTACCTTAGATTCAGCTAGAGTTTTGCGGTTTGTTGGCCATTTGTGTGTTTCGAGAGTTGGTGATTTGATCCAACTGATCCTTAGCGAGGCCCATGATTGAAGGTATTATATCCATTCGGGCAATATTAAGATGTATCGTGATTTGAGACAACATTATTGGTGGAGCGGTGTGAGAGGAAACATCTCAGTCTATGTGTCCCATTTCTTGAGTTGCCAACAGGTGAAGGCCGAGCATATGAGGCCTGGTGAAGAGGTGAAGAGGTGCAGAAATTACCCATTCTTAAGTGGAAGTGGGAGCGTAACACCATGAACTTCGTGGTTGGGGATGCCACAGACTTCTAGAGGTTTTGATAGCATTCAGGTCGTCATGGACCAATTGACCAAGTCAGCGCACTTCCCTGCAGTTCATTCTTCTTTTAGTGCTGAGAGGTTGGCCCGTATCTACATTCGGGAGGTAGTCCGTCTCCACGGTGTGCCTGTTTATATTATTTCAGACCGGGGTCCACAGTTCACTTCCAATTTTTTTAGAGCATTTCAGGAGGAGTTGGGCACCCGTGTGGATCTTAGCACAGTTTTTCACCCGCAGATCGATGGCCGGTCGGACCATACTATTCAAGTTCTTGAGGATATGTTGCAGGCCTTTTAACATTTTGAGGGCAGTTGGTGATGTTGCTTATTAGTTAGCTTTACCTCCAGCATTCTCAGTTGTTCATCTAGTTTTCCATGTTTCAATGTCACGCCGATATGTACCAGATGAGTCTCATGTGCTCCAGTATGATGCTGTTGAGTTGGATGGTCACTTGATCTATATTGAGGAGCCAGTTGCTATTTTGGCCAGAGCTTTGAGGTAGCTGAGGTCGAGAGTCATTCCTGAAATTAAGGTCAGTTGGAGGCATCATCCAGTTGATGAGGCTACCTGGGAGATCGAGCAGGAGATGCGAGAGCTGTTCCCCCAGCTTATTTGGACCCTCAGGAATTTCTTGATCCTTACTTTCGCGGACGGAAGTCCTTTTAGTAGTGGATATTGTAATGACCCTCCAAGTCATTTTTGTGGTAATTCCTTCTTTATGTCGTTTAGAACATTCCTGTAGCGACCGCAAGTCATTTATGACTTGCTGGCGCTGATTGTTTGGTCGCCTAGTCATTCGTTTGGGTTTTATGCCTATTTTTCTATTTTGGAGTTTTTGAACCTTGAAAGGTTGATTTCGGTCATAACTTAAGGTAAACAACCTCACATTAGAATTTTGACGGTTCCATCAGCTCCGGAGCGGCCAAATAATGATAGGAGCATGGTTTTCTTGAGTCCCGGGGTTTCCGGTGTGATTTTGGGGCCAGTTAGCTCTTTTGCCTTCGATATTTTGCTTAAGATTGACTTTAGTCAACATTCTTGGCAAACGCATTAGGATGGAAATTCCGTCAGCGTGGTTAGTTATGAAATGCCGAGTTTGGTCTAGAATCACCCTTCGAGAACTTCCGGGAGCTTCCAATCAAAATCTGAGGCCCACGGTAGAATTTGGCTAAAATGGCCTATGGGTGTGGGACCCACTTTTTGTCGAAACGACATCGTATGGAAATTTTGACTGAGCCATTGAGTTCGGAATGTCAAATTCAAGGGGTTAACATATTTTATTTGCGTTCACGGGGTTCTAAACGAATTCCGAGCACCCCATCGAAGTTTTTGAATACTCCAAAAACTTAGCTGGTACAACAGCTATTACTGCAGACTCATTTACTCTCCGCGTTCGTGGGATAGGCTCCGTATTTGCGGATGTGTAGGAGAGTCTACTCCACGTTTGCGGAGGTTTGTGAGGCTGGGTGGTTCCTAGTTCTTCGCATTTGTGGAAGGCTTTCTGCATTCGCGGAAGCTGTTGGGTGAGTGGCTGCTTTTGCTCCACGTTCGCGGAGGGTCCTCCATATTCGCAGAGGTCTACTGGGTGTTGGTTCTCCACATTCGCGGAGGTCTACTGGGTGAGGGTGATCCTTGCCCTCAGTGTTCGCGGGTCTGGAGCCGCGTTCGAGGTGGTTTATGCGATGGTGGGGATTTTTTCTCCACGTTCGCGGGCCTGGGGTCGTGTTTACGGAGCTTTAGAGAGATTACTCTCCGCGTTCGCAGAGAGGAATGACCTAGCAGTGTCTATTTAATAAGGTCGAAGCTCCAATTTTGGAGAGCTTCAAACCTCCAGAAAAATCTCCTCGGTGGTCGGTTTTCGACGATTCAAGGACCCAGGCGCTAGGATTCTCGTTGGCTTCGTGGGTTTTAGGTTGGGGTTCGTTGGGTGTTCCTCATTTTATGTGAAATTGAGGGTAAGTTCTTTGTTGGCCTATTTTGTTTAGTTTTGTGATTTGTTGTTGTGGGCTGTTAGGAGCGGATCCGACCCCTAATGGGCGATCCATTTTGGGATTCGTGTTTGGAAAAGGATTTGGGACCTTTTCACGGATTCAATTCAAGAAAATCCAGAGTGGGTCCCACTTTGCCTGATTTGACTCAAAAATTAGTCTATCTATGTATTTGTCATTATTTGTGTCTAAACGACCGTATTGACGCTGTGATTCTATTTATGATAGCGTGGCAGCAGTCTGAGGTCGTTCAGAAAGGGAAATCTCCAGTTGAGTGACTTGGAGAACTTGTGATCGGCCTTTTTGTAGGTTACGGCTTCCCTTCTTTCTAGATTGAGCTTGAATGTGTAAATTTTGGTTGATATTTGTGAATCTGGGGTGGATACCTAGTATTGTTTCCCTGTTTATCCGATTTCCTGTTGTATAGTTGATTGTTGGGCTGTTATGGGCTAGTATCATGCTGTAGATTGGGTTGTTGACTTGGATTGTTGGTATTTGTGTTGGGGACTATCTGTTGGGTGGTTCTCTGTTGATGCATGAGTGGGTCCGGGTCTTTGGATTCTTTGCTGGGTTGATTATTGTGATTTTAGACTTAAAATAGGTTAAGGTAGTATTGCCTTAGTCCTATACACCTGTTGACTTGAGTATGTATCCGACGGCGATTCGGGTGGACTAGATCCTTGTAGACTGGTATATCAGACTTGGGTCTGATAGTATCAGCCTTAGTTTAGGCGATATCGTGGTTTTCAGACCTTCTGATTCTTTCCCCTCTATTTCAAGTTCTTTCTTAGTCTTCACATCAGACACAAAAGACGATTCTGAACCATTGTGAATCATAACACCACCGTCACTAGAACCAATCAACCGAACACCCAATCGGGCCAATCTATGAACATCACGAACTAACTCTTTCTTACCATCATTAACATGAGCAACACTACCCATAAACTACAGACTGAGAGCATCCGCCACAACGTTCGCCTTTCCGGGGTGATAGAGGACACTCATGTAATATTCCGTTAACAACTCAAGCCACTTCCTTTGGCGAAGATGTCTTTTTTATTGAAAATACATTTCAAACTCTTATGGTCGGTAAAGACATCAACATGCACACCATACAAATAATGCCTCCAAAATTTTAAAGCAAACTCAACCGCCGATAATTCTAAGTCATGAGTAGGATACTTCTTTTCTTGTATCTTGAGTTGCCTTAAAGCATAAGCAATGAACTTTCCATTTTGCATAAGAACACACCCTAACCCAATCCTTGAAGCATGACAATAAACCACAAACCCATCGGACCCTTCCGGTACAGTCAATATCGGAGCCGAGGTAAGTCTATCTTTCAATTCTTGAAAACTCTTCTCACACCCTTCAGACCATGTGAACTTAACCTTTTTTTGAGTCAAAGCCATCAATGGGGAAGCAATAAAAGAAAACCCTTCGTCAAACCTCTTATAATAACCAGCCAAACCCAAGAAACTCCGAATATCTGAATATGATAGAGGTCTAGGCCAATTCTTAATCACATCTTTCTTCTTAGGATCTACCTCAATACCCTTACCGGAGACAACGTGACCAAGAAAAGCTATGGACCTTAGCCAAAACTCACATTTACTAAACTTTGCAAAGAGTTTTTTTTCCTTGAGGACTTGCAACACAACCCTCAAATGATCGGCATGCTCATCCTCACTCCTTGAGTAAATCAAAATATCATCTATGAACACAATCACAAACATATCAAGATATTGTCTAAACACCCTATTCATCAAATTCATAAACGTGGCCGGAGCATTCGTCAACTCAAGCGATATCACTAGGAATTCATAATGGCCATATCTAGTCCGGAAAGCCATTTTCAGAATATCATCTTCTTTTACCCTCAATTGGTGATAACCCGAACGAAGATCAATCTTAGAGAAGTAACTTGCCCCTTGGAGTTGATCAAACAAATCATCTATCATTGGAAGAGGATACTTATTCTTAATGGTAACCTTGTTCAATTGACGGTTGTCAATGCACATACGAAGTGAACCATCTTTCTTTCGAACAAACAAAATTGGAGCACCTTATGGAGAGATACTTGGTCGGATGAAGCCCTTATCCAACAAATCTATCAATTGCTCCTTTAACACCTTAAGTTCTGCCGGAGCCATTCGATAAGGAGGAATAGAGATAGGTTGCGTATCAGGGAGAATATCAATACCAAAGTCTATTTCCCTTTCGGGAGGAACATCGGGTAGATCATCGGGAAACACTTCTAAAAACTCATTAACAGCGGGGACCGACTCAAGAGTAGGGATTTCAGAATCCACATCCCTCACCCTAACAAGATGGTATATGCACCCCTTAGAAATCATCTTTCTAGCTTTAAGACATGATACAAATTGACATTTAGGCAAATAATTCCCCCCCCCCCCTTCCACTCTAGGATAGGCACATTTTGAAATTGAAACTTGACCACTCGAGTCCTACAATCAATAGAGGCATAACAAGAATGCAACCAATCCATCCCAAGAATAAAATCAAAATCTAACATATCAAGCTCTACAAGATCAACATGAGTGACTCTATGGGATAAGGAGATGAGACAATTTCTATAGAATCTCTTAGCCACAATAGATTCACCAATAGGAGTAGAGACACAAAAGGGATCTAACAACACATCCGGAAGAACATCAAACTTCATAGCCACAAATGGCGTCGCAAAAGTCAAAGTAGCACCAGGATGAAGAAAAGCACATACATCAAAATGAAAGACTTTCAACATACCGGTAACCACATTGGGAGAACCCTCTTGGTCATGACAAGCTTGAAGTGCATAGAATCGATTTTCCTTGGGAGCATTTGAACCCGAACCACTAGGTGGAGCTTGCTTACATTCTCTTCCCTTAGCCATGAGAGATGGACAATCCCTTATCTTATGACCGCTCTTAGCACAGCCGTAGCAACCATCCGTGCCGGCTAAGCACTTTCCCTCATGTTTCTTCCCACACTTAGCACAGGTAGTCGATGAGAACCTACCACCATTTCCTCCTTGAGGCTTAGGGTTAGGCACCCTATCTTTGTTGAACTTAGGAGGAGCATTGGAGGAACCTTGACTGGAAAACCTTTGTCGAAACCTAGAGAGACCATGTCCATCGGATCTCGAATGTGAAAAATTACCATCACCGGTCTTAGCCCTCTTTGTCTCCCTAGACCTTTCCTTAACATTATCCTCTTATATTTGTTGAGCATGAAACATGAGACAAGAAATATCCATGTCACTTACAAGCATGGCGGTACGATATTCCTTAACCACCATTTCGGACACTCTCGAAATGAACTTACTCATCCATGCCCTAGGATCGGCAACCATAGTAGGAGCAAATCGAGACAACTTTGTGAACTTCAAAGTATACTCCTTCACACTCATGCTTCCTTGACGAAGCTTAATGAACTCAAGTACCTTTGCCTCCCTCATCTCAAGGGAAAAGAACCTATCAAGGAAAGAACCATTTTACTTTTCCCAATCAAGAGGACCCGCATCATCCACCTTCTCAAACTTCCATTGCTCAAAGTACACTTGAGCCACACTCTTATGTTGATAAGCAGCCAACTCCGCCTTTTCCTACGGCGTCACACCCATGATCATTAACACCTTGTACACCTCATCAATGAAGGAGAGAGAAGGATAGGGATTAGGAGAGAGACATATAAAGTTACACTCTATTGCACGACTTAGGAGTAATGAAAGAAGTGGAGTTTCCTAAACATCTACTTGACATGGCTTATGATACTTTCTAGGACCTTTCTATAACCCTGTGCTCTGAATACCAAGTTTATCACTACCCAAAGTACCCCCTAGACGTGACATGGCGTACAAGACCCCGAGAGTCCTCATACAAGCCACTTAGCATCCATCATACAAGATAATAGTGATTTAAAAGTTCAAATGACAATTCATTATCAAAAGAGTGTAAGCAATAGCGGAAGTCTACATATAGTCTCAAAAGCCATCTAACATAGGAATGAAAGAACGTTGGGATGTAACCCATACAAAGTTTTCAAAAGCAAGTAAATGACATAAAAGTAAATGTGGCTACGTCCTCGAACATATGAGGACTCACCAAATTCTTCAATGAACCCTACTATCACGAATAAGCCACGAGAAGATGAGGATGTGCCAGACCCTACACTTAAAAAAAATGTAGGAAAGAGTATGCGTTAGTACAAAAATGTACCAAGTATAATAACCATGCATAAAAGCATTTGAACAAGCTAAAAAGGACATTTTCATAATCATGCAAGGATCAAGCTAAATCATGAGAAAAGGGTTAGAAATCACAAGTTATAATCCATGATCAATGCAAGCCAAACATCTTCACTTTACTTGAGAAATACCTTAAAAGTACTTTAGTTCATTATTGTGGGAAGTAGCCTTAACCGACATGTAAGATCATCTGAGCTACCAACATGGAATCCGGTATCTACCCCACACTGAAAAGAGGTGTCCTACTTGCCAAGGTAAGACCATAAACTTCTAGCTTACGTGGATCACTAGCTAATGTCTATCTAGACAATCATCCTATGGTGACATATAGTTTATGGGACAAGATTTTTCTTTTGGAAACCCGGCCTCTACTAAGTGAGACCTTCCACTAGAAACCCAACCTCTACAACTAGAGTTACCAATCCAAGCTTACATCATTTAGAATAGCTCCTTAATCTTTGATTCAACTTTAGTTGAGAAAACCTTTCAACATGTTATGAATCCTTTATGTGAGAAAAATCCTTTCACATTTCATAGTTTTAGTAATATGTGAAAAATCCTTTTACAACTCAACAACAACATCATTAATGCTTCAATCTCAAAGCAATTCATAAATCATCGTAATTTTCATCATTGAACATGTAGACTTTCATAAAACCCATCTTTTCATCATTCATCAATTCGTCATGAATCATAGCTTTAGAAATCATTAAAACATGCATGAGTTCATATAAACTTCATTAAAATCCATCTTCTACATAACTAAACCCATCATCAATTCATAAATCTCAAAATTAGGGGATTTCATATGGGTTCATGGGGATTCATCTTAAAGCATGTAATTCAACTCAATTCATACTTAGAAAACCATAATTGAAAGTAATTTGATCATAATTGAAAGAACCCACATCATAGAAGAAAACCCTTAAATAAAATTGGGAATTTGATACTTCAAAATTGAGAACTTTAGGGATTCTATGGAGGAATGGGCTTCATAGATGAAGATTATCATATCTCAATGCCAAAACCTTGAAATCAATGGAAGATTTGGAGGCTTGATCTTGAAACCCTAGGTCCTTCTCCTTCTTCTTCAAGCTTCTAGAGAGAGAAACATTTGGAGGGGTTTTGGGAATAGTTCAGAAGTGATTAGGAAGGGTAGAAATTAGGCTTAGAAGGCTTATATCTTGCCTAGGATTAAAGGATAAATGACTTACATTAGGAATTAAATCTTTAGGGAAAAGACCAAAAAGCCCTTCTTAAAAATTAACAGCCGGACCCCATCGACGGTTTGACCTATGGTCCGTAGGTCCAACAACGGACCGTCTAGGTCAACCATCGGTATGTTACTGAGACACTTAAATTTAGACCTCCAATGACAGTTCCCATGTACGGCCCGTTTGTCCACTTACGGACCGTACATACCAACTGTCATTCCCAACTTAAGCCTTAAAAATTTTAGCAAGTCTGGGAGTGATTTACGGGACCTACCTACGGTTCGTAGATCCAATGGTGGACCATCCTATCGAACCGTCAATAGGTTACTGAGTCCTGATTTTTGAAAATAACTTTCCCCTCCACCTACGACTACCACCTACGGTCCGTAAATACTCCTACCAACCGTAGGTTGGAGCCATAGGTCAAGCCTTTAACCTAAAAAATTTATGTTGCTTCTTTTTTCCAGATCTGAGGTGTTACATTCATCCTCGTCAAGGATTCTTATTCATCAAAAGACTGTGCTAATTTGTACCTAAGGGAAATTGTTAGGTTGCATGGAGTGCCCCTATCCATTTTATCCGACCGTGGTACTCAATTCACTTCTCAATTTTAAAAATTTTTCCAAAAGGGCCTTGGTACCCGTGTTAAGCTTAGTAGGACCTTCCATCCTCAAACCGATGGGCAAGAAGATCACACTATCCAAACTTTGGAAGACATGTGGAGAGCTTGTGTAATTGATTTCAAGGGCAAATTGGGATTATCATTTGCCTTTGATTGAGTTTGCTTATAATAATTGCTACCGTTCTAGGATTTGTATGGCTCCATTTGAGGCTCTTTATGGTAGGAGGTGTAGATCTCCTATAGGTTGGTTTGAAGTTGGTGAAGTCACTTTGATAGGTCTCGAGCTGGTACATGAGGATATGGAGAAAGTTCGATTTATTAGAGAAAGGTTGAAAACAGCTCAAAGTCGATAAAAGTCCTATGCCGATGTTAGAAGGAGAGATCTAGAATTTGATGTTGTGATTGGGTATACTTTAATATTTCACCCATGAAGGGTGCAATGAGGTTTGGGAAGAAAGGAAGGCTTAGTCTCCATTATGTGGGACCATATAAGATTTTGAGGTGAATTGGCAAGGTTGCTTATGAACTTGACTTGCCTAATGATTTGGCATCGATTCGTCCGGTTTTCCATGTGTCCTTATTGAAGAAGTGTGTTGGTGATCTGGCATCTATAGTGCCATTAGAGAGTCGAGGTTTCGGTTGAGATTTTAGTCCAACAAGTTCGGAAGTTGAGAAATAAAGAAGTTGCTTCCATAAAATTCCTTTGAAAGAATCAGTTAGTTAAGGGTGCTACTTGGGAGGCCGAGGCCGATATGATGTCCCGTTATCCTCATCTTTTTCCCTCCACTCATACTCTAGCTTGAGATATTTAGTTCCTCATGGTTCACTCTCTTGGTCTCATATGTCTTAGATATTACCATGACTCCTCATTTATACATGTTCATGAAAAAGCTTTATTTTTTAGAAAATGTGTTAACTTGATTGATTTCTTCATGTTTATGTGAATTTGAGTATATGTTGCATATAGACCTTATGAAATGATGTTTTGAACATGCTTTAGCTTGGAGTTGATGTTTCCTCCTCGGATATGTGCATATATGTGATTGCATTCATGTTGGGCTGTTCGGTCTAGTTCCTATCCTTCTTATGCAGTCTTGATTCTCATTAGAGGACGAATGTTCCCAAGGGGGAGATATTGTAACACCTCAGATTCAAAAGGAAGGAAAATTCTTGTTTTCAGGTGTGGTGCCAGTGCCAACGGAAGCCATCTACGGACCGTAGGTAGACTTAAAAGTCGTAGGTGGGAACCGTAAGTGGCAAGGTGAACTTTTTGAAAATTTCATGTTTCAATATCCTTTTTACGACTCAACAGGACGGTCCGTTATTATTTCTACGGACCGTAGGTAGGTCTCTCTAGACTTAGTGAAATTTTGAGGGTTCAAGGTTGGACTGACGGCTAGTATGTACGGTCCGTCAATGGACCTACGGAACGTACATGGGGTCCCGTCATTTGAAGGTCCAAAGTAATAGTTTCTCGACAGTTAATTTTTAAGGGCTTTTGATCTTTTTATTAAATAACCTATTCCTAAGTGAGTTAAGCCCTAATCCTTGTTTGTATATAAGTCATCTGAGTCTAATTTTACCCCTTTCTAATAACTTTTCAAAGTTCCCCAAATCCCTCTAAGTTTCCCCAAATATTTCTCTCTCTAAAAGATTGAAGAAGAAGAAGAAGGTTCTAGGGTTTACATCCATGTACCCTAATTTCACCATTGATTTCAAGCTTTTGGCATCAAGGTATGATAGCTTTCACCTATGGAGTCCTTTCCTCCATAGGGTTCCTAAATTCTCCAATTTTGTAAAGTTAGATTCTTTAATTGAAATTAGGTTTTTCTCCTATCTTATGGGTTCTTTCAAATTATGATCTAATGGATTGAATTGAGTATTTTTATGCATGAATTGAGTTAATTGAATGATTTTAAGGTGAAATTATATGAGCCCATGCATGATCTATGATTTTTAAGCTATGAGTCTATGATGAAATATATGAATGATCAAAAGATGAATTTTATGAAGATAAGCATGTTCAAACTATGAAATTATGATGATTTAAGATTTGCTTTGAGAATGAAGCATAAATATTGATATTGTTGAATTGTGAAAGGATTTTCTCAAATAAAGGATTCATAAGGGTTGAATGATTTTCTTAACTAAACTTGAATCAAAGATTAAGTAGCTATTCTAATGAAATCTAGTTTGGATTGGCTATTTGATGTGCCTTCCATAATAAGGGACAAGAGGCGACTACCCTTGTTTCCTAATGATGAGATAAGAGGCGATTACCCATGTCTATTAATGATAAGATAGGCTATGAATTATGACTATTCCATGGGATTTATACTTAGAACCTAGAGGACAAGTGGGGATTACCCATGTCTCATAAAATATATGCCACCATAGGTTGTCTTGATAGACATTATCTAGTGGATCCACTTAAGCTAGAAACTATGGTTCTTACCTTGGCAAGTAAGGACACCTCTTTTCGGTGTGGGGTAGACACCAGATTCCATGCTATAGCTCATATGGTCTATGTAGGTTAAGGCTATTTCCCCACATAATGAACTAAGGTTACTTCCTAAAGGCCTATTAAACATATATTGTTTCAAGATAATTTCCTTGCATTGACCATGGCTTTTTATTTCATGTGTTTTTACCATGTCATCCTATGATTTAAACTTGGTCATTGTATCTTATGTGTAGACCTTTTTAGCATGATATTGTAACCCTATGCCTAGTTATCATACTTGGTACATTCTTGTACTAACGCATACTCTTGCCTACATTTTCTTATAAGTGTAGGATCCGGCTTATCTCCATACTTCCATGGCTAGGTCGTTGTGATAGAGACTTTGAAGACTTGTTGAGTCCTCATACATTCGAGGACATAGCCACATTTACCTTTGATGTCATTTTCTTTTAAGACTTGTATGGGTTACCTCTCACTTTCACTTCAATGATGTACTAGATGGCTTTGAGACTATGTTTAGACTTCCTCTACTTTGACATAAAATTGTCCTTTGAACTTCTTAATTACTATTATTATCTTGTATGATGTATGCTAAGTGGCTTGTATGAGGCCTTTCAGGGTCTTGTACGCCATGTTACATCTAGGGGGTACTTTAGGTCGTGACATCTTTAAATAAAGACCATAAGATTCAAAAGTTCTCATTACTTTTTAAACTTTGTGCCAAGTCAAAATAAGATTAAAAAAAGTGAGACTAACGAAATAACATTTATTGTTTCTTTTAAGCCTTGATTAGCTGAATTGAAGTTATTGAACTAATTACTTTCCTTTTTGACATCATCTTTATCACTTTTTGTGTTACTTCCAAGATTTCTTGTGGTGTACACTAGGGCGATGAAGGATATATACGATGAAGCCAGGACTCGGGTAAGAAAAATCGGAGGTTACTTAGAGCCCTTCCTATGTGATGTGGCCACACTAGGATTAACTCTTAGCCTGTTTTTCATTTTATATTTCCCTCACATCACCTTGTTAATTTTCAATATCGCTAGTACCTGTCAAAGCAACTTCGATGGTATCATTTGTTTATTTGTCATTTGGATTTCTTCTCAAGATCAAAGGACAGCTAACTTCATCATGACCTACACCCCTCCTTTTATCATTTAATATTTCCCTCACATCACCCTGTTATTTTCCAATACGCTAGTACCTTTCAAAGAAACTTTAACAGTACCATCAGTTGGTTTCTCGTTTTGATTTTTTCTATAGATAAAAGGACAGCAAACTTCATTATGATCATGGTGCTTAGAATAATTGCAATACAAAGGAAAATTATCATATACAATCTCCTGCAAAACCTCGATCAACTTACCAGATTTTCCATTCACAAACTGCAGCCTTATACGATTCGAAAGCTTATCTGTTATCAAGAATAACCTTTACCCTAGTTATGCTAGACCTTCACTCTATTTGAGTCGCTTTAACAATAAATTTTGGTTTCCCATCAAATGATGCTATAGATCTAGACAATGTTCCACTGCCTACTAACTTTCTACCATAATCTGTGTCCTGCATAATCTCATATCTAAGGTCATGTGCTTTGTTTGCTTCACCTTCCTAATATCTTGAATAATCACTTCTCTTCAATACTTCTTCAACCTACCTCTACCTATCGTAAAACTATCCATAGCCAACCTCTCACACATTTGTACTTGGCATTCATGCATCTACTTTTTTACATGTTCGAACTATCTCAGTCTAATTTCCCCAATCATGTCCTCTATCACAATCACTCCTACCTTATCCCATTGATCCTTATTTTTAATCTTATCTTTCTTAGTATGTACATACATCCACAACAACATCCTCATTTTCAAAGCTTTCATCATCTAAACATGATAGTTCTTGATTAGCCAACACTCTACCTTACACAACATAATTTGTCTAAGCATCACTCTGTAAAACTTACCTTTAAGTTTTGGTGGCACCTTCTTAATTATCACACCCATACTCTAGATGCGAACCTCCATTTCATCCACCCTTCACCAATGTGATGTGTGACATCATCAATCTCCTTGTTTTCTTAGATAATAGACCCAAGATACTTAAAACTTTATTTCTTTTGGATGGCTTCTGCATCAAGCTTCACTTCCACACCAGCCTCAAACGTTACATCATTGAATTTTCACTCCAAGTGTTCTATCTTGGTCCTACTCAACCTGAACCCTTTAGACTCCAGGGTCCATTACCAAACCTCCATCTTAACATTAATTTCATCACAATTCTTGTCAATTAGAATGATATATCATCAAAAAATAACATACACAATGACACCTCACCTTGGATTCTCCATATCAATTCATCTATCACTAATGCAAACGAAAACAGGCTAAGAGTTGATCCTAGTGCGGCCCCATCACCTAGGAAGTTCTCTAAGTAGCCTCCTATTGTCCTTACTCGAGTCTTGACTTCATCGTACATGTCCTTGATCGCCTAGTGTATACCACAAGAAGTCTTTGAAATAACATAAAAAGTGATAAAGATGATACCCAAAAAGGAAGTAACTAGTTCAATAACTTCAATTAAGCAAATCCAGGTTTAAAAGTAACAATAAAGTTATTCTGTTAGTCTCATTTTTTTTCTATTTTGAATTTGGCACAAAGTTTAAAAAAGTAAAGAAAACTTTTAATAGTATGGTGTTAAATTAAAGATATGTTAAATATACCAAAATATTGTTTAATTTTCTAGTCTTAAATATTTCATGTGGAAAGTTAAATATAAAGAGTTATCAGAAAAGGAAAGAGACATTCTTTTTTAAACGGACTTATAAGAAAAGTAGGACAAACAAATTGAAATAAAGAGTGTACTAATCAGAGCTGTAAAATCATTTTCAAAGGTTTAAGCTAAGGTTGTAGAGATTTTTTCTTAAATCATATTAGGAGAAACTCTACGTGTGAATGAAAAATTAAACTAGTTATTTGGCATATTTCTTTTTCATTCATAGTATAGAATTAACATTCTATAAAAAAAGCAATAGTAATTTGGTGCACAAAGCATTCCATGTTAGTGGGGTCTGGGTGTCACGACCCAATTTCTCGAGTCATGATGGCGCCTACCAACCCACCAGTAGGAATGACAAGATCCTATCCCGGAACTTAGTAGTAATGGGACCGAGGGTGAAAACTAACCTCAACTAAGCGGAAGAATAAATAAAGGAATAGATAAGGGAGAGGCGGAAGCGAAACATCTATATACAATAACAATACCTCCCAAAACCTGGAAGTCACAAGTACAGAACTACTAAATGAGTACAAGTCCCTAAAGTGGACCACAGAAACTAGACTTTCTCAAAAGCAAAAGATAATACAAAATATATCAACAGATGGAGACAGGTAATCCCAGAATGCCAAGTGCTCACCCTCGTTTCCGGAACAGACTGTTGTAGGCTCGAATTCAATATTGATGGCTGGTTCTCGGACCTGCATCCCAAAAACAGATGCAGAGTGTAGCATGAGTACCAATACAATAGGTACCCAGTAGGCATCATAGGACAACTGAGCAAGAACTGTAAAAATAGACTGCAAGGATAGAATCAACAATAATAGAAGTCAAGCGAAAACGAAACAAAGCACACGAGCGCACCGGAAGTAAAACTAAGTACAACTAATCTAAACCTAACTGGACCCTATAAGCCTAGAAGGTACACTAGTGTACAAGTTTAAATAAAACCTGAACGGACCCCCATAAGCCCGACAGGTACACAGAAGAGCTACTCTACAGAAACGAAGGAAGACCCAAGCCACGAAGTGAATCCACCAACCAACTCTGCCAAACTAACTCGTCAACTCCATCCCGGTCATAAGTCTGACTTTCAAGTTGGACCTCCGTCCAGACAGCAACTCTCGGGAGCCCTACCCAGCCAGCAGAGTGCTAAGGCACGATGACTCTGGCAAAACCAACCCTGAAATGGAACAACCAGCCAATCCCAAGCCTTAATACTCCACTGGCCAGTCGGCCAACACTCCCAAGGGCCCTACCCAAGCCTGTAGAGTGCACTGGTACTCCCGGGGGCCCTACCCAACTAGTAGAGTACACTGGACAACCCAAGCATCTCATATCCTATCACCCATTTTGCTAATATTCCTGGGGGCCCTACCCAGCTAGTAGAGTACGCGGGGCCATCCAAATAACTTCAACTATCAAGCCATGGTGGATCACCATCCACTACCAACCACAGTACCTCCAAACCGAACTCGAAACATTCGAAAGTTGAGGAAAACAACACGCCTCCGATGACACATCGGCACCACAGAAAGGGGAGAGAGGAAAGAAGGATCACAACCAATACGAAACAACAACCAGGCTCAACTATTAGACCCAAGTCTGTTATTCCAGTCTACAAGGACCTAGTCCATCCGAATCGACGTCGGATATATACCAAAGTCAATAGGTACATGGGTCTAAGTCAGCTCTAACCTAACATAATCTAAGGCCAAAGATATAACTCAACATAAATAAGAAGCAAACCAAATACTACGCATGCAATAACAAATAAACAGCCCAACAGATAATCCACAAATATCCACAGATAAATAACCCTTTTCGATATCATGGTTCTAACCCCGAAACATCCCGAATATCAACCCTAAAGTAAGAATTCGAAGAAGAATAGTAGAAATACAAATTACCCAGCCCAGATTCACCCAGATCCGCATGCATTTACACATTCAAGCTCAATCTAAAGGAAGGGATGCCGTAACCTACCAGAAAGTCGACCGCACGCGCTCCAAATCGCTCTACCGGAGCTTTTCCCTTTCGAACAGCCTCAAATTGATGCCACACTATCAAAAATAGAATCACAGCATCAGCACGGTCATTTAGACACAAAAAGTATAAAAATTGGAGACAGACCAATTTCGGAGTCAAAATCATGAAATGTGGGACCCGCTCTAGAATTTCCATAATTGACTCCGTGAAGAGGTCCTAAATCCTCCCCCGAGCTTGTGTTCAAAAACTGGACACCTCTTGGGGCTCAAAATAGCTCCATGCAACAACAAAATAATCTGCAAAACTTATAACAAAAAGTGACTTGGGGTAGCCACTTACAATGCAGATACACCACAATCCGAGACTGTCATGACCCAAGGTACCCCCTAGACGTGACATGTTATACAAGAACCTGAAAGGCCTCATACAAGCCACTTAGCATACATTCATACAAGATAGTAGAAATTAAAGAGTCCAAAAGATAAAATCACAACATAGTTTAAGAAAACATCAGCGAAAGTCTACATCTCATGTCTCAAGCCATCTAACATAATAGAATAGAAATGAATGTTTGGGACGCAGCCCAGTACAATATCAAAAAAGTATAACGAAAAGCATGAAAACGTAACAAGGTTAGCTCCTCGGACATAGGAGGCCTCACCAAGTCTTCACTATCACTTGAACTGACTAGCCACGAGTGGGATGAGAAGAACAACCAAGTCCTACATCAATAGAATCAATGTAGGCAAGAGTATGCGTTAGTACAATCAAGTACCAAATATGATAGCAATGCTCAAAGGGCATATAAACCATGCTAGAATGACATATAATCATGACATTTAATGGCCAAGCTAAAACATGATATAACATAAGAAAACATGAAGCATAAACCATGGCCAAGACAGGCTATTCATCTTTCCTTTACTTTACTTTAGACCATCATCATAACACTTGTTTATTAGTTGTGGGGAAATAGCCTTAACTGACATATAAGACCATGTGAGCTATCAACATGGAATCCGGTGTCTACCCCACACTGAAAAGGGGTGTCCTACTTGCAAAGGTAAGACCATGAACTTCTTAGCTTATGTGGATCCACTAGCTAGTGGCTATCATAGACCATCACCCTATGGTGGCACATAGGTTATGGGACATGGGTAATCGCCACTTGTCCACTCGGTACTAAGCATACTTCCCACGGATTTATCATAGTTCATTTTATCTTAGGTAGACATGGGTAATCGTCCCTTGTCTACATAGTCATAAACTCATTATTGGTAGACTTGGGTAATCACCGCTTTGTCTACATTAGGGTACATGGGTAATTGCCTCTTGTCCCTTCATTAATTAGAATAGCTCCTTAAGAACCTGGGTAATCGCCTCTTGTTCTTCTATTAGTCATGATTTCATTATAAGTAGCCATGGGTAATCGCCTCTTGTCTACATTAGGGAACATGGGTAATCGCCTCTTGTCCCTTCATAGAATAGCTCCTTAATCATGGATTCAAGATTAGTTGAGCAAACCTTTCAACAAGTTATGAATCATTACGTGTGAGAAAACCTTTCACCTTCATAGGTTGAGCATTACATGAGAAACCCTTTCACAACTCAACATTTTCACTAACATATCATAAACTTCATAAAACATGCATGAGTTCATAAGCTTCATAAACAAACATGAGTTCATAAACTTCATATTTACATAGCTCATCATGCTCTTAACTCATAAATCATGGGCTTATAAGCTTCATCTCAAAATAGGCAATTCAATGCAAGCTAATACTTAGAAAGCCATAAATCAAGACAATTTAGTCATAATTGAGGGAACCCACATAAGAGAGGAAAATCATAGATTTTGATTGAACATGCATCTTTTCATAAAATATCCTCTTTTCATCGTTCATAGTCTTACATGAAATTCATAGCTTGATAATGATAATCCTTAACTCAATTCACAAAGAGTTCATGCAATTCATCTTTTCTCAATCAACCCACAATCATAAGCATAATCATAAATTGGGGGAAACTTAGTATAAGCTCATGGGATTCATCAAGTTGCATGTAAACCACGCTAAATCGTGTACTAGCTTACTTTACCATGCTAGATCGTGCACTATCAATCGTAACATCAACAATGGAAATCATAATGAAGAACCCATAAGAATTTGTCAAAATCCTAGCGCTCTTGGGCAAGACTAAACCTTGAAAACCATAAGGAAAAGAGGACCCATTGGAGGAAAGACTCCAAATGGTAAATACTATCATACCTTAATGCCAATGCCTTGAAATAAAAGGAGGATTGATGACCTTGATGAGAACCCTAGCTCTCTTCTTCTCCTTCTTGTTCTTCTAGAGAGAGGAATATTTTTGGGAGATGAGAGTTGGAATGAAGGAATTAGGGCTTAGAAAATATAAATAGGACCAACGTTAAGGGGCAAAATCGTCTAGGATAAGGAAGAAACATTTAGGAAAAAGTCCAAAAAGCCCTTAAACAAAACTGTCTGGGCCAATCGACGGACATGATTTACGGTCCGTACATCCACTGATGGACTGTCTTGCTCTTCCGTCAATCGATTCAGAAAGTTCGTTTTGGACTGAAAATTTGGCAAAGTTTAGAAGGCATCTATGGAACCCATCTACGGCCCGTTGACCGAACTACGAACCGTCCTGTTATTCCGTAGGTCAAGGTTCAAAAACTCAAAATTCATAAAGTTGGCAGGGTCATTGACTGTTTCCATCTACGGTCGTCACTCCACCTACGGTTCGTATATGGCCTCCGTCATCACTGGCACCAGAAAAATTTTAAAACTGCAATTTTCTTTCATTTCAAAAAATGAGGTGTTAAAGAGACTTTTAAACACGCTCCGGACAGTTACCCACACATCCAACAAGATTCCGAGCAACTGGGACTTCGAATCACCCAAAACGGAGCTCTAGAACTCGAGATATCAAAGTTTTTAAATGAGGGCAGAATCTGATTTTTCACTATTTAAATAGCAGCAATTCTGGTCGCTAAAAGCTATTTCTAGTCGCTAAAAGACTAAATTCTTGTCGCTAAAGTTCTGCACTAGCAACACCAGATTTTGCTATTTTTCAAAGTGTCCGAATGGAACCTCGAAATTTGTTCGGGACCCGATGAAAATAAACCAGATATGCTACCCCACTAAATTTGACATTCCAGACTCAATGGCGCAGTCAAAAATTCCATACAAGGTGGTTTCGACAAAAAGTGGGTTCCACACCCAAAGCACCAATTTAGCCAACTTCTACCGAGGGCCTCAGAATTAGATCGGAAGCCTCGGGAAGCGCACAAAAGGCCATCCTAGACCAAACTCGGCATTCTAGAACTAATCGCGCTGATGGAATTCTCATTCAAGCACGTTTACCAAGAATGTTGATCAAAGTCAACTTCAAGCCAAATTTCAAAGGCTAAAGAGCCAAATGCCCCCAAAGTCACACCAGAAGCCTCGGGACTTGAGCCAATCATGCTTCTAGCCTAATTTGGCCGTTCCGGAGCTGATGGACTTGTCTGAATTCAGTTTTGAGGTCGTTTACCTAAGGTTATGACCAAAATTAACTTTTCACGCTTCAAAAGCTCCAAAATAAGAAAACAGGCACAAAACCCAAATGAACGACCAAGCGCCGAACCTACAATGCCCGCAAGTCAGAAATGACTTGGGGGCGCTAAAGGAACGCACTGAACGACAAAAAAGAGGCACAAACACACAATGACTATAAGGGTCATTACAACATCCACTACTAAAAGAACTTTTGTCCGCGAAAGTAAAAGTCAAGAAGTACCTGAGGGCTCAAATAAGCTAGGGAACTGCTCCCGCATCTCCCGCTCGGTCTCCCAGGTAGCCTCCTCGTCTGGACGATGCCTCCAATGGACCTTAACCATAGGAATGGCTCTAGACCTTAGCTGTCTCACATCTCTGGCCAAAATAGCAACCGACTCCTCAATATAGGTCAGGCGATCATCCAACTCAACGGCATCGTACTGGAGCACATGAGACTCATCTTGAACATACCAGCGTAGCATCGAAACATGGAAAACATGATGAATAACTGAGAATGCTGGTGGTAAAGCTAACTCATTGGCCACCTCACCAACTGCCCTCAAGATATCAAAAGGCCCGATATACCTGGGACTAAGCTTACCCCGCCTCCCAAATCTCATCACGCCCTTCATGGGCAATACTCCGAGGAATACTCTATCACCAACGGCAAATCTCAGCGCTCGTCGCCTGCGATTCGTGTAACTCTGTTGTCTACTCTTAGCCGTCCTGAGCCAATCCTGAATCATCCTCACATGCGCTAAGGTCTCCTGAAACAGATCTGTACCCCGCGACCTAGTCTCCGTAGACTCAAAACATCCAACTAGAGTGCGACAGTGCCTACCATATAAGCCCTCAAACGGGGCCATCTGAATTGTAGAATGGTAGTTGTTGTTGTACACAAACACTATCAAAGGTAAGAACTGGTCCCACTGCCCTCCAAAGTCTATAACACAGGTTCGCAATATATCCTCAAAAACCTTGATAGTGCGCTCCGACTGGCCATCAGTCTGTGGGTGGAATGTTGTGCTAAGATTCACACGGGTGCCCAACTCCTCCTGAAATACCCTCCAAAAGCTAGAAGTGAACTGTGAACCCCGGTCTGAAATGATAGAAACAGGCACCCCAGGAAGATGGACCACCTCTCGAATGTAGATACGAGCTAACCTCTCAGCATTGAAGGATGTATGAACTGGAATGAAGTGTGCTAACTTGGTCAATCAATCAACGATAACCCAGATGCTGTCAACACCTCTAGGAGTCCGAGGCAAGCCCATAATGAAATCTGTGGTGATGCGCTCTGACTTCCACTTAGGAATGGGTATTCTCTGCAACTCACCACAGGCCTTCACTTGCTTGAAACACAAGCAACGGGACACATAATAAGAGATGTCCCTCCTCATACTGCTCCACCAGTAGTGCTACCTCCGATCACGATACATCTTAGCGGGGCCCGGATGAATAGAATATCTGGAATCAAGGACCTCGCTAAGAATCAACTCAATCAAATCACTGACTCTCAGAACAAAAACCCGGCCAGCAAATCTCAAAATCCCTTCAGAATCTATTGAAACCTGCCCGATATCACCCACCAAAACTCTCTCTCTGAGTGCCACCAAAGACCCATCCTCGAACTGACGACTATAGATTTGCTCCAAAAGAGAAGATTGAGTTCCCACATAGGCTATCACCCGACTGGAATATGAAACCTCAAGCCTGATCATCTGATTGGCTAAGGACTTGATATCAAGAGCCAAAGGTCACTCCGAAACTTAAAGGAAGACTAGGCTACCCATAGTCACTGCCTTTCGGGTCAAGGCATCCGCTACTACATTCGCTTGCCCGGATGGTAGAGAATAGAAAGATCATAGTCCTTCAGGAGCTCAATCCAGCGGTGCTGCCTCGAATTAAGATCCCTTTGGGTCATAATATACTGAAGGCTCCTGTGATCTGTGTAGATCTCATAATGAACTCCATATAGGTAATTCCTTCAGATCTTAAATGTGAAAACTTTCGCTGCAAACTCAAAATCATTAGTGGGGTAGTTGCGCTCATGCAGCTTAAGCTTTCTCGATGCATAAGCAATAACCCGGCCCCACTGCATCAGAACGCAACCCAAACCAACGCCTATACATCACAATAAACCGTGAATCCCTCGCCCTCAAATTGAAGAGTCAATATAGGAGCGGTGGTAAGCAACTCCTTAACCCGCAGAAAGCTCCTCTCACACTCCTCCAACCACACAAAAGGAACATCGCAGCGAGTTAACTAAGTCAGAGGTGCTGCTATGTTAGAGAAACCCTCTACAAAACGTTTGTAATACCCTGCCAATCCGATGAAGCTCCGAATCTCAGTCACAGAAATGGGCCTAGCCCAGTCGTGGATAACTTCAATCTTTGCCGGATCAACCATAATGATATCCTTGGACTCCACGTGCCCCAAGAATGCTACAGACTCAAGCCAAAACTCACACTTTGAGAACTTAGCATAAAGTCGATGATCCCTCAATGTCTGGAGCACTATCCTCAGATGCTGCTCATGCTCACCATGGCTCAGTGAGTATACCAAGATATAATCAATGAAAGCTATGATGAAGGAGTCCAGATACGACCTGAATAAAAGAATCATCGAGTCCATGAAAGCGGCAGGGGCATTAGTCAACCCAAAAGACATCAGTAGGGACTCATAATGGCCGTAACGAGTCCTAAATGTTGTCTTAGGGATGTCCGCTGCTCTAACCCTCAACTGATGATAGCCAGATCTCAAGTCAATCTTAGAAAACACTATGGAACCCTGAAGTTGGTCGAGCAAATCATCAATATGAGGCATGGGGTAACGTTTCCTCACCATCACCTTATTTAGCTGCCAGTAATCAATACACTTCCATTATGCACAAGTCTCTGGGCCTGAATGCAAGAAATTACCCCAATTGGTGTGCGACTACAAGAACCCTGCCACACTATCGGTGGAATACCAAGCATGGCTAAAGTAATGGTCTTGGCATAGTAATCAAAGACAATTCGGTAAAGGGATAGCCAATACATGCCTAGAATCACATCAAAATCCACCATACAAAGTACAATAAGGTCAACCTGAGTGTCTTGCCCCCGAATAGTCATCACACAAGATCTACAAACCCGATCCACTATTAGAGAATCCCCTACTGGGATCAAAACACGCAAGGGCACTACTAAGGGCTCAAGACTCACTCCCAATCGAGGCACACCATAAGAAGACACATACGAATAAGTAGAACCAGGATAAAATATGGCTGAAGCGGACTGATGGCATAGGAGAACCGTACATGTGATCACATCATCAGACGCCTTGGCCTCTACTCTGGCTGGAACTGCATAGAAATTGCCCTGGGTGCCTCTACCACGAGCATCCACCCTTCCATTTGTCCTTCCTCCCCAGGGACATCCCTGAACACCCTGATGCTGACCTCCTCCCCTAGCTAGAGGTGCTACTGGTGGTACCAATCTCGCTGCCTGTGGGGCTGGTAAGGCTGGTATGGAGATAGGGCACTCCCTAGACCAATGACAAAGCTCCCCACACGTAAAACAACCCTAAGAAGACCTGCTCGCAGCTGGAGGCCGGTCACCCCTACCTAAGGAACATGTCTGGAAACTACCTCGGCCCTGACTTGGACCGGCACTATAACCACCCTGATGGTACTGGTCACTCTCTGATATCTACAATGACACTCCAGACAGTCACCAACATATCCAACAAGATTCCAAGCACCTTGGACTTTGAATCACCAAAAATGAAGCTCTAGAACTCGAGATATCGAAGTTTTAAAATGAGGGCAGAATCTGATTTTTCGCTATATAAATAGCAGCAGTTCTGGTCGCTAAAAGTTATTTCTTGTCGCAAAAGGTCTAAATTCTAGTTGCTAAAGGTCTGCACGAGCAACACCAGATTTTGCTATTTTTCAAAGTGTCCGAACGGATCCTCTGAATTCGTTCGGGACCCGATAAAAATAAACCAGATATATTACCCCACTAAATTCGACATTCTAGACTCAATGGCACTGTCAAAATTTTTATACGAGGGTGTTTCGAGCAAAAGTGGGTCCAACACCCAAAACGCCAATTTAGCCAACTTCTACTGAGGGCCTCGAAATTAGAACAAAAGCCTCAGAAAGCGCATGAAAGGTCATTCTAGACCAAACTTGGCATTCCAGAACTAACCGCGATGACGAAATTCTCATCTGAGAGTGTTTACCAAGAATGTTGACCAAAGTCAACTTCAAGCCAAATTTCCAAGACTAAAGAGCCAAATGGTCTCAAAGTCACACCAAAAGCCTCGGGACTCGAGCCAATCATGATTCTAGCCTAATTTGGCCGCTCCGAAACTGATGGAACCATCAGAATTCCCTTCTGAGGTCATTTACCTGAGGTTATGACCGAAATCAACTTTTTAGGCTTCAAAAGCTCCAAAATAGGAAAAGAGGCACAAAACCCAAACGAACGACCAGGCAACCGAACCTATAGTGCCAGCAAATCAAAAGTAAGTTAGGGTCGCTACAGGAATGCTCTAAATGATAGAAAAGAGGCACAAACACACAAATGACATGAATGGTCATTACACTGGGCAAGGCCACACCTAAAGGGGTGTGATGTAAATAGACTACCATAGTGCCAGCATTAATGACTTCTTCCATGGCTCAAACCAGTGACCTACAGGGCACAAAAATATAACTTTATGTTGTAAAAAGGCTCTCCTCTCGATGCAAAATTATATATGTAAATCTAGTAACAGATTCACATAGTTTGAGAATATTATATAAACGTGAAAATACTCATGAAAAATATACCAATAATATGAAAACAATAAATAATATGATGATACACGTGACAAATGGACTCATAATATGAAAACAGTAAATAATGTGACAATACATGTGCCAAATAAACTCATAATATGAAAAAGCTAAATAATGAGAAAATACATGTGACAAATAAACTCTTGGACCTACTATAAATTACCCTTGCATTCCTCTCAAAGTTGTCTTATAACCCATTTTAATTGGGTCAAAATAGTGTGCAATGTATTGATATTTTCTAAATTAATTAACTAACTTAAGAAGTCGCCACCTAATTAAGTATGGTGAATTAGGTCACCTAAAATTGATTAAAGAATTGTCTAAAGTTAACTCCATTTTAAGGTCTACTAAACATAAGATTATAGGTAAGGGTTCAACCGATCTAAAGAAAAGGTATTAAGAACTCATTAAGATACATTAAGAATGGTTAACCAAACGAACTTAATTAATTAATTACGCTAGGTGTAAAAGATGCAAGATTCATGTATAATGGCTAAATCTCAAGTAACTTTAAAATCATTGCTTGGAAAATCCTTCTTTTGAAAATTTGTCTTTTTGAAAATGTGTGGAAGAAAAATAGTGATGTAGAAATTAAACTTGTTTGTTGGAGAAAAAATGATGACTTGAATCCACTTGAAGTTGATAAGAGATAGGTATTTTTATCAAAAATTGAAGCATTAGAAGTAGTAAAAGAAGATCTAAGTGAACTTAACTAGATTTAGAGTGAAAAGTTTAAGACTTGGATAAATTCAAGAACTTACAAGTTAAAGAATAAATGTTATTGTAAATTCTGTAAATCTAAGCCAAAAAGAGTTGGGCAAAAACACTGTTGTGGTTTGTTTTTAACAAAAGTACTTGAAAGCTAAGTGAGTAACTACAAGAAAATTTTAATGACGAATATTTCTAACTTAAGTATGTTGGTTTCTTATGTTATAAATATAAAGGCTCTTCATGCTTAGCGGCGTCGTTGAGTCTCAAAATGAGACTCTTCGGCTCCGATTTTCATGTCAAATAAACATGATAAAAGAGTTAGATAGGGAATTGGGATTCTTGATACCGTCTAAAAGAGGATAATACTCATTCGAAAATTATATTAATCATCCCTGGGAACATGTTACATTCTCATCTATACCAAACTAGATATTTCACGTTGTTCCCATTCTCATCTAAACCAAACTAGATATTTCACGTACTTGGCACAAACGAAGTATATACAAAACATCCCCATAAATATACCTCTAAAGATAATGCAACAGAGAGCAAATAGGATTATCATTCCACTGTTATTATATCAAATTATAGTTCAAGATCCTTTGTTGAGCTTGTTGTAATGACTCTCCAGGTCATTTCTGTGTTAATGCCTTCTTTATGTCGTTTAGAGCGTTCCTGTAGCGACCCTAAGTCATTATTGACTTGCTGGAACTGACTGTTCGGTCGCCTGGTTGTTCGTTTGGGTTTTATGCCTGTTTCCTATTTTTTAGCTTTTGAACCTTGAAAAGTTGATTTCTATCATAACTTCAGGTAAACGACCTCAGATGAGGATTCTGATAGTTCCATCAGCTCCGGAGCGGCCAAATTAGGCTCGAAGCATGGTTTGCCCAAGTCCCGGGGTTTCTGTGGTGATTTTGGGGCCTGTTATCTCTTTAGCCTTTGAAATTTGGCTTAAGGTTGACTTCGGTCAACATTCATGGAAAACGCGCTCAAATGAAAATTTTGATAGCGCAGTTATTTCAAAATGCCGAGTTTGGTCTAAAACGACCTTTCGAGAATTTCTGGGAGCTTTCGATCTTATTTTGAAGCCCCCGGTAGAACTTGACTAAAATAGCTCATTGGGTGTGGGACCTACTTTTTTATTGAAACGACCTCATATGAAAATTTTGACTGCGCCATTGAGTCCATAACGTCAAATTTTAGTGGGTAGCATATTTCGTTTGCATGCACGGGGTTCCCAACGAATCCCAAGCACCCCGTCGGAGTTTTAGAATTGTCCAAAGCTTAGCAGTTGCAACTGTCAAAGCTCCAGAGCCATTTACCCTTCGCTTTCGTGGGATAGACTCTGCTTTCGCGGAAGTGTGAGAGGTTCTACTCCGCGTTCGTGGTCTAGGGGCCGCGTTCACGAAGCTCTGGGTCTAGTGCTCCGCGTTCACGAAGGTCTGTGTATGTGGGAGTGCTCCGCGTTCGCGGAGGTCTATGTCTTTGTGCTCCACATTTGCGGGAGGTTCTCCGCGTTGGCAGAGGTCTGTATTGTGGGGAATATCTTTGCTCTACGCGTTCGCGGAGAAGAGCGGGCCTGGCAGTTTATAAAAGTGACGTCGAGGATTCATTTGAATGAAACTTCAAAATTCAATATCTCCCTCATCTTGCATCGATTTTCGGCGATTTGAAGTCCCAAGCGTTCAGATTCTCATTGGCTTCATGGGTTTTTTGTCTTTTAGCATTGGGTGTCTTTTGATTTCCTTGAATTTTAGTTGTAAGTTGCTTTCTTGGCCTATTTGTGTAAAGTTTTGCTCTTTGTTATTGTTGGCTGTTTGGAGCAGATATGAGCGCTGATGGGTGATCAGTTTTGCGATTCAAGTTCAGAGGAGGATTTGGGACTTTTTCACGGATTTAATTCCAAAAAATCCAGAGCAGGTCCCACTTTGCTCGATTTGACTCAAAAATTGGTCTGTCTCTGATTTTGTTGATTTTGGTGTCTAAAGAACCGTATAGATGCTGTGGTTTTATTTTTGATAGCGTGGAAGCAATCTGAGGCCGTACCGAAGGGAAAATCTCTAGTTGAGTGACTTGGAGCACTTATGATCGGCTTTTTGGTAGATTACGGCTTCCCATGCTTCTAGATTGAGCTTGAATGCGTAAATTCTGGTTGATTTTTGTGAATCTGTGGTGGGTAACTGGCAATGTTCCTATCCTTATCCGATTTCTTAATTTAGAATTGACTGTTGGGATGTCCTGGGCTAGTATCATGCTGTAGATTGGGTTGTTGACTCGGATTGTTGATAATTGTGTTGTGCGATATCTGTTGGGTGGTTATCTCATGTTGCATGAGTGGGTCCGGGTGATTTTACTTTGTGTTTGGTTGATTATTGTGATTTCGGCCTTAGAATAGGTTAAGGTAGTATTGCCTTAGTTCGACGCACCTATCGACTTGAGTATGTATCCGACATCGATTCGGATGGACTAGATCCTTGTAGACTGGTATAACAGACTTGGGTCTGATAGAATAAGCCTTAGTTTAGGCGTTTTCGTGGCTTTTGGATCTTTCGATTCTTTCCCCTCTATCTCGGCGGTTGTAAGAAGCTGCCGGAAGATGTTGCGTTTGGACCGATTGACGGTTGGATTGTGCTAGGCTGGGAGCCTTCCTTGATATCCTTGTGAGGGCGGCGGCCCGTGATGTTTAGTCTTGCATTGTATTGTTGGTGTTGGCTTTATCCGGTGCAGTGTGAGGATGGTTTGGACTTGACGATGATCCATGATATTTGAGTTATTTGAGATCCTCTTCGTAGTTGATATAGCCCTCACACTCTGCTTTGCATGGGTAGAGCTCCCGGGAGTGATAAGTAACTCACTTGACAGGCATGGGCTGGGCCCTGGGCAGGTCCCCCGGAGTGATTAGCTGGCAGGGTAGCTGGATCCATATGTTATTCGGGGTCCTCTTTAGAGTAGCCATAGCCCACGCGCTCGTCTGGCTGGTACAAGGCCCCCGGAGTGTTAGAAGGCTCCCTCGTCTGGTATGGACTGGGCCCAGGGCAGGGCCCCCGGAGTGATAGCCTATTGGGAAGTTGGATATCAGGTTATTTGGAAAGGTCGGCATACCCCCTCTTAGCACTCGACTGCTGGGTTCATGCCCCCGGGGTGGCTAACAGGATTAGCGAATTGGTTGGGGGAGTCGAACTTGTGATTGGCTTAGTGTTGGGTGATTAATCGGTTCAGTGTTCTGGTTTTCTTGATCCCATAGGTATAGCTCTTCAGTGTACCTATCGGGCTTAGGGGGTCTGTTCGGGTATTATTTAAACTTGTGCACGAGTGTGCCCAGCTGGGTTTAGCTTAGCTATTCTCAGTTTACTTGGCGCTTTTCTCTTTCCGTTCTGTTGACCTCTGTTGTTGTTGATTCTATCTTGTCTGCCTGTTTTTACCTTTCTTGCTCAGTCGGCCTATGATGCCTACTGGGTACCTGTTATTTTGGTACTCATACTACACTCTGCATTTGTTTTCGTGATGCAGGTCCGAGCACCAGTTATCAGCGTTGAGATCGAGCTTGCAGCTGTCAGTTCAGGAGACTAGGTGAACACATGGCATTCTGGGATTACCTATATCCTTCTGTATTTATATTTTGGCTTGTCTTTTGTTTTCGAGACACTTGTTTCTGTGGTCCACTTTTTGGACTTGTACTCTTGTTAGTGGTTCTGTACATGTGACTTCCAGGTTAAGGGAGGTGTCTTGTATATATTTAGTTCGGCTTCGTTTCAGCCTTCGTTTATGTATTCTTATTGTATGCTTCCGCTTGGTTTTGGATTACTTTCCACTCTTAGTCCCATTACTGTTAAGTTTCGAGATGGAGTTTGGCTTGCCTACTGGTGGGTTGGTAGGCGCCATCATGACTTGAGAAATCGGATCGTTAAAAATTGCCATCAGAGCCTAGGTTCGTTGGTCTCACTTGTACAGAACTAGAATCTAGTATAGTCCTGAGGATCGGCGCGGAGACGTCTGTGACTTATCTTCAGGAGGCTACAGGTGTCCCTAGGAAGTTTTCTTATTTTGTATCCATTTTCGTGTGTTTCTGTCTAGTTAGTTCCTTGAAATCTCACTTTTGTCATTCTTTCACAGGGATGGCTCGTACGCGCAGTGGAGGTCGAGGTGGTGCTGCGACACCAGGCCGAGAGAGAGAGAGGACTCCAAAGCCTAAGCTGGAGCCTCGGGTAGAGTAGGTTCCTCCTCAGCCGGAAGGGCCGGGACCAGCCCAGCCATTGCCAGCACCAGTTGTCGCCCCTGATCTTCAGGGCAGGCTTACCCAGATCCTAGGTGCTATCAGAGGTATGCAGCAGCAGTAGCCACAGCCATCCCCAGCACCAGTCCCCGAGCTGGTTCCTGCACAGTAGGTCCAGCCTGCTGTGGTGGCTCTAGAGGTTCATCAGCCACCAGTACCAGCTGCGGTTCAGCCATACCCTTTGGACGGGGTTATGCCTCTCTGAGAGAAAAAATGCTCGGGGTGTTTCTTAAACTATCACCGCCGAGGTTCTCTGGGGCTGTGGGGGAGGATGCCCACGAGTTACTGACTACTTGCCAGGAGAAGTTGCAGACCTTGGGATTAGTGGAGTCCAGAGGAGCTGACTTCACGGCATATCAGCTAGACGGACTGACAAGACAGTGCTGGCGTTCTTTCATTGGGACTAGGCCAGCTGGATCACCACCAGTATCGTGGGAGAAGTTTTCAATGACTTTTCTGACCAGATTCATTCCACGGAAAGTCAGGGATCGGCTTCGTGATGAGTTCTCGAGGTTGGATAGGGCTCCATGACGGTAACAGAGTACGAGGCCAAATTTCGTGAGTTATCCCGTCATGCCACCATGATTCTCCTTACAGAGGAGGAGCGGGTCTGATGCTTCGTTAGAGGGTTGAGGCTACATTTCAGGATTGAGTCACAGTCTATGTTGTCAGCGGGTTGTTCTTTTCTAGATGTGGTGGACCATGCTTGCACTATTGAGCAGCTCCGTCGTCAGGCCCAAGGGGGCAGCGGCAAGAGGGTCAGATAGGATGGTAGGGCTAGTGGGCCCCGTTTCACCCCTAGAGTTACTCGAAACCAGGTTTATCAGGGGTTCCAGGCAGGTCAGCCCAGTCGCCCATACCAGGCAGCGCTACAGATATCAGAGGGTGACCAGTACCGTCAGGGGGCCTATAGTGCCAGGCTAAGTCAGGGCCGGGGTGGTTCGCAACTAGATTCTTCAGGTCGGGGTGGCTGACCTCCAGTTGGGAGCAGATTGTGGCAGGATTGTTTTACCTACGGGGCACCTGACCATTGGGCCAGGGAGTGCCTTATCTCCAGATCAGCTTTACCAGCTCCTTAGGCGGCGAGACCAGTTTCGACGGTAGCACCTCCAGCTTGGGGAGGAGGTCATCACCAGGGTGCTCTTGGAGGTTCTCAGGGAGGCAAGACAGGCGATCGAGTGGATACGTGGGGTAGAGGTACCCAGGGTCATTTCTATGCAGCTCCAGCTAGAGGAGAGTCTGAGGCATCCGATGATATGATCACATGTACGATTCTTTTATGCCATCAGTTCGCCTCAGCCTTATTTGATCCTGGTTCTACCTATTCATATGTGTTTGATTACGGTGTGCCTCGATTGGGAGTGAGTCCTAAGTCCTTATTTGTTCCCTTGCGTGTTTCGACCCCAATAGGGGATTCTTTAGTAGTGGATCGGGTTTGCAAGTCTTGTGTGGTGACTATTCGAGGGAAGGACACTCTTGTTGATCCTATTATACTTTGTATGGTAGATTTTGATGTGATTCTGGTTATGGATTAGCTATCTCCTCACCGGGCTGTCTTTGACTGTTATGCCAAGACCGCGACTTTAGCCTTTCCTGGTATCCTGCCGGTGGTGTGGCAGGGTTCTTGTGGTCACACACCAGTTGGGGTTATTTCTTGTATTCGGGCCCAGAGGCTGGTGGATAGCGGATTTTTGGCTTACTTGGCATATGTTAGAAATGTTAGTAGGGAGGGACCTATAGTTGATTCAGTGCCTGCAGTCCGAGAGTTCACAGATATGTTTCCTACCGACGTTCCTTGCCTACCCCCAGATTGGGACATTGACTTTTCCATATATTTGGAGCAAGGTACTCGTCCCATTTCTATCCCACCATACCGCTTGGCACCTGCAGAGCTCAGGGAGCTCAGTGATCAGCTTCAGGATCTCTTGAGTAGAGGGTTCATCAGACCTAGTGTGTCACCTTGGGGTGCCCCAGTCCTGTTTGTGAGGAAGAAGTACGGCACCATGCGGATGTGTATCGATTCCAGGCAGTTGAATATGGTGACGGTGAAGAACCGTTATCCTATGCCTCGTATTGATGACCTGTTCGACCAGCTTCAGGGTGATGCCGTGTTTTCTAAGATTGACTTGAGATCTAGTTATCATCAACTGAGGATTAGAGCAGCGGACATCCCTAAGACATCATTTAGGATTCGTTATGGCCATTATGAGTTCCTGGTGATGTCTTTTGGGTTGACTAATGCCCCTGCCACATTCATGGACTTGATTGCTCGTGTATTCAGGCCATATTTGGATTCCTTCATCATAGTCTTCATTGATGACATCTTAGTATACTCGCGGAGCCATCGTGAGCTTGAGCAGCATTTGAGGATAGTGCTCCAGATTTTGAGAGATCATCGGCTTTATGCCAAGTTCTCAAAGTGCGAGTTTGGCTTGACTCAGTAGCATTATTGGGGCACATGGTGTCCAAGGATGGCATTATGGTGGATCCGACAAAGATTGAGGCTATTCGTGGTTGGGCTAGGCCCACCTCTGTGACTGAGATTCAAAGCTTCGTCGGATTGGCTGGGTACTACAGACGCTTTGTTGAGGGTTTCTCCACTATAGCGGCGCCTTTGACTCGATTGACTCTCCAGGATGTTCCCTTTGTGGGGTCGGAAGAGTGTGAGAGGAGCTTTCTGAGGCTCGTGGAGTTGCTTACCACCGCTCCTATATTGACTCTTCCAGTTAACGGCGAGGGCTTCACGGTTTATTGTGATGCATCTGGCGTTGGTTTGGGTTGTGTTCTGATGTAGCAGGGTCGGGTTATTGCTTATGCATCGAGGCGGCTTAAGCTGCATGAGTGCAACTACCCCACTCATGATTTGGAGTTAGTGGCAGTAGTTTTCACGCTTAAGATCTGGAGGCATTACCTTTATGGGGTTCATTGCGAGATATATACTGATCACAGGAGCCTTCAGTACATCATGTCTTAGAAGGATCTTAATTTGAGGCAGCGCCGGTTGATAGAGCTCCTGAAGGACTATGATCTCTCTATTCTCTACCATTCGGGGAAGGCAAATGTAGTAGTAGACGCCTTGATTCGGAAGGCAGTGAGTATGGGTAGTCTAGCCTTCTTTTCTATTTTAGAGTGACCCTTGGCTTTGTACATTCAGTCCTTAGCCAATCAGATGATCAGGCTTGATTTTTCAGATTCCAGCCGGGTGTTAGCTTATGTGGGGGTTTAGTCATCTCGACTTGATATGATCTGTGGTCATCAGCTTGAGGTTGAGTCTTTGGTGGCTCTAAGAGATAGAGATTTGGCAGGTGATGCCGGGCAAGCTACCTTAGATTCAGATGGAGTTTTGCGATTTGCTGGCCGTTTGTGTATTTCTAGTGTTGGTGATTTGATCCAACTGATCCTTAGCGAGGCCCATGATTCAAGGTATTCTATCTATCCGGGCATAGCTAAGATGTATCGTGATTTCAGGCAGCCTTACTGGTGGAGCGGTATGAGGAGGGACATCTCAGACTATGTGTCCTGTTGCTTGTGTTGACAGCGGATGAAGGGTGAGCATTTGAGGCCTGGTGGAGAGTTGCAAAGGTTACCCATTCTTGAGTGGAAGTGGGAGCGTATCACCATGGATTTCATTGTGGGATTGCCACGTACTCCTATAGGTGTTGACAGTATCTGTGTCATCGTGGATCGATTGACCAAGTCAGCGCACTTCATACATGTTCATACATCCTTCCATGCTGAGAGGTTAGCTCGTATTTACATTCGGGAGGTAGTCCGTCTCCATGGTGTGCTTGTTTCTATCATTTCAGATTGGGGTCCACAGTTCACTTCCAGCTTTTGGAGAGCGTTTTAGGAGGAGTTGCGCACCCGTATGGATCTTAGCACAGCATTTCACCCGCAGACTGATGGCCAATTAGTGCGCACTATCTAGGTTCTTTAGGATATGTTGCGGTCCTGTGTTATAGATTTTAGGGGTCAATGGGACCATTTCTTGCCCTTGGAAGAGTTCGCGTACAACAACAGCTACCATTCATGCATTCAGATGGCACCGTTTGAGGCCTTATATGGTAGGCATTGTCGCAATCCGATTGGTTGGTTTGAGTCTATGGAGCCTAGGCTGCATAGTACAGATTTGTTTCAGGAGTCCTTGGAGCATGTGAGGTTGATCGAAGATAGGCTCGGGACGGCTCAAAGTAGACAGCGGAGCTATGCAGACCGTAGGCGTCGACCATTGAGTTTTACCGTGGGTGATAGAGTATTCCTTCGAGTACTCCCATGAAGGGCGTGATGAGATTTGGGAGGTGGGGCAAGCTTAGCTCCAGGTATATCGGGGTTTTTGAGATTTTGAGGGCTATTGGAGAGGTGGCTTATGAGTTAGCTTTACCTCCAGCATTCTCAGTTGTTCATCCGATTTTCCATGTTTTGATGTTGCGCTGATATGTTCAAGATAAGTCTCATATTCTCCAGTATGATGTTGTTGAGTTGGATGAACGCGTGACCTATATTGAGGAGCTAGTTGCTATATTTGCCAGAGATGTGAGGTAGCTGTAGTAGAGAATAATTACTATAGATAAGGTTCGTTAGAGGCATCGTCTAGTTGAAGAGGCTACCTGGGAGACCGATCGAGAGATGCGGGAATAGTTCCCCAGCTTATTTGAGCCCTCAGGTACTTCTTGATCCTTACTTTCATGGACGAAAGTCCTTTTAGTAGTGGATATTGTAATGACCCTCCAAGTCATTTTTATGTTAATGTTTTCTTTCTATCGTTTAGAGTGTTCCTGTAGCGACCCCAAGTCATTTATGACTTGCTGGCACAGACTGGTCGGTCGCCTGGTGGTTCGTTTGGGTTTTATGCATGTTTTCCTATTTTAGAGCTTTTGAACCTTGAAAAGTTGATTTATGTCATAACTTCAGGTAAACGACCTTAGATGAGGATTATGACAGTTCCATCAGCTCCAGAGCGGCCAAATTAGGCTAGAAGCATGGTTTGGTCAAGTCTCAAGGCTTTCAGGGTAATTTTGGGGCTAATAAAATCTTTAGCCTTCGAAATTTAGCTTAAGGTTGAGTTCGGTCAATATTCTTGGAAAACGCACTCGAATAAAAATTTTGATAGCCAGGTTAGTTCTGGAATGCCGAGTTTGGTCTAGAACGACCATTCGAGAATTTCTGGGAGCTTCCGATCTAATTTTGAAGCCCCCGATAAATTTGGGCTAAAATGACTCATTGGGTGGGGGACCTACATTTTTTTTAAACGACCTTGTATGGAAATTTCGACTGCGCCATTGAATCCGAAACGTTGAATTTGAGGGGGTAGCATATTTCTTTTGCGTGCCAGAGTTTTCGAACGAATGCCGAGCACCCCGTCGGAGTTTTAGAATTGTCCAAAACTTAGCTATTGCAGCTGTCAAAACTGCAAACCCATTTACCCTCCACGTTCGCGGGATAGGCTCCGTGTTCGCAGAAGTTTGAGAGGGTCTACCCCGCGTTCATGGGCTAGAGGCCACGTTTGCGGAGCTCTGGGGTCTTGTGCTTCGCGTTCATGGAAGGTTCTCTGCGTTCGCGGAGGTCTGTGTTTGTGGGAGTGCTCTTGTGCTTCGCGTTCGCGGAGTTCTGTGTCTCTTTACTCCTAGTTCGCGGGAGGTTCTCTACATTCGTGGATGTCTGTTGTATGCGGGGTATCTTTGCTCTACGCGTTCGTAGGCCTGTGGCCGTGTTCGCGGAGTAACAGTTTGTTTCCCTCCGCGTTCACTGGGCCTTGGCCACGTTCGTGGAGAAGAGCAAGCCTGGCAGTTTATAAAAGTGAGGTCAAGGATTCATTTGAAGGAAACTTCAAAATTCAATATCTCACTCATCTTGCGTCCGTTTTCAGCTATTCGAAGTCCCAGGCGTTCAAATTCTCATTGGCTTCGTGGGTTTTTTTTTCTTTTAGCGTTGGGTGTCTCTCTATTTCCATGATTCGAGTTGTAAGTTGCTTTCTTGGCCTATTTGTGTAAAGTTTTGGCTTATTGTTGTTATTGGCTATTTGGAGCAGATCCGAGCACTGATGGGAGATCCGTTTTGGGATTCAAGTTCATGGGAAGATTTTGACCTTTTCACAGAGTCAATTCCAGAAAATCCAGAGTCAATTTTTTTTAATTTTAATATCTAAACGACCGTATTGACACTGTGATTCTATTTTTGATAGCGTGGCAGCAGTCTTCGCCCGTACGGAAGGGGAAATCTCCGGTTGAGTGACTTAGAGTGGATGTGATCAGCTTTTTGGTAGGTTACGGCTTCCCTTCCTTCTAGATTGAGCTTGAATGCATAAATTCTGGTTGATTTGCGTGAATCTATGGTGGGTAGATGGTATTGTTCCTATCCTTATCTGATTTCTTAGTTTAGAATTGACTGTTGGGCTGTCCTGGGCTAGTAACATGCTGTAGTTTGGGTTGTTGACTCGGATTGTTTGTATTTGTGTTGTGGGTTATCTGTTGGGTGGTTATTTGTTGTTGCATGAGTGAGTCCGGATGATTTTATTGCATGTTTGGTTGATTATTGTTATTTCGGCCTTAGAATAGGTTAAGGTAGTATTGCCTTAGTCCTATGCACCTATCGACTTGAGTATGTATCCGACGTCAATTTGGATGGACTAGATCCTTGTAGACTAGTATAGCAGACTTGGGTCTAATAGTATGAGCCTTAATTTAGGCATTTTTGTAGCTTTCAGATCTTCTGATTCTTTCCCCTCTATCTCTGTGGTTGTGGGATGCTGCCGGAAGATGTTGCGTTTACACCGATTGACGGTTGGATTGTGCTAGTCTGGGAGCCTTCCTTGATATCCTTGTGGGGGCGGCGACCCGTGATGTTTAGTCCTGCATTGTATTGTTGGTGTTGGCTTTATCCGGTACAGTGTGAGGATGGTTTGGAGTGGACGGTGATCCATGATATTTGAGTTATTTGAGATCCTCTTCGCAGTTGATTTACCCCGCACACTCTGCCTATCATGGGCAGAGACCCCGGGAGTATTAACTAACTCACTGGAGTGGCTGGGATGAGCCCTGGGCAGGGCCCCCGGAGTGATTAGCTGGCACGGCAGTTGGATATATGTTATTCAGGTTCCTCTTTGGAGTAGACATAGCCCACGCGCTTGTTTAGATGGGACAGGGCCCCTGGAGTGTTATAAGGCTCACTCGTTTGGTATGGGCTGGGCCCAGGGCAGGTCCCCCGGAGTGATAGCCTTTTGGGTAGTTGGATATCAGGTTATTTGGAAGGGTCGGCGTACCTCCTCTTAGCACTCGATTGGCTGGGTTCATGCCCCCAAGGTGGCTAACAGGATTGGCAAATTAGTTTTGGGAGTCGGACTTGTGATTGGCTCAGTGTTTGGTGATTGATCGGTTCGGTGTTATGGTTTCCTTGATCCCGTAGTTATAGCTCTTCTATGTACCTGTCAGGCTTATAGGGGTCCGTTCGGGTTTTATTTAAACTTGTGCATGAGTGTGCCCAACGGGTCTTATGGAGGGCCCAACTTGGTTTAGCTTAGCTATTCTCAGTTTACTTTCCGCTTTTCTTTTTCCATTCTGTTGACCTCTATTGTTGTTGATTCTATCTTGTATGCCTGTTTTTACCTTTCTTGCTCAGTCGGCCTGTGATGCCTACTGGGTACCTGTTGTTTTGGTACTCATGCTACACTCTACATATATTTTTGTGATGTAGGTCCGAGTACCAGTTATCAACATTGAGATCAGGCCTGCAGCTGTTAGTTCAGTAGACTCTGGTGCGCACATGGCGTTCTGGGATTACCTATCTCCTTCTGTATTTATATTTTGGCTTGTGTTTTGTTTTCGAGACAGTTGTTTCTGTGGTCCACTTTTTGGACTTGTACTCTTGTTAGTGATTCTGTACATGTGAGTTCCAGGTTTTGAGAGGTGTCTTGTATATATTTAGTTTGGTTTCATTTCAGCCTTCGTTTATGTGTTCTTATTGTATACTTTCGATTGATTTTGGATTAGTTTCCACTGTTAGTCCCATTACTGTTAAGTTTCGGGATGGAGTTTGGCTTGCCTACTGGTGGGTTGGTAGGCGCTATCGTGACTTGAGAAATTCGGTTTCATACTTTTGCTAGTAAATACAGTTTCTCTACATAATAGCATATCTAATTCTAAACAAAAGTATTCAATTTATCATTTTTTAGACAAACAAATTAGTATATGGTGGTTTTAAATCCAGCAGAACATAGAGTTGTACATGATAATCCATTTATATGATTAAAATCAAATTTTCTACAACTAAAGAGAGATTATCATGTGACAGTAGTACCAAAAATCTATTAATATATTGTAATTTAACTACAGACAAAGAAATACATAACTCATGATTTTCTAACACAACCGCAAAAGTTTAATTAAATAGAAGGATCAGATTTTACCTTTTGTAGTGCAGTGAACTAGGGACGTTATCGGCCTCAAATCTACTCTTATCCTTCAAATAAAGTCAAGCGCGATAGAGAGGAGATTCAAAAATTCTTTTTGAGAAATATTCAAATGTAAGAGTGATGTTCTTGTGAGTGTAAAAACTTGTCGGGTGATATTTTTAGCAACCAAAACTCGTCCCCCGTTAATGGGTAACAGGGCATGTTTTTATAGAGAAGTTCAAGTCTCTAAGCTATGCCTTGTCTTTCAAGATTTGAATGCCTACGAATCATAAAATGGGAAAGAGACGTTGGGACGCACCAAGTCAAGCGCAGAGAGAGAGAGAGTTCTTGCACAAATAAAGCTCGGATAGGACCCGTTCATGGCTGTACTTTGCTGTAATCTTTTGTAGAAATGGAAATGGAAGATAGTGGTTTGCAACTGCTTAAGAGATCGGAAACCTAGCTGGGATAGTCTCTTTTTTTTTTTACTTTGGGCTAAATGAATAAAATAAGTGGGCTTTGCCTAGTAGGCACTGATCAGGCCGAATAAATGAAGTATTTGGGCATTTTCATTCTTTAAATTCATTCTTTTGAACTTCTAATTTAATAACTAATACAATATATATTACCTAAAAAGTTTAGTAAGTAAGAAACTTGAGATGAAGTAATGACAATCTATCTTAAAGAAGACGACGAAAAAGTAATAGTAGTAATGTTGATGATAAAAATGTAATTTTAAAATAATACAAATATGATAATTATAAGAATAATACAAGTTAGAGTAATATATAGATAATTATGATAATAATAGTAATAAACACAAATAGTAGTGAAATACAAATTATTTGACTTGTTAATATTTTAGAAGGTGAATAGAATGAATTATAAGAAAGGAAGTACAAAATTGAGTGTCAACAAGTTGCTCAGGCTTATTCTACTAAAACATCTTCTTCTTCTTTTTTGCGATGGAAAAGAGGGTGAGAAGGGGTAAGTAAAGGATTGAAATGGAGTTGATTGAATCGAAGGAAGCGAGCGTTACTACATTCTCGCAAAGGAAAAAAATGTTGTTCGAAAAAGTCGATGAGCTTTCAACTCTAACCAGAGCAGATGTTTATGTTCTGCTCTTTTCATCAAGTGAAAAATTATATTCTTATGGCTCCACTAATATTGAAAAACTAATTTATAAACTTTTTTAATTGGAATCACACGATCGTCAATGCAATCATGCTGATGTGGGCAAATCAAATATCTGTAAGGAATTTGATGATCATTTATCTCTTTCTCTTGGTAAATAAAGCACTAAATGGCTTAAAATATGAGTAGATGATAACGCTCAGAATACACATCTTACAAGTCAACAAGTACGCGATCATTAGCAATATAATAACCCAACGTATGAGGAAAAGGTTGAATCCCACAGGAAACAGTTTAAGTAAGAATTCAATTACGAAGTGAAATCGTGAGCTAATATCTTGTAGAGAGGTAGTAACCAACGCTTAACATAATATAAATCAAGACTTTTCAAACTATCAATTTAAGAATATTTAGTAACGAATTGTTTAACAAGAGTGAATGGACACGAGTGATTTGCAAGTAGAGAAGTAATATAAGAGTGCGTGGAAGTGGGTATTGATTTCAAATAGGGGTCAATGCGATTGCCCAACAACATTAATCTCTCATGGATAGGCAAGATCATTCTCAAGCACACAAATGTATTTCTCAATCACAAATTGTTCATAATAAGAGCTCTTTCCAAGCCTCTCTTGTAGTACATGCAAAACAATCTAATACCTTAACATAGATCTCTATTTTTTTCAAGAAAATCTAGCATTCAGAAATGAAACCCCAAATTCCTTATTTCAAGAAAACTTAGAAATCATAACTAATATGCAAGTATCAAACTACCAATCCACTTCATGCACTCTTTTTCAAGCAACACATGAAGATATGACTAAATTAAAGTTTGCAAGCTTAAATCATATATTAAAACATGATAATTAGTTTGAATTCATGGAAATCAATATAAAACTGAGAAATATACAAAAAATCACTATTCTAATCAATATCCAACTTCATTTACACACCCCTAGAATCGGGGTTTTAGCTACATCTAACAAAATTAATAGAAATTATACGAAAAATATTGTCTACCATCTGGGTATGAGGGCTTAAATTTTGAATGTCAAGAAACCCAAATCAAAAACCCTTAAAATTGAATTACAAAATTGCGTAACACTCAAAAACACAAGATGTTCTTGTCTACAGTAATTTCAGAGCATGGAAGGTGAGTCGCTGCCCCGGATGCCCAGCCCACGGTGTATCATGGCTCTCCTTAATGATATGTCGTCTGATAGACCCAAACTTGGGCACATAGACCCTGCAACCGGCGGTGAGCAAAATAGCATCCCCAACCCAGAAGCGCCTTGTCTTGCCTTGGGCGGGTAGCTCTATAAGTTTCTTCACCTCTGGATCATGTTACATGCCATCCTTGATAGCATCTTCGATGTCATAGTGAGCTGTGGTGATGGCAGCAAGCTCGGCCTTCCTACTTAGTGCGTCGGCCAATACATTGCCCCTTCCTTTCTTATACTCCAAGACATAGTCAAACTCAGGTAGAAAGTCCTTCCATCTAGTTTGTTTCGGAGTGATCTTCTTTTATAACTGGAAGTAGCTAGTGGCCACATTGTCTGTCTTGGCCACGAACTTGGAGCCTAGTAAGTAGTGTCTCCATGTGCGTAGGCAATGTAAAATGACCATTATCTCCTTTTCCTGCACAATATACTGCCATTCGGTCTCGTTTAGTTTGTGGCTCTCGAACGATATGGGGTGTCTATCTTGCATTATGACTCCCCCTATGGCGAAGTCTGAAGCATCCGTATGTACTTCAAACGTTTTTGAGAAGTCGGGCAGCATCAAGACCGGCTCTTTCGTTACGGCGGCCTTGAGACTTTCAAACGCTTTTTGGCACTCCTCACGCCAAACCCATAGCTTATTCTTCTTCAATAACTCGATCAGTGGAGGGGCCTTGGCGGAGTAGCCATTTATGAACCTACGATAATACACTACAACAAATATGATATTTAGCTATTAAATTATCAACTACAACACAAAAATTTTCACTAATTATTCATTTTTGGTGACAAACTTACATTTCGTGGTTAAATACACAAGCCACGTATTTTTTCTGATGAAACACTATATTTCGTAGCAAATATTTTGTCCCCTAATGTTTCCAAGAAAGACATGATGTGTCTTCGTTTATTGAGTAACATTAGCCACAAATTTTAGGTTATCAATGACATTACTTTTTGTCACTAATAAAGTACCCAATTTGTGACGAATTAGCTTTTGTCTTAAAATTAGTTAAATTTTGGACACAAAAAAATTTCGTCACAAAAAAGTACATTATTCAACAGTGACAAATTAAATTTTCTAGTTAAATGTTTTAATCTTTAGCCACAAAATTTAATATTTAATTCGTGACATTAATTTTCGTAACTAATAATATAAACAATTAGTGACGATCACTTTATTGTCTTTGATCAACTTGTGATTTAGTGACAACAAAATTTGTCACCAAATATGAAAAGTGTTAAGTAGCATCCACTTAAAATCTATAGTTGAAAAGTTCAACTATTTAATACGAAAAATAATTCAGAACTAAATATAGTTTTTTTTTTTGGCTATGCTTATTAATTATTAGAAGTGACAACTGCCATGAAAAAGAATAAGTGCTTTATAAGAAATAGACCACATTAATTGGTGAGATTATTTTAAAAAAAAGAAATTGATCAATTTAGTAATTTTTTTTTTTTTAAAATGACGAAGTTCATCGATTTTCTTGAATTACACAATTATAAATTGCACAATCTTAAAATTTAATGGAGGTTTGTACCGTAGTAGAGTATTATTCTATCACTAGATTATTGGTGCTTGTTGTATAAGAGTTTTTTTTTTAATTTGATACTCTTTTATCAATAGACACAACAGAAAAATTTACTTCTCGAACTTAGGCGCTAAAAAAACTCACGGTTTACTTCAAAAAATTGGAAAAAATATATTTTCATTTTCTATGTGTGTCTATGACCTTGTGATCGGTAAACATCATGTTATATTTTACTTCTCTATAACAACATTCTACCTATAACAACAATAATATTCATTATAGTAGTACACTCTTTGTAAATTTATCCATCTATAATAGTCACCTCAAGTACTGTGTAAATATATTGTGACACCCTAACTTAAAATAAGAAGTACCACATCGGCAAAATACAGGAGAGATGTTGGGTATATAAGTAAGCATTTCTTACCCATTAGTGACACATTTTAAAGTCGTGTGGGCCTTGACCCAAAGTGGACAATATCACTAGCGGGTTGGGTCATTACCAATATCTTACAAGAAATACATTATGTATAAAATATTAAATATTTATTGTAATCATCCTCATGATAATGGAAAAAATAAAAACAAGAAACATAAAAAAAAATTACAAAAAAGACATAAGATAAGAGGAAAACACAAAAAAAAATCGTATTGATAATGATGTATGTATTATTGAGCCAATAAAATACATTGTCGAAGTATATTAAAGACATAATACATAAATATTTCCTTTCAGTTGGCCTTAAATAACATTTATGCCTTTCAACTTTGGGTGTCAACAAGTAGACACTTAAAACTTGTATAAAGTTCAACAAATAGACACACAAGTTTAAGTATCTACTTTTGCACACCCATAGTTAGAGAGCCTAAATGTGAAATGATGTCAAATTAAATGACACAATTATGTATTATACCTATATTAAAATAAGTGACTGATGAATCTTAGATATAATTGAACAAAAGTTATATGATTATCAAATAGTAGAGAGACTCTCTCTCATTTAATTTTTATTTTTTTTACTATACTAAAGAAAACTTGAGATAATTGTAGTCATATATTAGGAATTTGCATTAATTAAAATAAATATAGAATATATAATACATCTTCAAATATAAAAATTACATTTAAAATTATTAAATATAGAGTAAGAAAATAAAGCGCTCAATTTTATTTCGTTCCGTCTTTTAAGTTTTTTCTCACTTCCGAACGCGGTTATTTTTCCCTCTCTATGTTTTCTATAAAACCCTACAGTTCACCAAAGAATAGTTGCATTCTCAATCTTGGGCTCGAATGTGTCTACAAGATCCAAGCTCTAGTCTAGGGTCGATAATCTTCAACAAGCCGTGAAAAGGTAACTCGTAGATCATAAGCGAGAATCACGCACAATATTTATTTCAAGATTTAGTATAGCTTCTTGCTTTTCTTATAGACAATTCATAAATCTCCTTTGTCTACAATTCTGTGTGTTTGAGAACTTTATTAAAGTTGGGGATCTGATTTTCAAGTGATGGAAAATGGGAATAGTATATTCCTTTTATAGATTCTAACCTTAGATGGAATTAAGTAACGAAACTTCTATACTCTTGCCATTGGTAATGAGATTTTAGCTCATAATGTCATTAGTTTATATTTTGGACCACATTAATATTAGTATGACAATACAGAATTCATTGAGTAGTAAGTTTGAAGAAATCTAGTTGCTGCGTATACAAAAAGAGATCTTCCTATCTTTCGTTTGGTTCAATTGTTGGTGTAACCTCATACTAGTAGTGAAGCATTCAAAATTTTAATGTTGTAGGTTCATATTGTGTATGCGTTTGTGTTTCTTGTATACACACTCAACACATATATGTGTATGTGTGTTTATATATAAATTAGCTCTAGAAATTGTTTTGGCTTGAGCTTTTACTCTATTGTTTTAAAAGGTATTGACTTCAATGCACATGATATTCACTTCCAGGCTTGTTCTTTCTCCTGTTATGATTTTTTTCCTTCCTTTTTTCTTCTTCAAACAAATGATGAGGTTCATTGTATACATTCTGCATATTCTTCCCACTAGGGGAAAAGGCATTAGATAGCTATTTTACTCTTTTAAATGGATTATACTATATTTGAAGCACTTCTTACTTCTCTATTTCTGTACCAAAAACTCCAGCATGATCTCTATATTACTATGTTTTGTAGGTAATAGAAACACCTTCATATAGGAGATTATCACTGCCTATATCATATAATATAAAGAAGATAAACTATGTACAATTATCTTCTGGTTCTCTAATATTTTGCTTGTTATGATTCATTATTACTTATTTGCTGGGTGTTTGCCATTTTTAAAAGATTAAATGTGCAGAAGGCATTACATATGGAGAGCTATTTCTGGAAAATGAGTAAATAAGCTTATTCAACTAGAAAGTTTTCTCATTTCTTTATGTTGATTGCCTTAGTATTAGATTAATCATTTTTCTTCTCAACCTTTTGACAAATGTTATAATATGTTGTTTCTTTCGGCTCGAAGTATCTTGGATATGTAGACAGTATCTTCATTTTCTTGTTATTGTGCATAAATATTGCTTTTAAGTTTTAATTCTTAACTATATAAGAAAATTAAACTTGCACTTATAATGTATAAAAGGAAAAAGCAATAGTTGTGATGGATAATGCATAGCATATGATATTTTTTTTGTTTGTCATGCAAGCAAATTAGACTGTTTCCAATTGCTCTTTGTTTGCTTGATCTAGGCCTTACAATACCTGCGCATATATATACTTACATATTAATACTATTTTTTCTTCATGGAATGGAGATAAGAGTAGATCTTCTCTTATCTTTACATTGAGTAACATCATTCCCTACATGTGCTAGGTATGATTAGCTTTTGAAGACTTCTCATGCTTTAAGCATTTTAGATTCTAGAGGTTTTGTTGAGGTGATAGTGCATACTCGTTACTTTGGGCATATGCCTAAGTAGACATTTGTATCACTTCTTTTAGTAAATTTTCTTTTGTTGAGCTTTCTTTTAGTTTGGTTGATGATTGAGAAGTCTTACCTTTTTTAACACATGCAAAAATTTGCTCCTGCATGTTCCAGATGCTAGCTTAATGCTTAACATATATTGCATATTTTATATTTTATATTTTATATTACACTCTTTCTATTCAGTTTACTCTATAAAGAACTACACATTTCTATGTTTAGATCGGAAACTCTTTAACTGTATACCTCCTATTTACTTCTGATTACTTGCTCTTGGACCATAGAAAAGACATGTTTAATAACACAGATTCTAAGGGTGCTTTGATAGGTGCATAAGTCTTCCTTTTTTCTCCTTACCTCTGTGCCTATTCTAACACTGCATATAAAATAGAATTGAGGGAGTAAATCTTTATTATCATAAAGAGAAGTTAGATACATTAATGCCAAATCTTTTTACTCCAAAAGAGTATGAAAGTCTCAAGTTTTTTTTTTGTTTTCCCCTGCAGTTTAGCTCGTCCATGCGCAGAATTAATTGAATATAAGGGAATCTCTTGACCATCCACTAGGTGATGTTTCTCATAGTGATCATATTCTCGTTCCAAGAGAAGTCTCGAGGAAGCAACAAAAAAGGTATGTTTTTTCACTCAAGACTTTGCTTGGAAACTAGAGAAAGCATAAATATTTAAAAGTTTAGTTTTCTATAAGCATGGCCTTTGAACTGAATTAAAGGAATGAACGTGTAATATAGATGATGTGTTTTTGTAGAGAACTATATCGTTGAATAGGTTCTCTATTGGTGTAAATGACTTGTATCCAGTTGTTTTCCATCCAAATTAATTAAAAGAAACTTTATGAAAAGAAAAGAAATGGTTGTATGTTATTTTTTCTCTTTTTGATCTTATTCTTAAATAATATAACATTTTGTGTCGCTATATGCTTAGGTAACATCCATACATAAGAAAATAGGCATACACTTTACTGTTGTTTTTACCTCCTTTTTAGTTGTTGGATGTGTCTGACAGACTTTATTTAAGTTGAGGGCCTATCGGAATTGCCTCTCTGTCTCCATGAGGTAAGGGTAAGGTCTATGTATACTCTATCCTCCCCAAACCTTACTTATGAAATTACACTAGGTATGTTATTGAACTAAGAATTACATGTTTCTTATAATTTTTTATATCTTAATGGTAATTTCTTGGGTCTGTCACTTGTATTGCTATTTGTTTGTCCATTGATTCAAAATAGTGATGTCACTTATAATTTGAATTTTGTTTGTTACTCTAAATGTTCCTTCAACTATTTTAGTTGTATGTATGACCCATCACCTTGACTGTATCTTTCAACATGTCTCTAATCCTATAACTTTGACAGATTACTATATTATCCTTCCGAATGAAATTCTTAAATGAGATATTGTTGCATAGAATTCTGTTTTTCAAAAGGATAAATTTTGAATTGGAATTCCAAAGGTCACAATAAAAATAATTTTTTGAAATTAAAAAAAAGGTACTAGACGCAAGTCTTTGCAGCATTAGACAGTAGATGAATCTTCCTCTTCTTCCACCCCCTTCTCTTTATTCAATTTTTTTCCAGTTTCTTCTTATTTCATCTTCCACTCTTCTCTTGTCTTATGATTCTTTATTTTCCAATTATTTCCTGAGATGTTATAGGATTAAAGATAATTTTTCAATTTATAACAATCTTGAAATAGCTAATCGTGGGATAATTATTCTTGAGAAAATTTGTTCTCAACCAAACAAGTCCTAAGAGCATAATTTTCACTTACGATTTTCAGCCCGGAATCTAGCATTAAAGTTTTCAGTTGTAAAGTAGAAATTACTAAAATAAACTCTGTCATTTTTTGCATTTAAGATAGTATTCTGATTTGCTTTTTGTTTTTAATGATGCAGATCTAATTGTAATCAAGAAAGTTTGTGAAAAGCTGAAAGAAAGGTGTTGCGAAATGAAGTCGTCAAAATAATATTAGAGATTCAGGTGGTAAAGGGAAATGTGTTAAGTCAATTTCATCAACAAAGCTATAAAGTTGGGAATGACAACTCAATTTGTTTTGCTCAAAACAAGTAAAGCTAACAAGATAGGAGAAAGATGTAATGATTAAATTACATTGTATCTTTCAAGATAAACAGATCTTTGTCATAGGACATTATTTTGTTATAAATTGTCTACATTTGTGACAAAACGTTTATTTTATAATTATTTTCTAATCAATGATATATTTTATTTTTAATTACACATTAAATTTGTGTTCTATCACCAGTGTAATTGTCACTAATCACGATAATTTTTAGTGACAATTTTGTTGTGTCAGTAAAACTAATATTTTTGGTGAGGAAATGATTGGTTTTATCTACTAAATTATATGTCATTTTTGTAAAAGAAAAATTGTCACTATTTAATACATTTGGAGACAATATATTTTCGTATATAAAGATTGCCTTTTGTGACGAAACTACTTTTATTTGACTACGGAACATATATAACTTTAGAGACAAATGATGTCGTCGCTAATTAAACTAAAAATTTAGTGACAAGTTAATTTTGTCGATATTAATATCTTTTTTGTGACTAATATACACTATCAACTACAAAGTTTTAATTTTTTTTTTGAGGAATAAGTTCGTCATAAATACTATGTATTTGGGGACAAAAATAAATTTTGTAGTTAATGCAACTTTATTTGGTGCGGAAACACTAAATTGTCACTATATACCTTTAATGATCCATGATTTAGGGACGAACAAGCGACGTTTTTTTTTCATCATGAAAAATTTTTTGTGATGAAAAATGAGTTTTATGTGAAAAAATAATTCGTCGCTGATAACCAAATTTGTTGTAGTGATAGTTCGCAAGTCCAACGAAAGACCTTAGCTCTGTCACCTTTGTGGGTGCCTCCCACTCTTTGATCGCTCGTATCTTAGCCTCGTCCATCCGTAGTTTGCCTTGGCTAATAGTATGCCCCAAGAACTGTACCTCGTGCTAGGCGAACTAACATTTCTCCCGCTTAATATAGAGTCGGTTCTCCCGTAAGACTTGGAAAACCTTCCTCAAGTGCTCCACATGCTCTTCCAAGGTGTTGTTATAGATGACGATGTCATCTAAATATACTACCATGAACTAATCCAAGTAGGGATGAAATATTTTATACGTCAACGTGCAAAAGGTGGCGGTGCGTTGGTCCAGCTGAAGGGCATCACAAACCACTCGTAGGCTCCGTATCTTATCATGCACATTGTCTTTGGTTCATCCCCTCCCGCTATACGTACCTGGTAGTAGCCCATATGGAGATCCATCTTGTAGAAGTACATGGCCTGACCAAGCCTGTCCAACAGGTCGGCAATCAGCGGGATGGGGTACTTGTTCTTGATTGTCACCTTGTTAAGCGCTCGGTAGTCGATGCACAGTCGTAGCGACTCATCCATCTTCTTTTGAAATGAAATCGGTGCGCCATAAGGTGCTTTGGACAGATGGATGTGACCGACTTCGAGGAGCTCCTTCAATTGTTTCCTTAGCTCCTCGAACTCGGGTTGAGCCATGTGATAGGGAGCATGTGCTGATGGCTTCGCTCCAAACACCAACTCGATCCTGTGATCTACCTCCTGCCTAGGAGGTAGGTTCCTTGGCAGCTCGTCCAGTACCACGTCCTTGTTCTCTTCAAGGACCTTCTCTATAATCAGTGGCAAGGACTCTTTAGCACCATTGTCTTCTTCCAGACTTTCAATGGTGGCCATGAACATCGACTCTCCTTTCTTAAGGCCCTTCACGATCTGCATGGTCAACAGCTGGGCGTGTCCTTCCGTCTTTGGTACCTTGACTAGAGGCACCATGCATGATCCTTCTTGCTCCACGACCAAGAGTCGTTTGAGGTAAGAGTCGATCATCGTGTGGAACTTCGAGAAGAACTCTTGCCCTAGTATAATATCAAAAATATCTAAAGGAGCAACCGTGAAGCTTTTCTTACCTTGCAACTTGCCCAACATGATGCTCACTCCCTGAGCGACTCCACACATAGGAGTCGATGGTGCATTGACTGTCTTGAGGCGTATGTTGGTTGGACCGTAACTTAGCCCCAACCTTGTTGTTGCCATCTTTGTCATGACATTGGCCTCTACAACCGAATCTACCAGGCACGAGCTGATCGTCCATTTATAGAGACGTCTACATATTGCGTGCTATACTCCTCCGGCGTCCCCATCTTCTTGGTAATAGCCCCACATAGCCCGACCATGCCCAACTGCATCGTGCCCGCATCATGTACTTGTTCCTGTGCGTCCTTCTCCTTTCAGCGCCTAGGATAGTACAAAGGTTCTTCATCTGGGCACCTGGCATATCTATGCGGTCCACCGCATATGTAGCACCCATCTCCCTTTAGTGTTTGCATCTTTCTCTCATTGTAGTTCTGGTGCCCGAACCGCTTGCCATTTGACTTGTAGGAGTAGTGCTGCTTAGGATGTGCCTGCTGCTCCTTGTCTCGGCCACAATCTCCCCCACCTTTAGCATGACTAGTCCTTGTGTCATTACCTTTCCCCTTGTCATGCATGTCATGCTTAAAGTCGGTCAAAGATTCGACTTGTGTGATGACTTCATCTATGGTCCTAACCTGCCGTCGTTCCAATTCTGTTTTGGCCCAGTTCTACAATCCGTCCATTAAATTGAACAACATGTCCTTATCTATGAGGTTGGGAATCTGAAGCGTGAGAGTGGTGAATTTCTTCATGTACACCCGAATGCTGCCTGTCTGCTTCAACTCCCTTAACCTGCGATTGGCCTCATAAATGACGTTTTTAGGGAAGAAGGCCTTCCTCAACTCTTCTCGGAATTGCTCCCAAGTATCGCTGGTGAACAACCCCTTCAATATCTCAGACTCCTTGCACCTCCACCATAGCATGGCCATCCCCGAGAGATACAACATGGCAGTGTTAATCTTGTCTTAATCGCTTTTCACTTGGATGCACTTAAAGTAGTTCTCCATGTGCCATAGGAAGTTCTCCACCTCTTGTGCATCATGAGCACCTTTGAACGTAGGTGGCTTGGGAGCATCAAACATGGCCTCCCTTTCCCTATCAAACGACGTAGATCCTCAAACCTCCATGCCCTCCTTGAGTGCTTTCATCTCGGCCTTCATGGCCTCAATCGTTCTTAGTGCCTCCATGAGCCGACACTCCAAGGAAGTGATGGCCTCCTTCATCTCGAACTCGGCAACTCTTTGCAGATGTTTTTATTCTCCTCAAGGGTGATGTCCTCCAGAGTCTTGAACTTTCCATCGACCTCGTTCAAGCGCTTGCCTAAGATCTCCACGGCCTGCCTTGCCATCTCCACCCTTGTGATCCACTCTTCTCCGAGTGTGACATCAATGTCCTTCCACCATGTTCATCGTCACTTGCTTCAGTGGTCGAAGGTGGGAGAGATGTTAGCGCTTCGCTGGTGTAGGGTCGAGCAACATTTCCTCGCTACTCTTGTGGTGCTTCTTATCCTTGCAGTTCTTTTTTCCACCATCCAGCCTGATGTTGGTGGTGCTAGCGTGTCTATGTCTCCTTCGTTGGCCATTCTCTTAGTATCAAACCTTGCTCTAATACCACATTGTCACAGACTTAGATGATTTCTAGCACTCTGTGCGACACTTGACAACTTACTTACGAATCATTCACGATCTTGTAAGCTCAAGTAAGCCCTTTAAGACTTAGATCGCTAAGGTAATGAGAAAGAAAGACCAAGAGAGCTTTTTAAAGAAGGCTTTGTATTGCTTTTGTGGAAGATTGCTTACACTTGTTTGAATGTGTTTGCAAATGAGAGCCCCTCTATTTATACTACACTCATATGGGCCAAAGTGTAAATAAAATTTACTTACAAGTCCTAAGTATTTACATTTCAGTCCCTATTCTAGAACTCTCTACCAACCTAGAGAATTCTAAAGTCTTCAGTGAAATATCTAGGATGTTCTAGAGTCTTCCATAAACCTCTTCAAGACTCTAGCTCCTTCTCCTTTAGACAAGCTCACTTATACTTCAATTTTCTGCCTAAGTGAGATGTCGAAGTGGCGGATCATGACATTTAGCTTCACACTTTCTTTGTTTTTCTGTGTTTTTGGCATCTTTTTTTAATGCATTTGTCCTTTCTTTGACCTTAATCCTTCATAGATACAAATCAATAATTAAACATCAAATATGGACATAAAATAGCATTGAGGACACTATTTGGTAAACTAAAAAGTCTCAAATGAGTCCAAAATATCTGACTCATCATCACCCCCAACTTAAAATTTTGCTTGTCCTCAAGTAATTTAAGAATTCAATCAGTTCAACAAGGGTGTCTACAAATAGTGCTTCTTGTGAGCCAACATGCAAGTGCTATCACAATGCTAATTTAAAGTACATGCAATTTCAACTATGCACAAAAGGCCTCAAATGATGACTTGTCATTATCAATCTAAGTCCATGCACACAAATTCTCATTCATGATGCAAAGGTATGCTTCAATAAAAGTTTTCAAGTGCCCTCATATCAAAGATGATTCCATACTCTCACAATGCACATCAACTATGATTATGAAACCAATGGCAAGCTAGCAATGCCAGGAACCACTCTACTTTAACATATAGACATTAAACTAATTAACCCCTAATTACTCTAGTTACTGGTCGTCAAAGTTGGTCCTCAATTGTTCAAACAAAATTTTCACGTGGCAGTAAACCACGCACCCAATTCAATTTCCATCTAACCATAAGGACTAATTATACCACTAACTAACAATTTGACCATTTTTCTTCATTCACATTGCTCCATTAATTATCATCTTACTATGTACCAATGTAATCCAACCAATTGATAATTAAACAATACTCACAATAATTCGTACCCACTGCTTTCCAACCCACTACTTACACTTTTCAATTCATTTTTTTTTATCCTATCCCAATATTCAACATAGAGCAACCAATGACACTAATCAATCCAATACATACAATTAACATCCGAGAAAATTGGAGAACGATTTCACTTGAAGCCGCGCCTCTTTTCTTCACGACCCTGCGCCTCTATTATTTTCTTTCCTTTCTTCTACAGCCTTATATGGTAGGCATTGTCGCAATCCGGTTGGTTGGTTTGAGTCTATGGAGCCTAGGCTGCATAGTACAGATTTGTTTCAGGAGTCCTTGGAGCATGTGAGGTTGATCGAAGATAGGCTCGGGACAGCTCAGAGTAGACAGCGGAGCTATGTTGACCGTAGGCGTCGACCGTTGAGTTTTGCCGTGGGTGATAGAGTATTCCTTCGAGTACACCCATGAAGGGCGTGATGAGATTTGGGAGGTGGGGCAAGCTTAGCTCCAGGTATATCGGGGTTTTTGATATTTTGAGGGCTGTTGGAGAGATGGCTTATGAGTTAGCTTTACCTCCAGCATTCTCAGTTGTTCATCCGATTTTCCATGTTTCGATGTTGCGCTGATATGTTCTAGATAAGTCTCATATCCTCCAGTATGATGTTGTTGAGTTGGATGAACGCGTGACCTATATTGAGGAGCTAGTTGCTATATTTGCCAGAGATATGAGGTAGCTGTAGTAGAGAATAATTACTGTAGATAAGGTTCGTTAGAGGCATCGTCCAGTTGAAGAGGCTACCTGGGAGACCGATCGAGAGATGCGGGAACAGTTCCCCAGCTTATTTGAGCCCTCAGGTACTTCTTGATCCTTACTTTCATGGACGAAAGTCCTTTTAGTAGTGGATATTGTAATGACCCTCCAAGTCATTTTTATGTTAATGTTTTCTTTCTATCGTTTAGAGTGTTCCTGTAGCGACCCCAAGTCATTTATGACTTGCTGGCACAGATTGGTCGGTCGCCTGGTGGTTCGTTTGGGTTTTATGCATGTTTTCCTATTTTAGAGCTTTTGAACCTTGAAAAGTTGATTTATGTCATAACTTCAGGTAAACAACCTTAGATGAGGATTCTGACAGGTCATCAGCTCCAGAACGGCCAAATTAGGCTAGAAGCGTGGTTTGGTCAGGTCTCAACGCTTCCGGGGTAATTTTGGGGCTAATTAAATCTTTAGCCTTCGAAATTTGGCTTAAGGTTGAGTTCGGTCAACATTCTTGGAAAACGCACTCGAATAAAAATTTTGATAGCCAAGTTAGTTCTAGAATGCCGAGTTTGGTCTAGAACGACCTTTCGAGAATTTCTGGGAGCTTCCGATCTAATTTTGAAGCCCCCGGTAAATTTGGGCTAAAATGACTCATTGGGTGGGACCTACTTTTTTTTTTGAAATGACCTTGTATGGAAATTTCGACTGCGCCATTGAGTCCGAAACGTTGAATTTGAGGGGGTAGCATATTTCTTTTGCGTGCCAGGGATTCCGAACGAATGCCGAGCACCTCGTCGGAGTTTTAGAATTGTCCAAAACTTAGCTGTTGCAGTTGTCAAAACTGCAAGCCCATTTACCCTCCACGTTCGCGGGATAGGCTCCGTGTTCGCAGAAGTTTGAGAGGGTCTACCCCGCGTTCATGGGCAAGAGGCCGCGTTTGCGGAGCTCTGGGGTCTTGTGCTTCGCGTTCATGGATGGTTCTCTGCGTTCACGGAGGTCTGTGTTTGTGGGAGTGCTCTTGTGCTTCGCATTCGCGGAGTTCTGTGTCTCTTTACTCCTAGTTCGCGGGAGGTTTTCTACATTCATGGATGTTTGTTGTATGCGGGGTTTCTTTGCTCTACGCGTTAGTAGGCCTGTGGCCGTGTTCGCGGAGTAACAGTTTGTTTCCCTCCGCGTTCACGGGGCCTTGGCCACGTTCGTGGAGAAGAGCAAGCCTGGCAGTTTATAAAAGTGAGGTCGAGGATTCATTTGAAGGAAACTTCAAAATTCAATATCTCACTCATCTTGCGTCCGTTTTCAGCTATTCGAAGTCCCAGGCGTTCAAATTCTCATTGGCTTCGTGGGTTTTTTTTGTTTTAGCGTTGGGTGTCCCTCTATTTCCATGATTCGAGTTGTAAGTTGCTTGCTTGGCCTATTTGTGTAAAGTTTTGGCTTATTGTTGTTATTGGCTATTTGGAGCAGATCCGAGCACTGATGGGCAATCCGTTTTGGGATTCAAGTTCTTGGGAAGATTTGGGACCTTTTCACAGAGTCAATTCCAAAAAATCCAGAGTGGGTCCCACTTTGCCTGATTTGATTCCAAAATTGGTTTGTCTCTGATTTTTTTTTATTTTAATATCTAAACGACCGTATTGACACTGTGATTCTATTTTTGATAGCGTGGCAGCAGTCTTGGCCCGTACAGAAGGGAAAATCTCCAGTTGAGTGACTTAGAGTGGATGTGATCAGCGTTTTGGTAGGTTACAGCTTCCCTTCCTTCTAGATTGAGCTTGAATGCATAAATTCTGGTTGATTTGCGTGAATCTGTGGTGGGTAGATGGTATTGTTCCTATCCTTATCTTATTTCTTAGTTTAGAATTGACTGTTGGGTTGTCCTGGGCTAGTATCATGTTGTAGATTGGGTTGTTGACTCGGATTGTTTGTATTTGTGTTGTGGGTTATCTGTTGGGTGGTTATTTGTTGTTGCATGAGTGAGTCCGGATGATTTTATTGCATGTTTGGTTGATTATTGTTATTTCGGCCTTAGAATAGGTTAAGGTAGTATTGCCTTAGTCCTATGCACCTATCGACTTGAGTATGTATCCGACGTCAATTTGGATGGACTAGATCCTTGTAGACTAGTATAGCAGACTTGGGTCTAATAGTATGAGCCTTAATTTAGGCATTTTTGTAGCTTTCAGATCTTCTGATTCTTTCCCCTCTATCTCTGTGGTTGTGGGATGCTGCCGGAAGATGTTGCGTTTACACCGATTGACGGTTGGATTGTGCTAGTCTGGGAGCCTTCCTTGATATCCTTGTGGGGGCGGCGGCCCGTGATGTTTAGTCCTGCATTGTATTGTTGGTGTTGGCTTTATCCGGTACAGTGTGAGGATGGTTTGGAGTGGACGGTGATCCATGATATTTGAGTTTTTTGAGATCCTCTTCGGACTTGATTTACCCCGCACACTCTGCCTATCATGGGCAGAGCCCCCGGGAGTATTAACTAACTCACTGGAGTGGCATGGGATGAGCCCTAGGCAGGGCCCCCGGAGTGATTAGCTGGCACGGCAATTGGATATATGTTATTCAGGTTCCTCTTCGGAGTAGACATAGCCCACGCGCTTGTTTAGATGGGACAGGGCCCCTGGAGTGTTATAAGGCTCACTCGTTTGGTATGGGCTGGGCCCAGGGCAGGTCCCCCGGAGTGATAGCCTTTTGGGTAGTTGGATATCAAGTTATTTGGAAGGGTCGGCGTACCTCCTCTTAGCACTCGACTGGCTGGGTTCATGCCCCCAAGGTGGCTAACAGGATTGGCGAATTAGTTTTGGGAGTCGGACTTGTGATTGGCTCAGTGTTGGGTGATTGATCGGTTTGGTGTTATGGTTTCCTTGATCCCGTAGTTATAGCTCTTCTGTGTACCTGTCAGGCTTATAGGGGTCCGTTCGGGTTTTATTTAAACTTGTGCATGAGTGTGCCCAACGGGTCTTATGGAGGGCCCAACTGGGTTTAGCTTAGCTATTCTCAGTTTACTTTCCGCTTTTCTTTTTCCATTCTGTTGACCTCTATTGTTGTTGATTCTATCTTGTATGCCTGTTTTTACCTTTCTTGCTCAGTCGGCCTGTGATGCCTACTAGGTACCTGTTGTTTTGGTACTCATGCTACACTCTGCATCTATTTTTGTGATGTAGGTCCGAGTACCAGTTATCAACATTAAGATCAGGCCTGCAGCTGTTAGTTCAGTAGACTCTGGTGCGCACATGGCGTTCTGGGATTACCTATCTCCTTCTGTATTTATATTTTGGCTTGTGTTTTGTTTTCGAGACAGTTGTTTCTGTGGTCCACTTTTTGGACTTGTACTCTTGTTAGTGATTCTGTACATGTGAGTTCCAGGTTTTGAGAGGTGTCTTGTATATATTTAGTTTGGTTTCGTTTCAGCCTTCGTTTATGTGTTCTTATTGTATACTTTCGATTGATTTTGGATTAGTTTCCACTGTTAGTCCCATTACTGTTAAGTTCCGGGATGGAGTTTGGCTTGCCTACTGGTGGGTTGGAAGGCGCTATCGTGACTTGAGAAATTGGGTTGTGATACTTTTGCTAGTAAATACAGTTTCTCTACATAATAGCATATCTAATTCTAAACCAAAGTATTCAATTTATCATTTTTTAGACAAACAAATTAGTATGTGGTGGTTTTAAATCCAGCATAACATAGAGTTGTACATGATAATCCATTTATATGATTAAAATCAAATTTTCTACAACTAAAGAGAGATTATCATGTGACAGTAGTACCAAAAATCTATTAATATATTGTAATATAACTACAGACAAAGAAATACATAACTCATGATTTTCTAACACAACCGCAAAAGTTTAATTAAATAGAAGGATCAGATTTTACCTTTTGTAGTGCAGTGAACTAGGGACGTTATCGGCCTCAAATCTACTCTTATCCTTCAAATAAAGTCAAGCACGATAGAGAGGAGATTCAAAAATTCTTTTTGAGAAATATTCAAATGTAAGAGTGATGTTCTTGTGAGTGTAAAAACTTGTTGGGTGATATTTTTAGCAACCAAAACTCGTCCCCCGTTAATGGGTAACAGGGCATGTTTTTATAGAGAAGTTCAAGTCTCTAAGCTATGCCTTGTCTTTCAAGATTTGAATGCCTACGAATCATAAAATGGGAAAGAGACGTTGGGACGCACCAAGTCAAGCGCAGAGAGAGAGAGTTCTTGCACAAATAAAGCTCGGACAAGACCTGTTCATGGCTGTACTTTGGTGTATTCTTTTGTAGAAATGGAAATGGAAGATAGTGGTGTGCAACTGCTTAAGAGCTCGGAACCCTAGCTGGGATAGTCTCTTTTTTTTTTACTTTGGGCTAAATGAATAAAATAAGTGGGCTTTGCCTAGTAGGCGCTGATCAGGCCGAATAAATGAAGTATTTGGGCATTTTCATTCTTTAAATTCATTCTTTTGAACTTCTAATTTAATAACTAATACAATATATATTACCTAAAAATTTTAGTAAGTAAGAAACTTGAGATGAAGTAATGACAATCTATCTTAAAGAAGACGACGAAAAAGTAATAGTAGTAATGTTGATGATAAAAATGTAATTTTAAAATAATAAAAATATGATAATTATAAGAATAATACAAGTTAGAGTAATATATAGATAATTATGATAATAATAGTAATAAACACAAATAGTAGTGAAATTCAAATTATTTGACTTGTTAATATTTTATAAGGTGAATAGAATGAATTATAAGAAAGGAAGTACAAAACTGAGTGTCAACAAGTTGCTCAGGCTTATTCTACTAAAACATCTTCTTCTTCTTTTTTGCGATGGAAAAGAGGGTGAGAAGGGGTAAGTAAAGGATGGAAATGGAGTTGATTGAATCAAAGGAAGCGAGCGTTACTACATTCTCGCAAAGGAAAAAAATGTTGTTCGAAAAAGCCGATGAGCTTTCAACTCTAACCAGAGCAGATGTTTGTGTTCTGCTCTTTTCATCAAGTGAAAAATTATATTCTTATGGCTCCACTAATATTGAAAAACTAATTTATAAACTTTTTAAATTGGAATCACATGATCGTCAATGCAATCATGCTGATGTGGGCAAATCAAATGTCTGTAAGGAATTTGATGATCATTTATCTCTTTCTCTTGGTAAATAAAGCACTAAATGGCTTACAATATGAGTAGATGATAACGCTCAGAATACACATCTTACAAGTCAACAAGTACGCGATCATTAGCAATATAATAACCCAACGTATGAGGAAAAGGTCGAATCCCACAGGAAACAGTTTAAGTAAGAATTCAATTACGAAGTGAAATCGTGAGCTAATATCTTGTAGAGAGGTAGTAACCAACGCTTAACATAATATAAATCAAGACTTTTCAAACTATTAATTTAAGAATATTTAGTAACGAATTGTTTAACAAGAGTGAATGAACACGAGTGATTTGCAAGTAGAGAAGTAATATAAGAGTGCGTGGAAGTGGGTATTGATTTCAAATAGGGGTCAATGTGATTGCCCAACAACATTAATCTCTCATGGATAGGCTAGATCATTCTCAAGCACACAAATGTATTTCTCAATCACAAATTGTTCATAATAAGAGCTCTTTCCAAGCCTCTCTTGTAGTACATGCAAAACAATCTAATACCTTAACATAGATCTCTATTTTTTTCAAGAAAATCTAGCATTCAGAAATGAAACCCCAAATTCCTTATTTCAAGAAAACTTAGAAATCATAACTAATATGCAAGTATCAAACTACCAATCCACTTCATGCACTCTTTTTCAAGCAACACATGAAGATATAGACTAAATTCAAGTTTGCAAGCTTAAATCATATATTAAAACATGATAATTAGTTTGAATTCAAGGAAATCAATATAAAATTGAGAAATATACAAAAAATCACTATTCTAATCAATATCCAACTTCATTTACACACCCCTAGAATCGGGGTTTTAGCTACATATAACAAAATTAATAGAAATTATACGAAAATTATTGTCTACCATCTAGGTATGAGGGCTTAAATTTTGAATGTCAAGAAACCCAAATAAAAAACCCTTAAAATTGAATTACAAAATTGCGTAACACTCAAAAACACAAGATGTTCTTGTCTACAGTAATTTCAGAGCATGGAAGGTGAGTCTTTTCTCTCTTGTAAGCTATTTATAACTTCTCAAAAGTTAACAAAAATTTCAATACCAAACCCATTCGGAGATATTAGTCAGACTCGTCGACACACTCAGCGAGTCATCGACTAACTCCACTTCTCTTCGTTCCTTTCTTGGCTTCAGACTTCAGGTGTTTGAACCATAGTTGGTGAGCCCGATAGGCATCGCCGTTCACAATCGGCAAATCACCAAATACCACCTCTTCTCGCTAAGTTGTTCTCTTACTTCAACAAAACTTTCTGGCACTTTCAACTATCTCTCATCACTCGCCGACTTGGTTGGTGAGTCGCTAAAAAAGTCATCATCTCACTGACCTGCTTTGAGCTTTTTAGTATAGGACTCTTTCACTATCAGCGAGGTCAGGCACATTTGGTGAGTCGCCAAGTGCTCTTTGCGAGCTATATGTCACAGACTTAGACTTCTTCTAGCACTCCATGTGATACTTGATAACTTACTCACGAATCTTTCATGATCTTGTCAGCTCAATTAAGCCCTTTAAGACTTAGATCGCTAAGAAAATGAGAAAGAAAGACTAAGAGATATTTTTTACGAAGGCTTTGTATTGCTTTTGTGGAAGATTACTTACACATGCTTGGATGAGTTTGCAAATGAGAGCTTCTCTATTTATACTACTCTCCTAGGGGCCAAAGTGTAAATAAAAATTACTTACAAGTCCCTAAGTATTTACATTTTAGTCCATATTCTAGATTTCTCTACCAACCTCGAGAATTCTAAAGCCTTCCTTGAAATATTTAGGATGTTCTAGAGTCTTCCATAAACTTCTTGAAGATTCTAGCTCCTTCTCCTTTAGACAAGCTCACTTATAATTTAATTTTCTACCTAAGTGAGATGTCGAAGTGGCGGGTCATGACATTCTCCCCCACCTGATGATGCGACGACCGCAGTGCATTACCATTGCAAGAACTCTCAGATTTGGTCCTTAAATTGCCACAAGTTTTCATGGTGTTCCCATATGGCCTTCTCCGGAGCTTGTCCCTTCTAGTGAATGAGGAATATGGCACTGGCTTGTTGACCTCTCTTTCGCTTGGCTTGATAGTCAATGATGCCTTCAATTTCTCTATTATGCGAGGCTATGATAGTGATCGACACCCATTTTGAATGGTTTCAGCTCGAACCATCCTTGCCTTCATGGTATGCTTTGAGCACGCTAGAATGGAAGACCGGATGAATATTGAAGTGTGGAGGCAATTCCACCTTGAAAGAGATCTTGCCCACCTTGGCAACGATCCTGAATGGGTCCTCGCACTTGCGCACCATGTTTTGATGAACGCCCCATAGTCCCTTGAACTGTCTTTGATTGAACTTTACCAAGACAATGTCTCAAACTTTGTATTCAACGGCACGACGCTTGTGGTCAGTTAAGTTCTTCCTCTTCTTGGCTACCTTGTCCAAGTAGGACTTGGCAGTATCAAGCTGTTTTTCCCATCCCTTGGTGAGATGGTACACCCCCAAACTCATTCCTTGAAAAGCGGCCGGTAGTGAATGAAGAGTTTGGGGCTGTTGGCCCATCACCAACTCAAAAGGTGTTCGCCTGGTGGACTCGCTCCGTTGCAAGTTATAAGAAAATTACGCCATATCTAGGAGCCTTGCCCAATCCTTTTGATGCACACTGCCATAGTTCCTTAAGTAGCACACAATTAGGGCATTGATGTGATTTGTTTGGTCGTCAGTCGGCGGGTGGAAACTTGTGGAGAAGTGCAACTCCGTACCAAGTATGTCAAATAACTCTCTCTAGAAGTTCAAGTGAAGTGGGGGTCTCGATCACTTTTAATATGCCTTGGAAAACCTCAGTACTTACCACGTTCTTGAAAAATAACTTTGCAGTCTCCTTAGCGGTGCAACCGACTGTGGAAGGCATGAAGGTGGCATACTTCGAGAACCTGTCCACCACGACCATAATTGTCCCATACCCGTCCGACTTTGGTAAAGAAGTAATGAAGTCCATGGTCACGCTCTCCCACAGATATTCTGCTATGGGTAGTGGCTCTAGCAGTCCTCCTGGTTGCCATTGCTCCACCTTGTCTTGTTGGCACAAGAGATATGTCTACACATAGCACTCAATGTTATCCCACATGCGTGGCCAATAGTATATTGGCTCGATAAACGCCCTGATGCGTCGCTGCCCTGGATGCCCAGCCCACGGTGTATCATGGCTCTCCTTAATGATATGTCGTCTGATAGACCCAAACTTGGGCACATAGACCCTGCAACCGGCGGTGAGCAAAAGACCATCCCCAACCCAGAAGCACCTTGTCTTGCCTTGGGCGGGTAGCTCCATAAGTTTGTTCACCTTTGGATCATGTTGCATGCCATCCTTGATAGCATCTTCGATGTCATAGTGAGCTATTGTGATGGCAGTAAGCTCGGCCTTCCTACCTAGTGCGTCGGCCAATACATTGCCCCTTCCTTTCTTATACTCCAAGACATAGTCAAACTCAGGTAGAAAGTCCTTCCATCTAGTTTGTTTCAGAGTGATCTTCTTTTATAACTGGAAGTAGCTAGTGGCCACATTGTCTGTCTTGGCCACGAACTTGGAGCCTAGTAAGTAGTGTCTCCATGTGCGTAGGCAATGTAAAATGACCATTATCTCCTTTTCCTGCACAGTATACTGCCATTCGGTCTCGTTTAGTTTGTGGCTCTCGAACGATATGGGGTGTCTATCTTGCATTATGACTCCCCCTATGGCGAAGTCTGAAGCATCCGTATGTACTTCAAACGTTTTTGAGAAGTCGGGCAGCATCAAGACTGGCTCTTTCGTTACGGCGGCCTTGAGACTTTCAAACGCTTTTTGGCACTCCTCACGCCAAACCCATAGCTTATTCTTCTTCAATAACTCGATCAGTGGAGGGGCCTTGGCGGAGTAGCCATTTATGAACCTACGATAATACACTACAACAAATATGATATTTAGCTATTAAATTATCAACTACAACACAAAAATTTTCACTAATTATTCATTTTTGGTGACAAACTTACATTTCGTGGTTAAATACACAAGCCACGTATTTTTTCTGATGAAACACTATATTTCGTAGCAAATATTTTGTCCCCTAATGTTTCCAAGACATGATGTGTCTTCGTTTATTGAGTAACATTAGCCACAAATTTTAGGTTATCAATGACATTACTTTTTGTCACTAATAATGTACCCAATTTGTGACGAATTAGCTTTTGTCTTAAAATTAGTTAAATTTTGGACACAAAAAAATTTCGTCACAAAAAAGTACATTATTCAACAGTGACAAATTAAATTTTCTAGTTAAATGTTTTAATCTTTAGCCACAAAATTTAATATTTAATTCGTGACATTAATTTTCGTCACTAATAATATAAACAATTAGTGACGATCACTTTATTGTCTTTGATCAACTTGTGATTTAGTGACAACAAAATTTGTCACCAAATATGAAAAGTGTTAAGTAGCATCTACTTAAAATCTATAGTTGAAAAGTTCAACTATTTAATACGAAAAATAATTCATAACTAAATATAGTTTTTTTTTTTGGCTATGCTTATTAATTATTAGAAGTGACAACTGCCATGAAAAATAATAAGTGCTTTATAAGAAATAGACCACATTAATTGGTGAGATTATTTTAAAAAAAAGAAATTGATCAATTTAGTGATTTTTTTTTAAAAAAATGACGAAGTTCATCGATTTTCTTGAATTACACAATTATAAATTGCACAATCTTAAAATTTAATGGAGGTTTGTACCGTAGTAGAGTATTATTCTACCACTAGATTATTGGTGCTTGTTGTATAAGAGTTTTTTTTTTAATTTGATACTCTTTTATCAATAGACACGACAGAAAAATTTACTTCTCGAACTTAGGCGCTAAAAAAACTCACGGTTTACTTCAAAAAATTGGAAAAAATATATTTGCATTTTCTATGTGTGTCTATGACCTTGTGATCGGTAAACATCATGTTATATTTTACTTCTCTATAACAACATTCTACCTATAACAACAATAATATTCATTATAGTAGTACACTCTTTGTAAATTTATCCATCTATAATAGTCATGCTCAAGTACTGTGTAATAATATTGTGACACCCTAACTTAAAATAAGAAGTACCACATCGGCAAAATACAGGAGAGATGTTGGGTATATAAGTAAGCATTTCTTACCCATTAGTGACACATTTTAAAGTCGTGTGGGCCTTGACCCAAAGTGGACAATATCACTAGCGGGTTGGGTCATTACCAATATCTTACAAGAAATACATTATGTATAAAATATTAAATATTTATTGTAATCATCCTCATGATAATGGAAAAAATAAAAACAAGAAACATAAAAAAAAATTACAAAAAAGACATAAGATAAGAGGAAAACACAAAAAAAAATCGTATTGATAATGATGTATGTATTATTGAGCCAATAAAATACATTGTCGAAGTATATTAAAGACATAATACATAAATATTTCCTTTCAGTTGGCCTTAAATAACATTTATGCCTTTCAACTTTGGGTGTCAACAAGTAGACACTTAAAACTTGTATAAAGTTCAACAAATAGACACACAAGTTTAAGTATCTACTTTTGCACACCCATAGTTAGAGAGCCTAAATGTGAAATGATGTCAAATTAAATGACACAATTATGTATTATACCTATATTAAAATAAGTGACTGATGAATCTTAGATATAATTGAACAAAAGTTATATGATTATCAAATAGTAGAGAGACTCTCTCTCATTTAATTTTTATTTTTTTTACTATACTAAAGAAAACTTGAGATAATTGTAGTCATATATTAGGAATTTGCATTAATTAAAATAAATATAGAATATATAATACATCTTCAAATATAAAAATTACATTTAAAATTATTAAATATAGAGTAAGAAAATAAAGCGCTCAATTTTATTTCGTTCCGTCTTTTAAGTTTTTTCTCACTTCCGAACGCGGTTATTTTTCCCTCTCTATGTTTTCTATAAAACCCTACAGTTCACCAAAGAATAGTTGCATTCTCAATCTTGGGCTCGAATGTGTCTACAAGATCCAAGCTCTAGTCTAGGGTCGATAATCTTCAACAAGCCGTGAAAAGGTAACTCGTAGATCATAAGCGAGAATCACGCACAATATTTATTTCAAGATTTAGTATAGCTTCTTGCTTTTCTTATAGACAATTCATAAATCTCCTTTGTCTACAATTCTGTGTGTTTGAGAACTTTATTAAAGTTGGGGATCTGATTTTCAAGTGATGGAAAATGGGAATAGTATATTCCTTTTATAGATTCTAACCTTAGATGGAATTAAGTAACGAAACTTCTATACTCTTGCCATTGGTAATGAGATTTTAGCTCATAATGTCATTAGTTTATATTTTGGACCACATTAATATTAGTATGACAATACAGAATTCATTGAGTAGTAAGTTTGAAGAAATCTAGTTGCTGCGTATACAAAAAGAGATCTTCCTATCTTTCGTTTGGTTCAATTGTTGGTGTAACCTCATACTAGTAGTGAAGCATTCAAAATTTTAATGTTGTAGGTTCATATTGTGTATGCGTTTGTGTTTCTTGTATACACACTCAACACATATATGTGTATGTGTGTTTATATATAAATTAGCTCTAGAAATTGTTTTGGCTTGAGCTTTTACTCTATTGTTTTAAAAGGTATTGACTTCAATGCACATGATATTCACTTCCAGGCTTGTTCTTTCTCCTGTTATGATTTTTTTCCTTCCTTTTTTCTTCTTCAAACAAATGATGAGGTTCATTGTATACATTCTGCATATTCTTCCCACTAGGGGAAAAGGCATTAGATAGCTATTTTACTCTTTTAAATGGATTATACTATATTTGAAGCACTTCTTACTTCTCTATTTCTGTACCAAAAACTCCAGCATGATCTCTATATTACTATGTTTTGTAGGTAATAGAAACACCTTCATATAGGAGATTATCACTGCCTATATCATATAATATAAAGAAGATAAACTATGTACAATTATCTTCTGGTTCTCTAATATTTTGCTTGTTATGATTCATTATTACTTATTTGCTGGGTGTTTGCCATTTTTAAAAGATTAAATGTGCAGAAGGCATTACATATGGAGAGCTATTTCTGGAAAATGAGTAAATAAGCTTATTCAACTAGAAAGTTTTCTCATTTCTTTATGTTGATTGCCTTAGTATTAGATTAATCATTTTTCTTCTCAACCTTTTGACAAATGTTATAATATGTTGTTTCTTTCGGCTCGAAGTATCTTGGATATGTAGACAGTATCTTCATTTTCTTGTTATTGTGCATAAATATTGCTTTTAAGTTTTAATTCTTAACTATATAAGAAAATTAAACTTGCACTTATAATGTATAAAAGGAAAAAGCAATAGTTGTGATGGATAATGCATAGCATATGATATTTTTTTTGTTTGTCATGCAAGCAAATTAGACTGTTTCCAATTGCTCTTTGTTTGCTTGATCTAGGCCTTACAATACCTGCGCATATATATACTTACATATTAATACTATTTTTTCTTCATGGAATGGAGATAAGAGTAGATCTTCTCTTATCTTTACATTGAGTAACATCATTCCCTACATGTGCTAGGTATGATTAGCTTTTGAAGACTTCTCATGCTTTAAGCATTTTAGATTCTAGAGGTTTTGTTGAGGTGATAGTGCATACTCGTTACTTTGGGCATATGCCTAAGTAGACATTTGTATCACTTCTTTTAGTAAATTTTCTTTTGTTGAGCTTTCTTTTAGTTTGGTTGATGATTGAGAAGTCTTACCTTTTTTAACACATGCAAAAATTTGCTCCTGCATGTTCCAGATGCTAGCTTAATGCTTAACATATATTGCATATTTTATATTTTATATTTTATATTACACTCTTTCTATTCAGTTTACTCTATAAAGAACTACACATTTCTATGTTTAGATCGGAAACTCTTTAACTGTATACCTCCTATTTACTTCTGATTACTTGCTCTTGGACCATAGAAAAGACATGTTTAATAACACAGATTCTAAGGGTGCTTTGATAGGTGCATAAGTCTTCCTTTTTTCTCCTTACCTCTGTGCCTATTCTAACACTGCATATAAAATAGAATTGAGGGAGTAAATCTTTATTATCATAAAGAGAAGTTAGATACATTAATGCCAAATCTTTTTACTCCAAAAGAGTATGAAAGTCTCAAGTTTTTTTTTTGTTTTCCCCTGCAGTTTAGCTCGTCCATGCGCAGAATTAATTGAATATAAGGGAATCTCTTGACCATCCACTAGGTGATGTTTCTCATAGTGATCATATTCTCGTTCCAAGAGAAGTCTCGAGGAAGCAACAAAAAAGGTATGTTTTTTCACTCAAGACTTTGCTTGGAAACTAGAGAAAGCATAAATATTTAAAAGTTTAGTTTTCTATAAGCATGGCCTTTGAACTGAATTAAAGGAATGAACGTGTAATATAGATGATGTGTTTTTGTAGAGAACTATATCGTTGAATAGGTTCTCTATTGGTGTAAATGACTTGTATCCAGTTGTTTTCCATCCAAATTAATTAAAAGAAACTTTATGAAAAGAAAAGAAATGGTTGTATGTTATTTTTTCTCTTTTTGATCTTATTCTTAAATAATATAACATTTTGTGTCGCTATATGCTTAGGTAACATCCATACATAAGAAAATAGGCATACACTTTACTGTTGTTTTTACCTCCTTTTTAGTTGTTGGATGTGTCTGACAGACTTTATTTAAGTTGAGGGCCTATCGGAATTGCCTCTCTGTCTCCATGAGGTAAGGGTAAGGTCTATGTATACTCTATCCTCCCCAAACCTTACTTATGAAATTACACTAGGTATGTTATTGAACTAAGAATTACATGTTTCTTATAATTTTTTATATCTTAATGGTAATTTCTTGGGTCTGTCACTTGTATTGCTATTTGTTTGTCCATTGATTCAAAATAGTGATGTCACTTATAATTTGAATTTTGTTTGTTACTCTAAATGTTCCTTCAACTATTTTAGTTGTATGTATGACCCATCACCTTGACTGTATCTTTCAACATGTCTCTAATCCTATAACTTTGACAGATTACTATATTATCCTTCCGAATGAAATTCTTAAATGAGATATTGTTGCATAGAATTCTGTTTTTCAAAAGGATAAATTTTGAATTGGAATTCCAAAGGTCACAATAAAATAATTTTTTGAAATTAAAAAAAAGGTACTAGACGCGAGTCTTTTCAGCATTAGACAGTAGATGAATCTTCCTCTTCTTCCTCCCCCTTCTCTTTATTCAATTTTTTTCCAGTTTCTTCTTATTTCATCTTCCACTCTTCTCTTGTCTTATGATTCTTTATTTTCCAATTATTTCCTGAGATGTTATAGGATTAAAGATAATTTTTCAATTTATAACAATCTTGAAATAGCTAATCGTGGGATAATTATTCTTGAGAAAATTTGTTCTCAACCAAACAAGTCCTAAGAGCATAATTTTCACTTACGATTTTCAGCCCGGAATCTAGCATTAAAGTTTTCAGTTGTAAAGTAGAAATTACTAAAATAAACTGTGTCATTTTTTGCATTTAAGATAGTATTCTGATTTGCTTTTTGTTTTTAATGATGCAGATCTAATTGTAATCAAGAAAGTTTGTGAAAAGCTGAAAGAAAGGTGTTGCGAAATGAAGTCGTCAAAATAATATTAGAGATTCAGGTGGTAAAGGGAAATGTGTTAAGTCAATTTCATCAACAAAGCTATAAAGTTGGGAATGACAACTCAATTTGTTTTGCTCAAAACAAGTAAAGCTAACAAGATAGGAGAAAGATGTAATGATTAAATTACATTGTATCTTTCAACATAAACAGATCTTTGTCATAGGACATTATTTTGTTATAAATTGTCTACATTTGTGACAAAACATTTATTTTAGAATTATTTTCTAATCAATGATATAATTTATTTTTAATTACACATTAAATTTGTGTACTATCACCAGTGTACTTGTCACTAATCACGATAATTTTTAGTGACAATTTTGTTGTGTCAGTAAAACTAATATTTTTGGTGAGGAAATGATTGGTTTTATCTACTAAATTATATGTCATTTTTGTAAAAGAAAAATTGTCACTTTTTAATACATTTGGAGACAATATATTTTCATATATAAAGATTGCCTTTTGTGACGAAACTACTTTTATTTGACTACGGAACATATATAACTTTAGAGACAAATGATGTCGTCGCTAATTAAACTAAAAATTTAGTGACAAGTTAATTTTGTCTATATTATTATCTTTTTTGTGACTAATATACACTATCAACTACAAAGTTTTAATTTTTTTTTGAGGAATAAGTTCGTCATAAATACTATGTATTTGGGGACAAAAATAAATTTTGTAGTTAATGCAACTTTATTTGGTGAGGAAACACTAAATTGTCACTATATACCTTTAATGATCCATGATTTAGGGACGAACAAGCGACGTTTTTTTTTCATCATGAAAAAAATTTTGTGATGAAAAATGAGCTTTAAGTGAAAAAGTAATTCGTCGCTGATAACCAAATTTGTTGTAGTGATAGTTCGCAAGTCCAACGAAAGACCTTAGCTCTGTCACCTTTGTGGGTGCCTCCCACTCTTTGATCGCCCGTATCTTAGCCTCGTCCATCCGTAGTTTGCCTTGGCTAATAGTATTCCCCAAGAACTGTACCTCGTGCTAGGCGAACTAACATTTCTCCCTCTTAATATAGAGTCGGTTCTCCCGTAAGACTTGGAAAACCTTCCTCAAGTGCTCCAAATGCTCTTCCAAGGTGTTGTTATAGATGACGATGTCATCTAAATATACTACCATGAACTAATCCAAGTAGGGATGAAATATTTTATACGTCAACGTGCAAAAGGTGGCGGGTGCGTTGGTCCAGCTGAAGGGCATCACAAACCACTCGTAGGCTCCGTATCTTATCATGCACATTGTCTTTGGTTCATCCCCTCCCGCTAACGTTCCTGGTAGTAGCCCATATGGAGATCCATCTTGTAGAAGTACATGGCCTGACCAAGCCTGTCCAACAGGTCGGCAATCAGCGGGATGGGGTACTTGTTCTTGATTGTCACCTTGTTAAGCGCTCGGTAGTCGATGCACAGTCGTAGCGACTCATCCATCTTCTTTTGAAATGAAATCGGTGCGCCATAAGGTGCTTTGGACAGACGGATGTGACCGACTTCGAGGAGCTCCTTCAACTGTTTCCTTAGCTCCTCGAACTCGGGTTGAGCCATGTGATAGGGAGCATGTGCTGGTGGCTTGGCTCAAAACACCAACTCGATCCTGTGATCTACCTCCTGCCTAGGAGGTAGGTTCCTTGGCAGCTCGTCCAGTACCATGTCCTTGTTCTCTTCAAGGACCTTCTCTATAATTAGTGGCAAGAACTCTTTAGCACCATTGTCTTCTTCCAGACTTTCAATGGTGGCCATGAACATCGACTCTCCTTTCTTAAGGCCCTTCACGATCTGCATGGTGAACAGCTGGGCGTGTCCTTCCGTCTTTGGTACCTTGACTAGAGGCACCATGCATGATCCTTCTTGCTCCATGACCAAGAGTCGTTTGAGGTAAGAGTCGATCATCGTGTGGAACTTCGAGAAGAACTCTTGCCCTAGTATAATATCAAAAATATCTAAAGGAGCAACCGTGAAGCTTTTCTTACCTTGCAACTTGCCCAACATGATGCTCACTCCCTGAGCGACTCCACACATAGGAGTCGATGGTGCATTGACCGTCTTGAGGCGTATGTTGGTTGGACCGTAACTTAGCCCCAACCTTGTTGTTGCCATCTTTGTCATGACATTGGCCTCTACAACCGAATCTACCAGGCACGAGCTGATCGTCCATTTATAGAGATGTCTACATATTGCGTGCTATACTTCTCCGGCGTCCCCATCTTCTTGGTAATAGCCCCACATAGCCCGACCATGCCCAACTGCATCGTGCCCGCATCATGTACTTGTTCCTGTGCGTCCTTCTCCTTTCGCTCGCCTAGGATAGTACAAAGGTTCTTCATCTGGGCACCTGGCATATCCATGCGGTCCACCGCATATGTAGCACCCATCTCCCTTTAGTGTTTGCATCTTTCTCTCATTGTAGTTCTGGTGCCCGAACCGCTTGCCATTTGACTTGTAGGAGTAGTGCTGCTTAGGATGTGCTTGCTGCTCCTTGTCTCGGCCACAATCTCCCCCACCTTTAGCATGACTAGTCCTTGTGTCTTTACCTTTCCCCTTGTCATGCATGTCATGCTTAATGTTGGTCAAAGATTCGACTTGTGTGATGACTTCATCTATGGTCCTACCTGCCGTCGTTCCAATTCTGTTTTGGCCCAATTCTACAATCCGTCCATTAAATTGAACAACATGTCCTTATCGATGAGGTTGGGAATCTGAAGCGTGAGAGTGGTGAATTCCTTCATGTACACCCGAATGCTGCCTGTCTGCTTCAACTCTCTTAACCTGCGATTGGCCTCATAAATGACGTTTTGAGGGAAGAAGGTCTTCCTCAACTCCTCTCGGAATTGCTCCCAAGTATCGATGGTGCACAACCCCTTCAATATATCAGACTCCTTGCACCTCCACCATAGCATGGCCATCCCCAAAAGATACAACATGGCAGTGTTAATCTTGTCTTAATCGCTTTTCACTCGGATGCACTTAAAGTAGCTCTCCATGTGCCATAGGAAGTTCTCCACATCTTGTGCATCATGAGCACCTTTGAACGTAGGTGGATTGGGAGCATCAACCATGGCCTCCCTTTCCCTATCAAACGACGTAGATCCTCAAACTTCCATGCCCTCCTTGAGTGCTTTCATCTCGGCCTTCATGGCCTCAATCGTTCTTAGTGCCTCCATGAGCCGACACTCCAAGGAAGTGATGGCCTCCTTCAACTCGAACTCGGCAACTCTTTGCAGATGTTTTTATTCTCCTCAAGGGTGATGTCCTCCAGAGTCTTGAACTTTCCATCGACCTCGTTCAAGCGCTTGCCTAAGATCTCCACGGCCTGCCTTGCCATCTCCACCCTTGTGATCCACTCTTCTCCGGGTGTGACATCAATGTCCTTCCACCATGTTCATCGTCACTTGCTTAAGTGGTCGAAGGTGGGAGAGATGTTAGCGCCTCGCTGGTGTAGGGTTGAGCAACATTTCCTCGCTACTCTTGTGGTGCTTCTTATCTTTGCAGTTCTTTTTCCACCATCCAGCCTGATGTTGGTGGTGCTAGCGTGTCTATGTCTCCTTCGTTGGCCATTCTCTTAGTATCAAACCTCGCTCTAATACCACATTGTCACAGACTTAGATGATTTCTAGCACTCTGTGCGACACTTGACAACTTACTTATGAATCATTCACGATCTTGTAAGCTCAAGTAAGCCCTTTAAGACTTAGATCGCTAAGGTAATGAGAAAGAAAGACCAAGAGAGCTTTTTGAAGAAGGCTTTGTATTGCTTTTGTGGAAGATTGCTTACACTTATTTGACTGTGTTTGCAAATGAGAGCCCCTCTATTTATACTACACTCATATGGGCCAAAGTGTAAATAAAATTTACTTACAAGTCCTAAGTATTTACATTTCAGTCCCTATTCTAGAACTCTCTACCAACCTAGAGAATTCTAAAGCCTTCAGTGAAATATCTAGGATGTTCTAGAGTCTTCCATAAACCTCTTTAAGACTCTAGCTCCTTCTCCTTTAGACAAGCTCACTTATACTTCAATTTGCTGCCTAAGTGAGATGTCGAAGTGGCGGATCATGACATTTAGCTTCACACTTTCTTTGTTTTTCTGTGTTTTTGGCATCTTTTTTTAATGCATTTGTCCTTTCTTTGACCTTAATCCTTCATAGATACAAATCAATAATTAAACATCAGATATGGACATAAAATAGCATTGAGGACACTATTTGGTAAACTAAAAAGTCTCAAATGAGTCCAAAATATCTGACTCATCATCACCCCCAACTTAAAATTTTGCTTGTCCTCAAGTAATTTAAGAATTCAATCAGTTCAACAAGGGTGTCTACAAATAGTGCTTCTTGTGAGCCAACATGCAAGTGCTATCACGATGCTAATTTAAAGTACATGCAATTTCAACTATGCACAAAAGGCCTCAAATGATGACTTGTCGTTATCAATCTAAGTCCATGCTCACAAAATCTCATTCATGATGCAAAGGTATGCTTCAATAAAAGTTTTCAAGTGCCCTCATATCAAAGATGATTCCATACTCTCACAATGCACATCAACTATGAATTTTTAGGAATTATTTCCTCCTTCCTTACTACACCCCCAACTTAGGATTTTTACCTAAGTTGGCTATTAATATAAACCAATGCTTCAAAAAGTATTTTTGGGTGAGAAGGGAATGATATTTTTAGGCCAAGAGGTTTCTACAAGTTTTCCAAAAAAAATGAATTAGGCTCAAATAGTGCAAAAATGGGTGCACATCATCACCAAGTAATCACAATGTAGGTATGATAATTGGGATCACTCTCAAAACATGTGCCTAAGGTCATTTCTCGCATTCACCACAGTTAAACAATTAGAACAACAAGGAAAATTCTAGGAGTCTACATAGATGCCTTTCAAGTAAACCTCACCACACAAGGCATTTCAAACACAATCATTGGACATAACTCTACAAATTTAAGCTTGCGTGCAATGTTCATTGAAAGTCTTAGAATTGAAATGCAACTAGTCGCAATGAGATGGTAGAAGTTCATGCAAGAGTCATGCAGATTGAATTGCCTCATAGAACCTACACAAACATACTTCTCATCAAAAGCACTATCAAAGACATCAATATTGATCATGATCGATACTTGAATGTTCACAACAAATGTACAAGCTTTTCAATTATCAACTCACAACCATTTCGGGGCAATAGAGAAGGCAAACAAATATCACCAAGATTTAAAATCGAAAATGAACTATATACCACTAAACCAAAACAAGAAGTTAATATTTAATACAACCCGAATGAAAAACAAACTAGTTATATACAACAAAAAAGGGCTAGGAACTAGTAAGTTCCCTCACCCCACCAAAAAGAAAGCAGTGTTATCCTCAATGTGAAATAAAATAAATGCATAAAAGTAAGGATAAGATAAGGATCCCCCTGTCAGGCATGGCTTGAGGAGAACTCTTGCTCTATGTCTCAATAAGAGTATCATCAACTGGGGCATCAGTGCCTAGAGAATCGACGGGGAGGGGAAGAGTTTGGAAGATGGGTCCACTCAAACCAATGATGGAAGTCTCCCTGAGAGAGTTCTTCATAGATGCCTTGATAAATGTATCGTCTAAGTCCAGCAAATCTACATAAGTGTCCTAGCTCCTCTTCTCATATCACAAACTCCTCCTCATCCATCTTCGTAGTGTCGGAATCCTCGCCAGGTACACTAAGAACTCTGTTAGTTGCAGCAACTATCTCACCCACTATTGGAACTAAAGGAGGCTCGATCACCGAAACATCGGGTAAGGGTACCTTGCCACATAGCGTGGTAGTTTCTATGGACTTGAGCTCGTCCACATCCTTCCTTAGCGTCACAACAACATCCTTCAAGGCTATCACATCCTCAGAAGCACCCCCAGTGCTCTCACGCTCCTTAACCCGAGCAGCAAGAATGTCAAATCTAGGCCTGTAGTCTATGAATAGGGTGCGCTGATCTGCTACCTCAGCCCTTAAAGGGGCAAGAGCAGCCTCAATGTATGACAATCATGAAAGGGACTTCTTTCTCAAGACGAGAGGCTCTAACATCCACTGAGTAGTCAAGGATAGCCATTCAATAAACTAAGGCCAGTGTCAATGGCAGGCGTGATGTAGAGGGAGGCACAGTAGAAGAAAAAGGTGTAGCCATACCATAGGGCTGCATAGTAGGAGCGGGAGGTGCAAGATCAGCCTCCAAGGTAGCACGGTCCACCACTGGAGTAGTGTCCACTGGCACCGGCTTCCTCCTAGCCTCGTCAGCTCTAAAATAGTCCAACACAATCCGTCGGATGTCACTAGAGGAGGTCGGAGTAACTCTTATATCAGTCGCCTCCACATACGGGACCACAACCAACTGGCACAGTTTTGTGATCAAAACAGGGAATGGAAATGAGGTTTGCTGCTACCTCGCTCTCAAGAGCTTCTCCTCGATGATAATAGACCCAAGATAACATCTCACTAGTGATGATGCATCCTAATAAAATATTCTTTTGTTCATAGTGGAAGCCTATTGTTTCCTTGTTATTAATAAGGGCATAGTTGTTGCAATTAATGTAGTGAAAGATATTGGGTCACATCGAGGTGTGGTAGTGACTTGCTAATGTCAGAAAATATTTTTTTTCGTTTTCAAGTGCTTATGTCTAGCATGGCTACGGTAAGTTAAGGTCAGGATAGTTACGGCTACTTGGTTCTTCTCTTTTTACTCTAATTATCATTATTCGACTGATCATTGTTTGGGTACCGCAAATTAGTGGAGTACCTGATTTATGTACTGAGGTGTTTTACAATTTCAATTACTTATGAGGAATGCATATTTGATATATTGGGAATATTCTGAGGCTTTACGAAAGGAAAAGGCAAAATCTTGAGGATTCGTGACACGTGTTCGGCATTCAAGGCATGTTAAGACTTTAAGACTTCATTGAAGGACATTTTCCTAATTAAAGATTAAAAATGGAATAGACAATGGGTAAGGGCGAAAGATGGGGGTCTCGTACCAATGGTGTGATGGGCATTGGTAGGAGTACCGGGGTTATAAAGGGAAAGTTTATTACTACAGAATGCGAATTTTAATTTGAGAATACCAAAGCATGTGGGCATTACCTAATGTATTGCTGACTTGACTTCTTTGGTGTGATTGTGTTTCTTTATTCAACCCGTATATTTTTGATAGTTGAGGTGATTATATATGATACCGATATTTGATTGATTGAGCTGCAACATCATCCCCTTTTGTTGAAATCATAATGTACACATGCATTGACATTAGATTGAGTATAAGTTAGGCACGTGGAGATCGTCCGTGCTGGGGATTGTGAGGTGTTATGATTATAAGTTGGGCACGTGGAAATCGTCTGTGCTGGGGATTGTTTGATTTTATGATAGTGCGTTGAGATCGTCCGCACAAACACGTGGAGATCATCCGTGTCGGTATATGGACCTCGCGAGTGCCCCATGGGTCATGAACTCTCGATGTATTTCCAAGGAGTATCATGTATATACGGTTGAGAGAGTACTTGGCATATGAGGCATATCATTCATGGTGTCGCATTGTATTGCATCTCATTACATCGTCATTCTTGTAGATTATGAGTTTTATTGGTGATTGGACATTATGTGATATTTAATTATCCTTATTTGATGAAGCTTGACTGATGTGTATAGTGTAGACTTGTAAAACAAAAAGATGATTTTCTTATATGAACTCTCATCACTACTTCTTCGTTGTCGGTCTATGAGTTATGCTAGGTACACGTGGTTTCATACTCATACTACACTTGTTGCACCTTTTTGTGGTGCGGATCCAATTTCAGATACGAGCACATCTTTTGGAGATTTTTGAGTCCGAGCTTGGAGTATCTTGGAGTTGTGGTGAGCTGCTTGGTTGTTCCGTGGCCCACACCTCCCTATGTTTTATTATTTATTCTATTGCTTTTGGATTCAGACAGGATCTTTCTTAAGTTAGGCTTGTCATTTCAGTTTCAGACTTGCACCGTATTTTAGAAGCTCTTGTACTTATGACACAAATTCTTGGGTAGTTTTTTTTTCTTTTGCTTTCCACATTTCATACTAGTGAAGGACGTAGTGGTTGAGTTATTCTACTTGTTTATCTTTCACCTTATTTATTCACTTAAATTGGTAAAACTAGTGACTTGGCTTACCTATCGGTTGGGAACAAAGATGACATCACGACATGTGAATTTGGGTCGTGACAATTTGATATCAGAGCCCTAGGTTCATCGGTCTCACGAGTACAAGAGCAATGTCTAGTAGAGTCTTGTGGATCGGTATGATGACGTCCATACCTATCTTCGAGAGGCTATAAGACATTTAGGAAAATTCTAATCTTTCATTCTTTATCGTGCACACTTAACTTTGCTAACATTCTAATCTTGTTGTCTCATTCTCTCTCAAATGGTGAGGACTCGTACATCTGGAAGTGGTGATTAGGAGCCAATTCCTGCACCTGCTTCTAGGATCACTACCCGAGGTAGAGGCAGGGGGCAAGGTTGAGGTCGGGCTAGGGGCCATATTGCAGCACCTGTGGAAGGCCAAGTACCGATAGCTACTCAGGGCCATGCCAGGGCCGTACCTCTTGATGCAGATGTTGTTCATAGGGATGTGCAGGATCATGTTGAGGGGAATGGACCAGCTCAGGTTCTACCCAGTTTTATTGCCACCCCAGTGCTTCAAGATACCTTGGTTCGTATGCAAGGAATTCTAGAGGGGATCGCTCACACGGGAACATTGCCTGTCACCTCTAATGCCTCACAGACTCGTATTGGAGGTCAGACTCCAGATCCGATGGTTACTCCAGGTTCTCAGACTCCAGGGACACAGCCAGCTGCTGTTGTAGCTCCCCGTTTAGATAGTATGGTATTGCCAGGTGTTGCATCACAATTGGCTAATAGGCCTTCTATGACCATTGATGAACAAAAGATGTATGGAAGGTTCAGAGTGATGAATCCTCCGATATATACTGGTGACTTAACTGAGGATGAATATGAATTCATAGTTAGTTGTCATGAGAGGCTACATAATCTTTGCTTAGAGGAGTCTCATGGAGTTGACTACACAGCGTTCTAGATGACTGGCCCTACCAAGTAATGGTGGAGGGATTATATTAGTAATAGGCCAGCTGGATCACCTCCACTATCATGGACTCAGTTTACTCAGGTGTTTCTCGATAAGTTTGTTTCAAGCAGTGAGAGGGAGCGCAAGAGGGCCGAGTTCTAGGGTTTACAGCAAGATGGTATGTCAGTCGCAGAGTATGAGGGTAAATTCCATGTCTTAGCTAGTCATGCTTCGATGATGCTTCCCATAGAGGCTGAGAGAGTGAGAAGATTTTTTAAGGGGCTGATTATTCCGATTAATCTGGGAGTTTCTCAGGTTGCTGCTTCTAGTGTTCCATTTCAGAAGGTGGTGGATGATGCCAAAGAGCTAGAGATGATTCGACGTGAGGGATTCGAGCAGCGGAATGGCAAGAGGGCCCGTCAATGAGGTAATTTTGGTAGTACTCTGCCTAGGAGTCGAGGTTACTCGGGGAGAGGTTATCACTCTTAGTCTAGCAGACCCATTCATGCCGCGATACCAACGTCTGAGATTGATTTTGCTGGACGTAGTTCTTTGAGTTCGGTGCATACTTCATAGGGTTCACCTTCAAGAACTGTGGGCCGTGGAGGGCATTCTGGTCATTCAGATTTCTCTCATCAGCTTATGTCTCGTAAGGGTTATTTTGAGTGTGGTGATATTGGACACTTTGTGAGAGATTGTTCTAAGACCAGACGTGGTGGTTCAAATCAGGGTTCTCAGGCTTCGACTTTCAGGGGTGCACAACCTCCGACTAGGGGAGGTGTACGGAGTGGCAGAGGTGGTTCTCATTCAAGTAGAGGTGGTTCCTATTCTGGTCGAGGTGGTGGTCGTGGAGGTTTATGGCCTGAGGGCGGTCTGCTCACTGTTATGGTTTTTTGGGTAGCCTAGAGGCAGAGGCTTCAGATGCTGTGATCACAGGTATTATTCAAATTTGTCATAGGTCAACTACTGTATTATTTGATCCAGGCTCTACTTATTTTTATGTGTCCACCTATTTTACTTTGATTCTGGATATACTATGTGAGTCTCTTGATTTGCCGGTACATGTTTCTACTCCTGTTGGGGATTCCGTAGTGGTAGATTGGGTGTATCTATTGTGTATAGTAACCTTGATGGGATATGATACTCTTGCGGATTTGAAGGTCTTAGATGTGGTAAGTTTTTATGTGATTCTTGGGATGGATTGGTTATCTCCTTATCACGCGATTTTGAATTGTCATGCCAAGACAGTTACATTAGCTATGCCTGGGATTCCTATAGTAGAATGGAGAAGTTCTCTTAGTCAACCTCCTAAGGAGGTGATATCATTTCTTAAGGCTCGTCACTTGGTAGAGAGAGGATGTTTGGCTTACTTGGCGCATATTCCAGATACTAGTGTTGAGACTCCTATGCTTGAGTCTATTCCGGTGGTGAGTGAATTTTTGGAGGCATTTCTGACAGACTTACCAGGTCTTCCACCTGATCGTGATATTGATTTTTATATTGATTTATAGCCAGGCACTCAACCTATTTCCATTCCTCCTTATCGTATGGCACCAGCCGAGTTGAAGGAGCAGTTATAGGATTTGTTGAGCTAGGATTTTATTAGACTGAGTGTATCTCCTTGGGGTGCTCCAGTGTTATTTTTGAAGAAGAAAGATGGATCTATGCATATGTGTATTGACTATCGGCAGTTGAACAAGATTACCATAAAAAACAAGTACTCGATACCTCGTATGGATGATTTATTTGATCAGCTTCAAGGTGCTTTGGTTTTCTCCAAGATTGACTTGAGATCCGGTTATCATCAGTTGAAGATTAGGGCGGAGGATATTCCTAAGACAGCTTTTCGGACACGTTATGGCCACTATGAGTTTCTGGTGATGTCTTTTGGATTGACTAATGCCCCAGCAACTTTTATGGACTTGATGAACGGAGTGTTCAGACCATACTTGGATTCCTTTATTATTATTTTCATAGATGATATATTGATATACTCTTGCACTAAGGAGGAACATGAGCATCATATGAGGATTGTTCTTGGGATTCTGAAGGAGAAGAAGCTTTATGCAAAGTTTTTAAAGTGTGAGTTTTGTCTTAGTTCGGTAGCATTTTTAGGACATGTAGTGTCCAAGGAGGGTATTATGGTGGATCCTAAGAAGATTGAGGCAGTTCGAGATTGGGTCAGACCTGCTTCAGTTACTGAGATTCAAAGTTTCTTAGGACTCGCAGGTTATTATCGACGATTTGTAGATGGGTTCTCATCCATTGCATCCCTTTTAACTAGATTGACCCAAAAGGTAGTGACTTTCCAGTGGTCTAATGAGTGTGAGGTAAATTTTCAAAAGCTTAAGATTTTATTGACTACTGCTCCAGTTTTGACTCTACCCGTGGAGGGAGAGGGTTTTATTATATATTTTGATGCTTCTCGAATTGGACTTGGTTGCATGTTGATGCGAAAGGAAAGGTGATAGCTTATGCTTCGAGGCAGTTGAAGGTTCACGAGAAGAACTACCCTACTCATGACTTAGAGTTGGTGGCTGTAGTGTTTGCATTGAAGATTTGGAGTCATTACCTCTATGGTGTACATTGTGAGGTGTTCACCGATCATCGTAGTCTCCAATATATATTCAAACAAAAGGATTTCAATTTGAGGCAGCAGAGGTGGTTAGAATTGCTCAAGGACTATGACATGACTATTCTCTATCATCCGGGCAAGGCAAATGTGGTAGCAGATGCCTTGAGTCGAAAGATGGTAAGCATGGGTAGTATTGCCCTGTTACAGGTTGGAGAGTGTCCTTTAGCTAGCTTTGTGAGGCTTGATATTTCAGAATCTAGTAGAGTGTTGGCTTACGTGGAGGCTAGGTCATCCTTATCGGAGCAGATTCAGACTCAACAGTTTGATGATGGTGACTTATGTAAGATTCGAGACAAGGTGTCAAAAGGTGAAGCCAAGGATGTGATTCTTGATAGTGAGGGAGTTTTGAGGATAAAAGGTGGTATTTGTGTTCCTCGAACAGGTGATTTGACTAGACTAATCATGGAGGAGGCCCATAGTTCGAGATACTCTATTCATCCAGGGGCTACTAAGATGTATCGTGACTTGAAAGCACATTATTGGTGGTGTTGTATGAAGAGCGACATAGTAGATTTTGTATCTTGATGTTTGAATTGTCAGTAGGAGAAGTATGAACACCAAAAGCCTGGAGGTGTTACTCAGAGGATGCCCATACCTGAGTGGAAGTGGGAGCGTATTGCTATGGACTTTGTGGTAGGGTTGCCACATACCTTGGGTAAGTTTGATGCTATATGGGTCATCGTGGATCGATTGAGTAAGTCGGCACACTTCGTACCAGTTCAGACTACCTATAATTCAGAGAAGTTAGCCAAGATCTATATTCGAGAGATAGTTCGCTTGCATGGGGTTCCCATTTCTATTATTTGAGATCGGGGTACACAATTTACATCTCATTTCTGGCGGTCTATGCAGAAGGAGTTGGGCACTTGAGTGGATCTTAGTACAGCCTTTCACCCTCAGACTGATGGTCAGTCTGAGCGGACTATTTAGGTTTTTGAGGACATGTTGTAGGCGTGTGTGATCAACTTTGGTGGTCATTGGGATCAGGTTTTGCCTTTAACGGAGTTTTCTTATAATATTAGTTACCATTTGAGCATTGAGATGACACCATTTGAGGCATTGGATGGTAGGAGATGTCGATCTCGAATTGGTTGGTTTGATGCATTTCAGGTTAGACCGTGGGGTACAGATTTATTGAGGGAGTCCTTGTACAAGGTCAAGTTGATCCAAGATAGACTTCTCATGGCTTAGAGTAGGCAAAAAAGTTATGCAGATCGAAAGGTTCGTGATTTGGAGTTCATGGTTGGAGAGCGGGTTCTATTGAAGGTTTCACCCATGAAGGGTGTCATGAGATTTGGGAAGAAGGGCAAGTTGAGCCCAAGGTATATTAGTCCTTTCGAGATTGTTGAGCATATTGGTGAGGTGGCATATGAGTTGGCTTTGCCACCTAGTTTTTCATGTTGACCGTGCTACGAGGGGCTCTGAATACCAAGTTTGTCACGACCAAAAGTACACCCTAGTCGTAACATGACATATAAAACCCTGAAAGGCCCTATACAGGCCACTTAGCATACATCATACAAGATAATATAAATTAAAGAGTTCAAAAGACAATTTTATATCTTAAAGAGTTTGACAAAAGCAGAAGTCTAACATAATTCTCAAAGCCATCTAGTAAATCATCAGTAAAGTGATTGGGACATAACCCATACATCGCATATAAAGTCTGAAACTAAAATGACAGAAAACAATAAAAGTTATATCGTCCTCGAAGAATGAGGACTCACCAAGTCTTCAAATCTCTAATGCAATCAACTAGCCATGAAATGAAGGATAAGAATCATTGAGCTCTACATTAGTGAAAGAATGTAGGCACAAATATTGATTTGTACATGGATTTTACTAAGTATGAGGGGAATGCAATAAACCATGAGACGTGATCATAAGGGGACATAATTGAAAACATGAAATGCATGATAGAGTTAAAACATAGGAAAATCATTTAAGAAGATTGATAAATCAGGAACATGGTCAATGCATCATTAAATCATAAAGGACGCTTCATAAAACATTAGTAATTTAGTTAGTTCATTTTGTGGGAAGTTTAGCATAACGGACATATAGACCATGAGAGCTATGACATGGAATCCAGACTCTACCCCACACTGAAGAGGGGTGTCCTACTTGCCAAGGTAAGGACCATAAATTTGAGATAAAGCTAAGGTGGATCAACAAGCCAATGTCTATCAAAGACAATCATCCTATGGTGGCATATAGTTTATGCGGCATGGGTAATCGCCACTTGTCCACTCGGTGCTAAGCATAAATCCCACGGAGTAGTCATTAATCTTAACTTGCATTATCATTAAGAGATATGTGTAATTGCGTCTTGTATTATTATGATGGGACATGGGTAATAACCTCTTGTCTCATCATTAGAATAGCTCCTAGTTCTTGATTCAAAGTTTGGTTGAGAAAAATCTTTCACAACAACAACAAAAACATCGATGCTTCACTCTCAAAGCAACTTAAATCATTTACATAATTTTCACAAAAAACATGCATATCTTCTTCAATTCATCCTTCATAGTTCAAAACCTCATAATATGATCATAATCTAGAAATCATGGATTTTACATGGGTTCATGGGAATTCAACATAAAAATATGCAATTAACTCAATTCACGCATGAAAAGATATAAATCAATCAATTGAAGCATAATTAAGAGGAAACCATATGATAGAAGAAAACCTTATCTTCAATTGAAGAATCTAGCTTTACAACATTGGAGAATTTAGGAGTCTTACGGAAGAAAGGACTCCATAGGTGAATACTATCATAGAAATGCATTCATAGATTCAAGCTTCTTCATAGAATAATGTAAATTAGGGTTCATAGTAAAAATTCATAGATCAATGCATGGGTTCACATGGAAGTGGTTGAAAGGCATGTAATTAAGTCTAAATAATTAAAATAAGATCATAATAAAGTAATTGAATCCATACAAATAGAACCCATGAGGAATTGAGTGAAAATCTAACCAAATCTTAAGTAAATCAAATTGGAGAATTTAAGAAATCTTGGGGACTCAATGGTTGGATGAATCCATTGATAAACTCCCTACATACCTTGATTTAAGCCCTAAGAAATGATGAAGAAAGAACACTTGAACTTGAAGAACCCTAGCTTCTTCTTCTTCCTTGATCTAGAGAGAGAAATATTTGGAGGAATTTGGGGGAATTTGAAGAGTGATTAGAGAAAGGTAGATTTTAAGCTTAGAAGACTTATATAAGGTCTGTAATAAGGAATAAACCGACTTAGATTAGACATAATTCAATTAGAGAAAAGACCAAAAAGCCCTTAAAAATAACTACTGGACTCAGACCTACAATCTGTAGGTCCATCTATCGACCGTCCTATCCAAACGTAGAAAGATTGAGAGACTATTCATTTTTTGACTTCAAACGATGGTACCCATATACGGTTCGTCGGTCTATTGACGTACCGTACATGGGAACCATAGATTTCAACTTAAGACTTTAAAATTTAACTAAGTCTATGAGAGACCTACCAGACCCATCTACGACTCGTACAAGGGATGACGGGCCGTCCTGGTGAACCGTCAAAGAGGTCCTGAAACTTGACAATTTGAAAATATTTATCTTCCCATATACGGTTCCCACCTACAGCCTTTAAGTCAACCTATGGTCTGTAGATGGCTTCCGTCAGTACTGGCACCAAACTTGAAAAACCTGAAATTTTCCTTCTTTTCAAAATCCGAGGTGTTGCAATATCTCTCCCTTAGAATCATTAATCCTTAAATGAAGACTAAATAAGCATGAAAAGAGAGTAAGAGAGAAACTAACAATCCAACATGAATGCAACTTCTTAGAAATGCCCATAACAAAGGAGGTACTTCGACTCCAAGCTAAAACATATGCCAAACATCATTTCATAAGACATACATGCAAATAATACTCAATTGCACATAATCATAAAGCAATCAATCAAGCTAAATCCTATCTTTGAAAATCAAATTTTTCATGAGCATGCATGCATGAGGAAATATGAGAATGACTAAAACATAAGAATCCTAAAGTGTGAACCGTGAGGGGCTAGTGCCTCAAGCTAGACCCCAAGATAACGAAAAGAATTAGGGATACTAAGACGTCACATCTGATCTTTCACATACCAAACCATAAGAAGGAACTCTTCCAAAATCAACATAGTTCTACTCACGTATTTCAACCATGAAGCACACCATCTCCCCCTTGGGAGCAAACCTCTTTAGTCTTTTTGAATCCATCTCCCTCAACCCAAGCATAGCATCAAAGTCTTAACAACCACGAAACTATTGATACAAGTAAACACTTAAAAAGCTTCCACAAGGGTTTCAAGGACTATTCCAAACACAATCACCATACATGGAGTCTTACCATAGCCAATTAAACACTCAATATCAAGCAATGCATAACCACAAGCTAAAAGACCATAACTTACCAATTACCGCGTTCGGGGAATCCTCGTGATCTTTTCGAGTTTGAAGAGCATAAAACCTATCTTGCTTGGGGGCTCTTGAACCGGAACCACTAGATTGAACTTGCCTACCTTCCCTTCCCTTAGCAGTAAGAAATGGGCAATCTCTCATCTTATGACCACTCTTTCCATAACCAAAACATGAATTAGAACTGGCTAGACACTCACCTCTATGGTTTCATCCATACTTCTTACACTCGGACACCATTTTCTGATTAGAACCTTTATCTTCAGAACGATTTCCTCCACTGGACCTTGAATGTGAGAAATCACCATTATCCTTTCTTGCCCTCTTTGAATCCCTAGTTTTCTCCTTAATCTTCTCCCCTTCTATTTGTTGTGCATGAACCATCACATGGGAGACATCCATTTCCTTAACAAGCATGGGGGTTAGGCATTCTTTGACAACCAAGTTTGAAGCACCCAACACAAATTTACTTAACATTGCCCTTGGATCGGCCACCATAATTGGAGCATACTTGGACAATTGCATGAATTATGAAGCATACTCTTTCACACTTATATTCCCTCGACGAAGGTGAATGAACTCAAGTACCTTTGCCTCCCTCATCACAAGGGAAAAGAACCTATAAAGAAAAGCAACCTTAAATTTCTCAAAATCAAGAGCACCCGCATCAACCACCCTCTCCCTCTTCCATTGTTCAAACCACACTTGAGCAATACCTTTGAGTTGTAACTGTCCAATTCCGCCTTCTCTATCAGAGTGATGCCCATAACTTCTAAAACCTTTCGAATCTCATCGATGAACTCTTGGGGATCTTCTTCAACCTTAGAACCAAAGAACTCTGAGGGATTCATTCTAGTAAAGTCCCTCACTCTAGTTGCCGTCGTACCCACCCTTGGGTTCATGGGAGCCACAACCTCCCTATTTGTTTGAGCCATCATAGCTTAGGCCAATGCATGAAATGCGGCTCGAAACTCATCATTAGTCACTTGCTTGGCCAAAGGGCCGATTAGAAATTGCGGAGCTTCTTGTTCCACATTCTCATTCGCATTCTTTCTAACATAAGCTCTTTAGGGGCCATATCATGAAAATGATTGAACACAATTAAGGAGAAGGATCTTTCTAGAGATAGGCTCTATGGAACGGCATTAGAGTAATGAAAAAAGTGGAGTTTCCTAAACATCTTATAGCCTCTCATTCATAAGTGTGGTACGCTTCACACCAATAACAAAATTCTACTCGACGTGGCTTATGAAATATCCTAGGACCTTTCTAAAACCTTGGGCTCTGAATACCAAGTTTGTCATGACCCAAAGTACACCCGAATCTTAACACGGCGTATAAAACCCCGAAAGGCCTTATATAAGCCGCTTAGCATACATTGTACAAGATAATAGAAATTAAAGAGTTCAAAAGACAGTCTTATATCATAAAAAGTTTGATAAAGCAGAATTCTAACATAAGTCTCAAAACCATCTAGTACATCGTAAGGAATGTGATTGAGACGTAACCCATACATCACATACAAGGTATGAAACTAAAATTACATAAAATAATAAAAGTGATATCGTCCTCGAAGTATGAGGACTCACCAAGTCTTCAAATCTGTAATGCAATCAACTAGCCACGAGTGGAAGGATAAAAATCGTCGAGCCCTAAATTATTGAAACAATGTAGGTACAAGTATGCATTAGTACATGGAATGTACTAAGTATGAGGAGAATGCAATAAAATATGAGATGTGATCATAAGGGGACATAATTGAAAACATGGAATGCATGACCAATTTAAAACATAGTAAAATCATTTAAAAAGATTAATAAATTATGAACAGGTCAATGCATCTTTAAATCATAAATGAATCTTCATAAAACATTAGTAATTTACTTAGTTCATTTTGTGGGAAGTTTACCCTGACCGACATATAAACCATGCGGGCTATGACATGGAATCCAGTGTGTACCCACATCGAAGAGGGGTTTCCTCCTTGCAAAGGTAAGGACCATAAGTTTGAGATAAAGCTAAGGTGGATCCAATAGCTAATGTCTATCAAAGACAATCATCCTATGGTGTCATAAAGTTTATGGGACACGGGTAGATGCCACTTGTCCACTCGGCTCTAAGCATAAATCCCATGGAATAGTCATTAATCTTAACATGCATTATCATTAAGAGACATGGGTAATCTCCATATGTCTTATTATGATGGAACATGGGTAATCACCTCTTGTCTCATCATTAGAATAGCTCCTAGTTCTTGATTCGAAGTTTAACTGAGAAAAACCTTTCACAACAACAACAACAACATCAATGCTTCACTCTCAAAGCAACCTTAAATCATTTACATCATTTTCATAAAGAACATGCATATCTTCGTAAATTCATGTTTCAAAGTTCAAAACCTCATAATATGATCATAATCTAGAAATCATGGATTTCACATGGGTTCATGGGAATTCAACTTTAAATCATGGAATTAACTCAATTCATGCATAAAAAGATATAAATCAATCAATTCGATCATAATTAAGAGGAACACATGTGATCGAAGAAAACCATAACTTCAATTGAAGAATTTATCTTTAAAAAATTGGAGAATTTAGGAACCCTATGGAGGAAAGGACTCCATAGGTGAATACGATCATACAAATGCATTCATAGATTCAAGCTTCTTTAAAGATTTATGTAAATTTGAGTTCATAGTCAAAATTCATAGATTGATGCATGGTTCACATGGACTTGGTTGAAAAGCATGTATTTAAGTCCAAATCATTAAAATAAGATCATAATAAAGTAATTCAATCCATACAAATAGAAACCATGAGGAATTGAGTGAAAACCTAACCAAATCTTGAGAAAATTGAATTAGAGAATTGAAGAAACTTTGGGGGCTCAATAGGTGGATGGAACCCATTGATAAACTCTCTACATACGTTGATTGAAGCCCTAAGAAATCAAGATGATGAAGATTTTAAGGGATTATGAGAAGGTATCTTGGAAAATGATTAATAAGTCGAAGAATTCCTTCTACCTCCATGATAAAACTCTGCTAATTGTGTCCATTTGACTAAGAAGGTTAATAGGGATCCGACAAGGAATGTTTCCTTTTATGTATCGTGGATGTCCAATTTTCTATGGAAGGAAAAATAGTTCTCATTTTGAAGCATTAATAAGAAAGATTGCTCGGAGGATTCTTGCTTGGCAAAACAGATTGCTCTTTTTTGGAGGTAAGTTCATTCTTATTAATCATGTATTGCAATCTATGCTTGTGTAGTTGTTATAAGCGATGAATCCCACTAAAAAGTTCTTTGAGCAATTTCATCAAGTTTTTGCAAAATTATTTTGGGATCGACTGGAGGATTGAAAGGCAAACATTGGGTAGCTTGGGAAGATATGTGTTACCAAAAGGAAGACGGTGAATTAGGATTTCGATCATTGCATGATGTTGCGAAGGCATTGTTTGCTAAGCTATGGTGGAATTTTAGAGTATCAAATTCTTCTTCGTGGATCAGATACATGAAAATGAAATATTGAAAAAAGTTACATCCAACGATAGTGGACAACAAAGGAGGATCTCATACATGGAGAAAGATGATGGCAATAAGGGAAGAGGTGGATCATGATATATGGTGGCAGATTCAGGATACAAATTCCATATTTTGTTTTGATAAATGGACCAAACAAGGGGCTTTATACTTCACAGAAGAGGTAGTCGATTGTGAAATGAAAATGTAGGTGAAGGAATTTTTTAACAATGAAGGATGGAATGTTGTGAAACTGAAGAATTACATTTCAGAGAAAATGATGGAACACATTGTAGATAACATCAAGCCTAGAATGATTTAGAATGCGTCTGATAAGGCATGGTGGATGGGTAACACAACAGGCAAGTTTTCAGTAAAGTCGGCTAATCAAAATTTAAGACATAAAAAAGAGGAAATGGGCTGGTTGCAGAATGTGTGGATAAAGGGGTTCCCTTTTAAGATTCCATTTTCTCTTTGGAGGGTATGAAAAAAGAGAATACCAACTGATGATAGTTCTAATAGGATGAGGATACATATTGTCTCAAAATACCACTATTGTGATGAAGGAACATTGGAGACAATGAATCATTTATTACTAACAGCTCCCATAGCTCAAAAGCTATGGAAGCAGTTTGCTTCTTGTGCAGGTATTCGAATTGATGTAGCACATCTTTTCCAATTATTATTTAGATTGTAGAATTACAGTGTAAATCCAAAAGTACAAGTGATAATGAAAGCAATTCCTGCCATCATATTATGGTAATTATGGAAGAGGAGAAATGCTAAAAGATATGATAAAATAGTTTCATATAACAAAATGTACAATCAGTGTTAAGTGATTGTATATCAGCTTATAAGAACTAAGTTTCCATGGATTAAAGACCTACCGTCTCATATTAATGGAATGATAGACAATCTTCAAAGATACAAATAAAGACTATTCTATCACATTGTAAAATGGAGGAAACCTGAGGAGGGATGGATAACTTGATGCTAGTAAAGGGAATCAGGGGCAAATTTCGTACGGCTTTTGTATCAAGTACTCTTATGGAGATTTGATGTATATGGAGGCACAACAACTTAGAATAAGGTTTAACATGGAGGCATAATTAATGGTTATCTGAAAAGCTTTGACATTTTGTATCTCTCAAAGCTATCAAGACATCAGATTGGAGATAGACTCTTTATGTTTAAAGAAGATGATAACAGGGGACTGGAAAGTACCTTTGGAGCTGGCAGAGACTATCGAGGACGTAAAGGAAATGACTACTCAATTAAACATCAAATTTAGTCATATATTAAGGGAAGTTAATCAATTAGCTGATTTCATTACAAACACGACAATAAATCAGGAAGACAAGAAACAATTCTATAACTTTATTCAGTTACCTAGCTTGGGAAGAAATATTCTAAACATGGACAAAAGCCAAATACCCACAATTAGAGTGAGAACAAAGAGGATTAACAACTTTAACAGAAGTCAAGCATGAAAGGAAAACAAGGAAATGGCACACAAGCTCAGGGGTATTACATTTACAGGATAATTTATGACAAAAGTAGCAAAGAAGAAGGTTCTATGGTTTCCATTCAAGTCTCCTAAGTTCACCATTGATTTCAAGCTTTTGGCATCAAAGTATGATAGCTTTCACCTATGGTGTCCTTTCCTTCATAGGGTTCCTAAATTTTCCAATTTGAAAAGTTTAGAATCTTCCAATTGAGATTAGGGTTTTCTTCTATCACATGGGTTCTTTCCAATTATGATCCAATTGATTGAATTATGTTTATTTATGCATGAATTGAGTTAATTGAATGGTTTTAAGGTTAAATTATATGAGTCCATGTATGGTCTATGATTTTTAAGCTATGAGTCTATGATGAAGTTTATGAATGATCAAAAGATGAATTTTATGAAGTTATGCATATACAAACTATGATATTATGATGACTTAAGATTTTCTTTTAGAATGAAGCATAAATGTTGATGATGTTGAATTATTAAAGAACTTTTCCCACATGAAGGATTAATAAGGGTTGAAAGATTTTCTTAACTAAACTTGAATCAAAGATTAAGGAGCTATTCTATTGAATAAAAAGGGCAAGAAGTGATTACCCATGTTCCTTAATGATTAGACAAGAGACAATTACCCATGTCCATTAACTGTAAGATGAGCTATGAACTATGACTAATCTGTGGTATTTATGCTTAGCACTGAGTAAACAAGTGGCGATTACCCATGTCCCATAAACTATATGCCACCCTAGGTTTGTCTTAGATAGACATTAGCTCGCGGATCCACTTAAGCTAGAAACCATGGTTCTTACCCTGGCAAGTAAGGAAAGATCTTTTCGATGTGGGGGTAGACACCGGATTCCATGTTATAGCTCACATGGACTATGTCGGTTAAGGCTAATTCCCCACATAGTGAACTAAGGTTACTTTCTAAGGGTTTATTAAGCATATGTTGTTTTAAGATGATTTACTTGCATTGACCATGTCTTTTACTTCATGTTTTCTATCATGTCATCCTATGATTTAAACTTGGTCACGGTATCTTAGGTATAGCCCTTTTTAGCATGATTTTGTAACCTTATGCATAGTTATCATACATGGTACAATTTTGTACTAACGCATACTCTTGCCTATATTTTCTTATAAGTGTAGGATCCAACTTATCTCCATCCTCCCATGGCTAGTTCATTGTGACATACACTTTGAAGATTTGGTGAGTCCTCATATTTTCGAGGACATAGCCACATTTACCTTTCATGTCATTTTTCTTTAATACTTGTATGGTTTATGTCCCAGTTCCATTTAAATGATGTATTTGATGGCTTTGAGGCAATGGTTAGACTTCCGCTGCTTTGGTATAAATTGTCTTTGAACTTCTTATTTACTATTATCTCGTATGATGTATGCTAAGTGGCCTGTATGGGTCCTTTTGGGGTCTTGTGCGCCATGTCACATCTAGGGGGTACTTTAGGTCATGACAACAGAAGATCTATTAGACTCAAGTCTACTATTCCAGTCTATAAGTATCTAGTCTATCCTAAATTATGTTGTAGACAAAGCAAAGCAACAATGTTTGAGAGTCTAAATCAACACAGGTCTATCATAGGGTAAGGTTGGACATGCATCAGAAGGCAAGAAAATTCAAGTAATTCACATAGCATGCACAAACCCAAACCACCCAACTAGCAAGGTACTATGCCCGAAATCATGTCCATCTAACTTAAGACATGGTATCTAAGAAAAGAGGTAAGAATACTAGGTCCCCACCCCCAATTCACACTAATCATCATGTATTCAAACATTCAGGTTCAATCTAAATGGAAAGGAAGTCGTAGCCTACCTGTAGGCTGATTGCGCGCGCTCTAAATCAAAAGGCCGGAGCTTTTCCTTTCCGAACAGCCTTTGAACGTTGCCACACTATCAAAAGTAGGATTACAACGTCAGTATGGTCGTTTAGACACCAAAATCACCCAAAACGGAGCCGGACCAATTTTTAGTTACAAATGGGAATCGTGGGACCCGTACCAGAATTTCCAAAATTGACTCCATCAAGAGGTCCTAAACTATGCCTCGGACTTGTCTTCCAAAATTTCAAAAATTGACTCCATCAAGAGGTCCTAAACTATGCCTTGGACTTGTCTTCCAAAGATGAACACAATCGGAGAACTAAAACAACCCTCAACAACACATGTAATAAAAAACCCAATACAAGCAAAAATTAAAGATATGGCTGAAGCTAAAACAAGAAATTCACCTCAAACGGGGTTTCCTCAACAGCTTCTAAATATAAACCCAAGTAGCCACGCTCTCAACGATAATATAGGACTTCGAATCACTCAAATCGGCGCTCAGATGCGGGAGAAATCTCCTTTTGAAAATAAGAAACGAGGCTGCAAATTCGCTATATAAATAGCGCAGATCTTGTCGCTAAAAGTCTAATTTTGTTCGCTAAATGTCTGATTTCTAGTCGCTAAAAGCCTGCACCAGATATCAACACTTCAACTAGTTTGCTTAAGCTACAAATTCTCGAACGAGGTGCTCCGAATTTGTTCAGAACCTCGTGCATACAAATGAGACATGCAACACTATACAATTTGATATTCTGGACTCAACGGAGTAGTCGAAATTCCCATACGAGGTCATCTTACCAAAAAGTGGGTCCCACACCAAACTCTATGTTAAGCCAAAATCCAAAAGGGGGCTCAGAATTTGCCCGGAAACCTCGGGATCTAAACGAAAGGTCATTCTAGACCAAATTCAACATTTCGAAGCTAACCGCGCTGGCGAAATTCTCATCCGAATTTGTTTTTACTCAGAATGTTGATTAAAGTCAAACTTAGACTTTAACAAGAAAGTTAAAACACCTAATCACACAGACTCGCACTCAAAGTTTCAAGAGTCATGCCGACCATGCTACTAGCCTAAAATGACCCTTCCGGAGCTGATGGAATCGTCAGAATTTGATTCTGAGGTCATCTTCTTGAACTTTTGATCAAAATTGACCGTTCAAGGTTCAAAAGCTCCAAAACACTAAAACTAACATAAAAACCAAACGAATGACCAGGTGACCGAACTGTCTATCTCAGCAAGTCATAAATGATTTGGGGTTACTACAGGAAAGCTCGAAATGAAGAACATGAGGCATAAACACAGAAATGGCCTGAAGGTCATTACAACATCCACTACTAAAAAGAACTTTCGTTCACGAAAGTAAGTCAAGAAGTACCTGAAGGCTCAAACAAGCCAGGAAACTGCTCCCGCGTATCATGCTCGGTCTCCCAGGTAGCCTCCTCAACTAGACGATGCCTCCACCGAATCTTAATCACAAGAATGGCTCTCGAGTGCAACTGCCACACATCTCTTGCAAGAATAGCAACTGGCTCCTCCACAAATGTCAAGCTATCAACAAAATCTACTGCATCATACCAGAGCACATAAGACTCATCTGGAACATACCGGCCAACTTTGAGACATGAAGGACTGAGAGGATTGTTGTGAACATCGGAGGCAAAGCTAACTAATATGCAACCTCCTCAACCATCCGGAAGATCTCTAAAGGCCAAATATACCTTGGGCTAAGCCTGCCCTGCCTTTCGAATCTCATCACGCCCTTCATGGGTAACATGCAGAGATAAACTCTATCACCAACCGAAAACCTCCAAGGTTGCCGCCTACGATCTCCATAACTCTGGTGCCTACACTGAGCTATCTGAAGCCTATCCTAAATCACCCTCACCTACTCTAAAGCATCTGGAATCAAGTTTGTGCCACGCTGTCTAGGCTAAGTAGTATCAAACAAACCAACTGGAGAGTGACAACGCCTACCATATAAGGCCTCAAACGGGGCCATATGATTGCTTGAATGGTAGTTGTTATTATACGCAAACTCTGGAAAAGGCAAGAACTGGTTCCACTGACTTACAAACCCTAAGACACAAGTCCGCAACTTGTCCTTAAAAAAGTAGATATAACACTCTGATTGACCAGCAGTCTGTGGGTGAAAAGTTATGCTAATGTCAACACGAGTGCTAAATTCATCCTAAAAAGTCCTCCAAAAGCTAGAAGTGAACTAAGCACCACTATTTGATATAATAGAGACCGACACACCATGAACATGCGCCACCTTACAAATGTAGATATGGCCTATCCTCTCGATACTGAATGAATAATAAACATGGAGAAAGTGACCAAGTCGATCAATGATGACCCAAATTCTGTCAACACCTCTAGCAGTCCGAGGCAAACATGCCACAAAGTCCATGGTGATGCAATCCCACTTCCACTCTGGAATGGGTAATCTGTGAAACTCACTACCAGGTTGCAAATGCTCGGCCTTCACCTACTGGCAACTAAGGCAACGAGATACATAGTCTGCAATATCTCGCTGTATATAGGAAGGACTCACTGCCTTTCGACTCAAGGCGTTCACTACTACATTCGCCTTTTTTGGATGGTAGAGAATAGGGAGGTCATACTCCATAAGAAGCTCAATCCAGCAACGCTGCCTTGAACTAAGATCCCTTTGGCTCATAATATAGTAAAGATTGTTATGATCAATGTGGATTTCATAACGAACTCCATACATGTACTGCATCAAGATAATAAGTGCAAACACTACCATTGCAAACTCTAAGTCATGAGTGGGGTAGTTGCGCTCATGTAACCTAAGCTGCCTTGATGCAAAAGCAATAACCCAACCCTACTGCATCAAAATACAACCCAAAGCAACACCAGATGCATCACAATTGACCATGAAGCCCTCACCCTCAACAGGAATAGTCAATATAGAAGCAGTAGTCAGCAACTCCTTGAGCTTTCAAAATCTCAACTCACACTTCTCAGACCACTCAAAGGGAACATCAAGGCGAGGCAACTGGGTCAAAGGTGCAAAAATAGTGGAGAAGCCCTCCACAAACCGTCTCTAGTAGCCTACAAAATAGACAAGGCTCAGAACCTCAATAACTGAAGTGGGCCTAGCCCAATCATTAATAGAATCAATCTTTGTCGAATCTACCATGATGCCATCTTTGGACACCATGTGGACCAATAATGCTTCAGACTCAAGCAAAAACTCGCACTTTGAGAACATGGAATAAAACTGCTAATCTCCCAAAGTCTGGAGCATAATCCTAAGATGCTGCTCGTGATCACTCCTGCTCCGTGAATATACAAGAATATCATCTATGAACACAATGACGAACAAATCAAGATACGGCCTAAACACCCGCATCATCACGTCTATGAAGGCAGTAGGGGCATTGGTCAACCCAAAAGACATTACTAAGAACTTATAGTGGCCAGATCGAGTCCAAAATGAAGCCTTAGGGATGTTTGTTGTCCTAATCCTCAACTAATGGTAACTAGACCTCAAATCAATCTTTGAGAATACTGTGACACCCTGAAGATGGTCGAACAAATCATCAATACTAGGCATTGGGTAATGGTTCTTCATCGTCACCTTATTCAACTGTCTAGAATCAATATACATGCGCATCAAACCGTCATTTTTCTTCACAAACAGAATAGGAGCGCCTAAGGAGCTACACTAGGCCTAATTAACCCCTTACCCAAGAGGTCCTGAAGCTGAACACTAAGCTTCTTGAGCTCTGCACAATCAATCCGATATGGCGAAATAGAAATAGGCCAAGTACCCGGCTCAAGCTGAATAGGAAATTCAGTATCACGCTCTAAGGTAGGCAAGGTAGGTTTGTAGAGAAAATATCTATAAAATCTCAGAAAATAAGCACAGACTCAACTGAAGTGACCTCTCTACTCATATCCTGTACATACGCAAAATAGGACAGACATTCGCTAGACACTAGCCTCTGATCTTGAATAAATGAGATAACTCTAACTGGTGTGCTAATAATGGAGCCCTGCCATACCACCGGAGGAATACCATGCATGACTAAGGTAACTGTCTTAGAGAAATAATCTAAAATCGCATGATAGGGGGATAACCACTCCATACACAGAATCATATAAAAATCAAGCATATCTAGCACAATAAGGTCATCCTGGGTGTCATGCCTAAGGATAGTAACTAAGCAAGGAAGAAACACCTGATCCACTACTAAAGACTCACCCACAGGGGACGACACATGAATTGGCGCTGCCATAGGCTCAGAACTCATACTCAAATAAGAAGCATATTACGCAGACACATAAGAATAAGTAGAACCAGGGTAAAATAAAGTGGAGGCGGGCTGATAACATAATAGAATCGTACCTGTAAACACATCATCCGATACCTTAGCCTCCACTCTCGTTTTAGCTGCATACAAATTACCTTGTCCACCTCTGCCCTGGCCATCACTCCTACCGCCTGACCTGCCTCCCTAGGGACCACCTTGAATACCTTGAAAACCACCGCATGGTCCTAACCCTAACCTCAACCCCTAGCTGGAGGTGCTGCTAGTGGAGCTAGTAGAGCTGGAGAAGTTGTCTTTTGAGCAGGAGCAATCCACCTATGCATAGGAAAATCTTGGGACCAGTGACCCAACACGCCACAATCAAACCAACTTGACGATGATTTACACAGAGGAATGATCACCGCGGCCTAAAGCACAAGACTGGGACGCATGGCTCTAAGTGAAGCCAAACTCACTTCGGCTATACCGGTCTCCCTCTGAAGCATACTATGAGGCCTGCATTGGCTTGCTAGACTTGCCCTTCTAGTATTCTTCCTGTGCCTTTTATAGGAGACACTCTACTTGGATTGGGACCCGCTGTAGCAACCCTCATATCTAGCTCTCTTGTTGCTGCCCCCTTGGGCCTCACGATGGAGCTCCTCAATAGTGCGGGTGTTTTCAACAACAATGTGTAAAGAATGACCCACAGAGACCATGGACTGAGTCTCAATCAAAAGCTGAAGCCTTAACCCACGAACAAAACACTAAACTCTCTCCTCCTGAATAGGTAGAATCATGGTGGCATGATGGGAGAGCTCATGAAACCTTACCTCACACTCTGACACCGTCATGAATCTTTGCTCCAACTTGGAGAACTGCACTCGCAGGTCATCTCTGATGCTACGAGGGATAAACTGAGCTAAGAAGGCTTTAGAAATCTTTGTCCAGATGACCCCAGGGGAGCCAGCTAGCCTGCTCTTGATAAATATATGCTACCAGTATCTGGCTAGCCCATCCAACTGATATGTAGTGTATTCCGCCCCTCTCGACTCCACAAGACCCAAAGTGTACAGTAGCTCCTGGCATGTGGTAAATAATTGGTGGTCATCCTGACCCACCGCCCCAGAAAACCTAGGAGGTGAAAGCCTCAGGAACAGTCCAGAGCATCTTCTTCTCCTCTAGCGACATAGCTCCGACCCCTAGGTGCCTCTGCTCTAGGCTGATCCTACAAAACTAGTGCTGGCGCAGGTGTCGGTGCTGGTGCTAAAGTAGGTGCTGGTGCTAGAGCCTGCTACATGCCACCGAGCACAGTCAAAAGCTGCTTGAAGATCATGTGCCATAGTGGGTTCAGGGGGTAGTTGGGCAGTCCCGGCCCCACCAGTTGATCAGGAACATGAGCTGCTGCAGAATTTACTGCGGACTTAAAACCCCGCTTTCTATTTGGGGGTGGTGCTACACCCCTACTAGGCAAAGGAGGTTGACCCTTACATTAAGCCGCCACGCCGTGCTTACGGGCCATCTTATGAAAATAGTGTAAAAAATAAGATTCCAAGAAACCAATAACACATACACTGCACGAATAAGATACAAGGGAGAAGAATTTCTAAGGACACCCTCTAGCCTCCCAAAGATAGGATAAAGACGTCTCCGCACCGATCCGGTGGACTCTATAAAGTTTTAGCTCTGTACAAGTTAGACAGGTGAACCTGGGCTCTGATACGAACTTGTCACGACCCGATCTCTCAAGTTATGATGGCACCTACTATAATCCATCAGTATATAAGCCAAACTATAAGTAATGGGTACAAGGGTAGAACTAAAGAAAGTAATACTAACATTAAGAAATGACAGAAACAGGAACAACCAAAAACTATAAGCAATAGAAACCCTCTCCGAACCAAAAGTTATGAGTACAGAGCTATATAATATGAAAAAATACAAGTCCCAAAAGCGGAACACCACAAGCCATCTCAAAGGTAAAAGACTAGCTAACATAAGTACAAAAGAAGACAAGTTAATCTAGGACGCCAAGTGCTCACCCTCGCCTTCGAATTCTAGCAGCTGCAAAAGATGGCATGATAGATCACCGCTGGTAACTGGTACTAGTACCTGCATCATGATAAAGATTTAGAGTGCAGCATGAGTACCAAAACAAAGGTACTCAGAAGGCATCAAAAGTCGGCTCAGCGAGAGAGGTAAAAACAAGATGAAAAGAAAAAATCTAGACACACAGAGGTCAAAGCGGGAAAAAGAAAAAAAGTACACGAGCATACTAAAAGTAAATCTAATTATAGGTAAACTAAACCTTACAGGGACCCCCATAAGCCTATAAGGTACACTCGTGCGTAAGTTTAAGTAAAACCTGAACGGACCCCATATGCTCGATAGTTACACAGAATAGCTAATACTACAAGAATAAGATACTCAAACCTAAGTCCAAGAGAAATCAACCGGGCCTCGAACCGATAGTGATAGGACCTGGTCCTCAAACCCGAAGTTATAGAAGTTGGGCATCCAACTCAAAATGATAGAATCTAGGCCTCGAACCCAAGGTGATATAATCTGGGCCTCGACCCCAAGGTGATAGAATTTGGGCCTTGAACCCAAAGCAGCAGCCTCAACCTAGAAATAATGGCCTTGAACCCTAAAACATTAGCCTTGAACTAGAAATAACGGCCACGAATCGTCAATAATTAATGCAACCAACCAACTCAAAACCAAATTAACAAGAGTTCAAAGGGTGTGTTGATTCCAAAGAGAATCCCATGTCAAGTCAAGTCATTGTGGGACGTCGCCTACCCAAAGGTATTAATAGAAGGCTCAAGCCTAGTACAACTCAATCTCCAATCGTCGCTATAGCATAAATCTTCAATAACACCTAAGAACTGCAGAAATAGGGCGAGTGAGCATAGAAGATCTAATAAGCCACAAATTCACCTAAACTAAGGCTCATACTATCAGACTCAAGTCTGCTATTCCAGTCTACAAGGATCTAGTCTTTCCGAAACAACATCGAAGACAAAGGAAAGCAACAAAGTTCAAGAGTCTAAGGCAACATTGGTCTATCCTAGGCTAAGGCTAGACATGCATCAGAAAGCAAGTAAATTCAGGTAATTCACATAGCATACAAAAACCCAAAGTACCCAACTAGGTACTATGCCCAGTATATATCGTTCAAATCTAAAACATTGTATCTAAAAGAGAGGTAAGAATACTAGGTCCCCGCCCCCAATTCACACTAATCAACAAGAGCTCACACATTAAGACTCAATCTATATAGAAAGGAAGTCGTAGCCTACCTTTAGGCCGATCGTGCGCTCTCTAAATCAGAAGGCCAAAACTTTTCCCTTTCGAACGACCTATGAACGCTGTCACGCTATCAAAAATAGCATCACAACATCAATATGATCTTTTGGACAAAAAAATCACCAAAATGGAGCCGGATAATTTTTAGAGTGAAACGGGAATTGTGCAGCCCATGTCGGAATTTGTAGAATTGACTCCGTCAAGAGGTCCTAAACTGTCACAACCCAAAGTACCCCCTAGATGTGACTGTCACGATCCAAAGTACCCCCTAGCTGTGACATGGCATACAAGACCCATAAAGTCCTCATGCAAGCCACTTAGCATACATATAACAAGATCATAGAATAAAAAGAGTATAAAAAAAATCAAGTTCAAATCATAAGAGTTTGATAAAAGTAGCTCAAGTCCACATAAAGTGTCTTAGAGCCAATCTAGCATAAGGATGAAAATAACGTTGGGACGTAACCCAATACAATATCAAAATGAAAGAACATAAAAGAACAAAGAGTTTACGTCCTCGAATGGATGAGGCCTTACCAAGTCTTCAATAATCCTTCTACTAAGCTCTAGCCACGAATAAATGGAGAATCGCCAATTCCTACATCAACAAGTCAATGAGCTTACTTTTCTTTCCAAACCTCAACACACCCTTCATGGGTGAAATCTTCAAGTAAACCCAATAATCAACATCAAATTCTAAATATCTCCTTCTAACATCGGCATAGGACTTTTGTCGACTTTGAGCCGTTTCAACCTTTCTCTAATAAGCTGAACTTTTTCCATAGCCTCATGTACCAATTCGATACCTATCAAAGCAACTTCACCAACTTCAAACCAACCTATAGGAGATCTACACGTCCTACCATAAAGAGCCTCAAATGGAGCAATACCAATACTTGAATGATAGCTATTATTATTGGCAAACTCAATCAAAGGCAAATGATCATCCCAAATACCCTTGAAATCAATAACACAAGGTCTCAACATGTCTTCCAAAGTTTGTATAGTTTGTTCCGCTTGCCCATCAGTTTGAGGATGAAGGGCCTTGCTAAGCTAAACATGAGTTCCTAGACCCTTTTGGAAAGACTTCCAAAATTGAGAAGTAAATTGTCCACCACAATCGGAGATAATGGATAAAAGCATTCCATGAAACCTAACCATTTCTCTCAAGTACAACTTAGCATAATCCTCCGCCGAATAAGAAACCTTGACGGGAATGAAATGGGTTGATTTCGTCATACGATCCACAATAACCCAAATTAAATCATATTACCGCCGGTTGTGTGGTAAACAAACAATAAAATCCATATTCAAATCTTTCCACTTCCAAGTAGGAATACTAATACTATGGGACAAACCTCCCGGCCTTTGATGCTCAACTTTCACTTGTTGACAATTAGGACACTAAGCCACAAATTCCGCAATATCCCTTTTCATCCCATTCAACCAATAGACCTCCCGCAAATCACGGTACATCTTGGTAGTCCACGGGTGAATGGAATATCTAGAACTATGGGCTTTCGATTAAATTTGTTCCCTTAGGCCATCTACATCGAGAACACATAAACGACCTTGATATCGAAGGACACCATTTCCCCCTTGGGAGAAAGCCTCTATGGATTTGTTGAGCACCGCTTCCTTCAACTCAACCAAATTAGGATCAAGGTCTTGCTTAGTCTTCTCATTAGATACAAAAGATGATTCTGAACCATTGTGAATCATAACACCACCCTCACTAGAATCAATCAACCGAACACCCAATCGGGCCAATCTATGAACATCACGAACCAACTCTTTCCTGCCATCCTCAGCATGAGCAACACTACCCATAGACAACCGACTAAGGAAATCTGCCACCACGTTCGCCTTGTCGGGGTGTTAGAAGACACTCATGGCATAGTCCTTTAACAATTCAAGCTACCTCCTTTGGTGAAGAATTAGATCTTTTTGCATGAATACATATTGCGAACTCTTATGGTTGGTGAAGGCATCAACATGAACACCATACAAATAATGCCTCCACATCTTTAAAGCAAACACAACCGCCGCTATTTCTAAGTCATAAGTAGGATAGTTCTTTTCATGAAATTTGAGTTGTCTTGAAGCATAAGCAATGCCTTTTCCATTTTGCATAAGAACACACCCCAGCCCAATCCTTGATGCATCACAATAGACCACAAACCCATCACACCCTTCCGGTAAAGTCAATATTGGAGCCGAGGAAATTCTATCCTTCAATTCTTGAAAACACTTCTCACACGCTTCGGACCATGTGAACTTAACCTTCTTTTGATTCAAATCTGTCAATGGGGAAGCAATCGAAGAAAACCCTTCAACAAACCTCCTATAGTAGCGAGCTAAACCTAAGAAACTTTGAATATCCGAAGGTGATAGAGGTCTAGGCCAATTCCTAACCGCATCCGTCTTCTTAGGATCTACCTCAATACCCTTACCTTATCAGAAACAATGTGACAAAGAAAAGCCATGGACCTTAGCCAAAACTCACATTTACTAAACTTTGCAAAGATTTGTTGGTCCTTGACGACTTCCAATAAAATTTTCAAATGATCGGCATGCTCATCCTCACTCCTTGAGTAAATCAAAATATCATCTATGAACACAATCACAAACATATCCAAATATGGTCTAAACACCGTATTCATCAAATCCATAAATGCGGGCGGAGCATTTGTCAACCCAAATGCTATCACTAGGAATTCATAATGGCCATATCTAGTTCAGAAAGCCATTTTTGGAATATCATCTTCTTTCACCCTCAATTTGTGATAGCCCAAACGAAGATCGATCTTAGAGAAGTAACTTGCCACTTGGACTTGACCAAACAAGTCATCTATCCTCGGAAGAGGATACTTATTCTTAATGGTAACCTGGTTCAGTTGACAGAAGTCAATGCACATATGAAGTGAACCCTCTTTCTTTCGAACAAACAAAACTTGAGCACCCCTTTAAGAGATACTTGGTCGGATGAAACCCTTATCCAACAATTCTTTCAACTTCTCCTTTAACTCCTTAAGTTTTGCCAGAGCCATTCGATAAGGAGGAATATAGATAGGTTACGTATCGGGGAAAAGATCATTACCAAAGTCTATTACCCTTTCGGGAGTAACACCGGGTAGATCATCGGGAAACACTTCTGAAAACTCATTAACAATAGGGACCGACTCAAGAGTTGGGGTTTTTGAATCCACACCCTTCACCCTAACAAGATGGTATATGCAACCCTTTGAAATCATCTTTCTAGCTTTAAGCCAAGAAACAAACTGGCCCTTAGTCATAGACTTTCTCCCTTTCCACTCTAAGATAGGCTCATTATGAAATTTAAACTTAACCACTCGGGTCCTACAATCAATAGAAGCATAGCAAGAATGCAACCAATCCATCCCAAGGATAACATCAAAATCTAACATATCAAGCTCTACCAGATCAACATGAGTAACTCTATGGAATGAGGAAATGGGACAATTTCTATAGGCTCTCTTAGCCACAATAGATTCACCAATAGGAGTAGAGACACAAAAGGGATCTACCAACATATCTGGAAGAACATCAAACCTTATAGCCGCATATGGCGTCACAAAAGACTAGGTAGCACAAGGATCAAGCAAAGCATATACATCAAAATGAAAGACTTTCAATATACCGATAACCACATCAAGTGAACCCTCTTGCTCATGGCCAGCTTGAAGTGCATAGAATCGATTTTGCTTCAGATTCCCACTTGTACCCGTAGGATATTAAGGTTGAGCCCACTGATGATTATCTCTTTCATTATTAGCAACTAAGGGACAATCCCTTATCTTGTGATCCATCTTACCACAACCAAAGCATGCATTAGAACCGGCTAGACACTTGCCCTCATGATTTTTCCCACATTTAGCACAATTAGGCAATAGGAATGCGGCACCATTTCCTCCTTGAGACTTAGGGTTAGGCACCCTATCTTTGTTGAACTTAGGAGGAACATTAGAGGAACCTTGACTGGAATACCTTTGTTTGAACCTAGAAAGGCTATGTCCATCGGACATTAAATGTGAGAAGTTACCATCACCGGTCCTAGCCCTCTTTATCTCCCTAGAATTTTCCTTGATGTTCTCCTCTTCTATTTGTTGAGCATGCACCATGAGATGAGAAATATCCATGTCATTGACAAGCATGGCGGTACAACATTCCTTGACCACCATTACGAACACTCCCGAAATGAACTTACTTATCCCTTGCCCTAGGATCGGCAACCATAGTAGGAGCATATGTAGAAAACATTTTGAACTACAATGCATACTTCTTCACACTCATGTTTCCTTGACGAAGATTGATGAACTCAAGCACCCTTGCCTCCCTTGTCTCAAGGGGAAATAACCTATCAAGGAAAGCAACCTTGAACTTTTCCCAATCAAGAGGACTTGCATCGTCCGCCCTCTCACTCTTCCATTGCTCAAACCACACTTGAGCCACACCCTTAAGTTGATAAGCGGCCAACTCCGCCTTTTCCTCCTGCTTCACACCCATGATCATTAGCACCTCGTACACCTCATCAATGAACTCTTGAGGATCTTTCTCAAACTTAGAACCATGAAACTCCGAAGGATTCATTCAAGTGAAATCCCTCACTCTAGATGCCGCCGTACCCACATTTAGGTTCATGGGAGGCACAAAATCCTTATTGGCTTGAGCCATCATGGCTTGAGCCAACACTTGAAACACAGTCCTAAATTCTGCATTAGTCACTTGCTTGGCCAAAGGTTCGGCAATAGCATGAGGAGGTTGAGGAGGAGCTTCTTGTTCCACATTCTCTCTCGCATTCCTTCTAGCATATACCCTTCGAGTGGCCATATCCTGAAACGCATAGGACAGGGATTAGGAGAGAGACATATAGAGTTACACTCTAACGTACGACTTTTAGAATAATGACTAAAGTGGAGTTTCCTAAACATCTTATAGGCTCTCATTCATAAGTGTGGTGCGCTTCACACTCATGAACAAAACTCTACTCGATGTGGTATTTGAGACTTTCTAGGACTTTCTAAAACCTTGTGCTCTGAATATCAAGTTTGTCACGACCCAAAGTACCCCCTAGACGTGACATGGGGTACAAGACCCCGAGAAGCCTCATACCATCCAATTAGCATGCATCATAAAAGATAATAGCAATTTAAGAATTCAAATGACAATTCATTATCAAATGAGTTTAAGGCAATAACGCAAGTCTACATATAGTCTCAAAAGCCATCTAACATAGGAATGAAAGAACGTTGGGATGTAACCCATACAAAGTCTTTAAAAGCAAGGAAATGACAAAAAATGAAATGTGGCTACGTCCTCGAACATATGAGGACTCACCAAATTCTTCAATGATCTCTATTATCATGGACTAGCCACGAGAAGATGGGGATGAGCCGGATCCTACACTTATAAGAAAATGTAGGATAGAGGATGCGTTAGTACAAACATGTACTAAGTATGATAACCATGCACATAAACATTTAAACACGCTAAAAGGGACATTTTTATAATCATGCAATGATCAAGCTGAACCATGAGAAAAGGGTTAGAAATAATAAGTTTTAAATCATGATCAATGCAAGCTAAACATCTTTACTTTGCTTGAGAAATAACTTAAAAGTCACTTTAGTTCATTATTTGTAGGAAGTAGCCTTAACCGACATGTAAGACCATGTGAGCTACAAACACAAAATCCGGTGTCTACCCCACACCGAAAAGAGGTGTCCTACTTGCCAAGGTAAGACCATGAACTTCTAGCTTACGTGGATCCACTAGCTAATGTCTATCTAGACAATCATCCTATGGTGGCACATAGTTTATGGGACATGGGTAATCGTCTCTTTTCCACTGAGTGCTAAGCATAATTCCCATGGATTATTCATAAATCATAATATATCTTATCTTTAGTAGACAAGGGTAATCACCTCTTGTCTATTATTAGGGAACATGGGTAATAGCCTCTTGCCTCTTTTCATTAGAATAGATCCTTAACTTTGATTCAAGTTTAGTTGAGAAAATCTTTCAACCCTTTATGAATCCTTTATGTGAAAACAATCCTTTAACGTTCATGGTTTGAGTAATATGTGAGAAACCCTTTCACAACTCAACAACAATATCAATTATGCTTCAATCTCAAAGCAAGTCTTAAATCATCATAAATTTCATAATTGAATCATGCATATATTCATAAATCCCATCTTTTGATCATTCATAACTTCAAAATGAAATTCATAGCTTAGGAGACATAAATCATGCATGGGCTCATGTATCTTTCTCAGAATCAATCAATTTCCCCAATTCACCTTTCGTAGTTCAAAACCTCACATTATGATCATAGTCTAGAAATCATGGTATTCATATGGGTTCAGGAGAATTAAACTTAAAACATGCAATTCAATTCAATTTCATGCATAAGAATTCATAATTCGAGCAATTTGATCATAATTGATAAGAACCCACATGATAGAACAAAACCCTAAATTCGATTAAGAATTATTAATTGTAAAATGGAGGAATTTGGGAACCCTATGGAGGAAAGGACTCCATAGGTGAAAGCTATCATACCTTGATTCCAAAATCTTGAAATCAATGGGGAATTAGGAGACTTGGCTTTAAAACCCTAGCTCTGGCTTCTTCTTCTTCAAGCATTCTAGAGAGAGAATTATTTGGGAGAGGAGAGCTTCGGGGGATTGATTTGGAATGCATAGAATTAGGCTTAAAAGGTTTATATGGGGTCTAGGTTAGGGGCAAAACCGACTTAGATTAGGCACTAAACATTTAAGGAAAAGACCAAGAAGCCCAAAAAAATAACTGTCGGACCCCATCTAAGGTTTGACCAACGGTTCGAAAGTCAACCTACAGACCGTCCTGTCCATTGTAGATAGATTCAGAGAGTTTTTCAACTTTGGACCCCCCAACGACGGGTCACCATATACGGTCCATGGTTCAACCTAAGGTCCGTACATGGCCACTGTAGGTCTAACTTCAGTCCCTGAAGATTTCACCAGGTTTGGGTCTCACTTACGAGGCCTACCTACGGTCCGTTCATTGAAGGACGGACCATCCTAGTGAGCCGTAAAGAAATACTTATGCTTGATAAAATAAGGGGACTGGGGCTAGCCTACCACAGGCCCTACCTATGGACCGTAGGTCAGTCCATGGGCTGTAGGTGGCTCCGTTGGTAATGGCACTTGAATTCCAGAAACCTGCAAGCTCTTCTTTTCAAAATCCAAGGTGTTATAATAACCACGCATAAAAACGTTTAAGCATTAAAAAATGGATATTTTCATAATCATGCAATGATCAAGCTAAATCATGAGAAAAGGGTTAGAATTCATAAGTCATAAACCATGATCAATGCAAGCAAAACATCTTTACTATACTTGAGAAATACCTTAAAAGTCACTTTAGTTCATTATTGTGGGAAATAGCCTTAACCGACATGTAAGACCATGTGAGCTACCAACACGGAATCCGGTGTCTACCCCACACGGAAAAGAGGTATCCTACTTGCCATGGTATGACCACAAACTTCTAGCTTATGTGGATCCACTACCTAATGTCTATATTGACAATCATCCTATGGTGGCACATAGTTTATGGGACAAGAGACTGCTTTTGGAAACTCGGCCTCTACTACGGGAAAGCTTCCATCTCAATATCCTCTCGGTGCAAAGCATAAATCCCACGGAATAGTCATGTATCATAATTCATCTTATTATCAATGAAAAGGTACAACTAGAGTTACAAATCCAAGCTTACATCATTTAGAATAGCTTCTTAATCTTTGATTCAACTTTAGTTGAGAAAACCTTTCAACATGTTATGAATCCTTTATGTGAGAAAAATCCTTTCACATTTCATAGTTTGAGTAATATGTGAGAAATCCTTTCACAACACAACAACAACATTATTCATGCTTCAATCTCACAGCAATTCATAAATCATCATAATTTTCATCATGGAGCATGCAAACTTTCATAAAACCCATCTTTTGATCATTCATAATTCATCATGAAATCAAAACTTTTAGAAATCGTAAATAATGCATGGGTTCAAATAAACTTCATAAAATTCATCTTCTTCACAATTCAACCCATCAACAAACTTAATTTCAAAATTGGGGAAATCACATTGGTTCATGGGGATTCATCTTAATTCATGAAATTTAACTCAATTCATGCTTCATAGTTTATAAAACAATCAATTAAATCAACATTGAAAAGAACCCATAACATAGAAGAAAAGCCCTAACTTCAATGGAGGATTTCTAACTTGTAAAATAGAGAATTTTAGGGACTCTATGGAGGAAAGGGCTCCATAGATGAAGTTCATCCTACCTCAAAGCCAAAAACCTTGAAATCAATGGAGGATTAGGAGGCTTGATCTTGAAACCCTAGGTTCTTCTTCTTTTTCTTCTTCAAACTTCTAGATAGAGAAATATATGGGAAAGGTTTTGAGAGTAATTGGAAACTGATTAGGGAAAAGGGTAGATCTTAGGCTTAAGAAGGTTCTTATATTGTTAGGAGTTGAAGGGAACCGACCTAGATTAGTAAATAAGCAATTGGGTGAAAAGACCAAATGATCCCTAAAAACATTTCCGAAACCACCTCACCAATGACTTAACCCACGGTTGGTAGGTAAACCTACTGCCCGTAGGTGACCAACCGTAGTTCATTTTTTCTAAGGCCAAAATCTTAATTAATTTTCTCCCCCCAACCAATAAGACCTACAACTCCTTCCCACACTTGACCTACGGTTGGTAGGTTAACCAACAAATGGTAGGTCAAGTCGCGGGTCACAAAACTTTTTAAAATTCAAAATTTTTCGTTGTTTTCGAATTTGGGGTGTTACATTTTCTCCCCCTTGGGAACATTCGTCCTCGAATGAGATTCGAAACATCATAAGGAAGGTAAGAGCAAGATCTAAAAGCCCAACATGCATGCAATCATATAAATGCACATATCCGAGGAGCAAACATCATCTCCAAGCTAAAGAATGTTCAAAACATCATTTCATAAAAGCATTATGCAACTCATACTCAAATGCACATAATCATAGAAAAATAAATCAAGTTAGCTCATTTTCTCAAAATTTAACTCTTCATGAACATGCATAAACAACGAATCATGGAAAAAACTATGACACATGAAACCAAAAGAATGAACCATGAGGAACTTAGACACCTCAAGCTAGAGTAGAGTCGGAGGGAAAAAGAGATGAGGATATTGGGACATCATATCGGCCTCGGCCTCCCAAGTAGCACCCTCAACCAATTGATTCTTCCAAAGAACCTTCACGGAAGCAACTTCTTTATTTCTTAACTTCGGGACTTGTCCGTCTAAAATCTCAACCGGAATTTATTCATAGGAAAGACTATCCTTTTTTCCAAGACTCTCCAATGGCACTATAGATGCCGGATCAAAACCACACTTCTTCAACAATGAGACATGGAAAACCGGATGCACTGATGCCAAATCATTAGGCAAGTCAAGTTCATAAGCAACCTTACCACCATGTCTAAATATTTGATATGGGCCTACATAACGGGGACTAAGCTTCCCTTTCTTTCCAAACCACATTACACCCTTCATGGGTGAAATTTTCAAGTAAACCCAATCATCAATATCAAATGCTAAATCTCTCCTTCTAACATCGGCATAGGACTTTTGTAGACTTTGAGCCGTTTTAAACCTTTCTCTAATAAGAAAAACTTTCTCCATAGCCTCATGTACCAACTCGGGACCTATCAAAGCAACTTCACCAACTTCGAACCAACCTATAGGAGATCTACACCTCCTACCATAAAGAGCCTCAAACGGAGCCATACCAATACTAGAATGGTAGCTATTATTATAAGCAAATTCAATCTAAGGCAAATGATAATCCCAATTACACTTGAAGTCAATCGCACAAGCTCTCAACATATCTTCCAAAGTTTGTATAGTACGTTTTGCTTTCCCATCGGTTTGAGGATGAAAGGCCGTGATAAGCTTAACACGAGTACCAAGACCCTTTTGGAAAGACTTCCAAAATTGAGAAGTAAATTGTGCACCACGATCGGAGATAATGGATAAAGGCACTCTATGCAACCTAACCATTTATGTCAAGTACAACTTAGCATAATCCTCCGCCGAATAACAAAACTTGACGGGAATACAATTGGCTGATTTTGTCATACGATCCACAATAATCCAAATCGAATCATATTGCTGCCGAGTGCATGGTAAACAAACAATTAAGTCCATATTCAAATCTTCCCACTTCAAAGTAGGAATACTAATATCTTTGGACAAACCTCTCACCTTTTGATGCTCAACTTTCACTTGTTGACAATTACGACACTTAGCCACAAATTCCGTAATATTCCTCTTCATCTCATTCCACCAATAAGCCTCCCGCAAATTAGGGTACATCATGGTCGCTCCCGGGTTAATGGAATATCTAGAACTATGGGCTTCCGACAATATTTGTTCCCTTAGGCCATCTACATCGGGAACACATAGACGACCTTGATATCGAAGCACACCAACTCCCCTTGGGAGAAAGCCTCAATGGACTTCTTGAGCACCGCTTCCTTCAACTCAACCAAATTAGGATCAAGATCTTGCTTTGTCTTCACATCAGACACAAAAGACGATTCTGAACAATTGTGAATCATAACTACACCCTCACTAGAATCAATCAACTGAACACCCAATCTGGCCAAACTATGAACATCACAAACCAACTCTTTTTTAACATCCTCAACATAAGAAACACTGCCCATAGATAACCGACTAAGGCCATCCGCCATCACATTCGCCTTGCCGGGTTGATAGAGGACACTCATGTCTTAGTCCTATAACAACTCAAGCCACCTCCTTTGGCGAAGATTTTTATCTTTTTTCTTGAACACATATTGTAAACTCTTTTGGTCGGTAAATACATCAACATGCACACCATACAAATAATGCCTCCAAATATATATAGCAAACACAACCGCCGCTAACTCCAAGTTATGAGGAGGATAGTTCTTTCCATGAATCTTGAGTATCCTTGAAGCATAAGCAGTGACTTTCCCATTTTACATAAGAACACACCCTAATCCAATCCTTGAAGCATCACAATAAACCACAAACCCATCGGACCCTTCAAGAAAAGTCAATATCGGAGCCGAGGTAAGTCTGTCCTTCAATTCTTGAAAACTCTTCTCACACCCTTCAGACCATGTGAACTTAACCTTCTTTTGAGTTGAAGCCGTCAAAGGGGAAGCAATCATAGAAAACCCTTAAACAAACCTCCTATAGTAGCCAACCAAACCAAAGAAACTACAAATATCTGAAGGTGATAGAGGTCTAGGCCAATTCCTAACCCCATCCATCTTCTTAGGATCTACCTCAATACCCATATCGGAGACAATGTGACAAATAAAAGCCACGGACCTTAGCCCAAACTCACATGTACTAAATTTTGCAAAGAGTCATTGGTCCTTGAGGACTTGTAACATAATCTTCAAATGATCGGCATGCTCATCCTCACTCCTTGAGTAAATCAAAATATCATATATGAACACAATCATAAACATATCAAGATATTTTCTAAACACCCTATTCATCAAATCTATAAACACAGCCAGAGCATTTGTCAACCCAAATGACATCACTAGGAGTTTATTATGACCATATCTAGTCCGAAAAGCTGTTTTCGGAGTATCATCTTCTTTCACCCTCAATTGGTGATAACCCAAATGAAGATCAATCTTAAAGAAGTAACTTGCTCCTTGGAGTTGATCAAACAAGTCATCTATTCTTGGAAGAGGATACTTATTCTAAATTGTAACCTGGTTCAATTGAGCGTAGTCAATGCACATACGAAGTGAACCATCTTTCTTTCGAACAAATAAAACTGGAGCACCCTATGGAAATATACTTGGTCGGATGAAACCCTTAACTCCTTAAGTTCCGCCGGAGCCATTCGATAAGGAGGAATAGAGATAGGTTGCGTATCGGGGAGAAGATCAATTTTGCACTACGGTTGGTAGGTCAACCAACGAATGGTAGGTCAAGTCGTGGGCCACCAAACTTTTCAAAATTCAAAATTTTTTGTTCTTTTCAAATCCGCGGTGTTACATAAACTATGCCTTGAACTTGTGTTCCAAAGATGAACACAATCCGTGGTCTAAAATAGCCCAAAACAACATATGCAATAAAAACCCAATTCAAGCAAATATTAAAGAGAGGGCAGCAACTACATCAAGAAATTCACCTTAAACGGGGGTTCCTCAACAACTTCGGATCATAAACACAACTATCCACGCTCTTAACAATTACACAGGACTTTGAATCACAGTGTGGGAAGGAGTCGTAGGTCTTATTGGTTGGGGGGAGAAAATTAATTAAACTTTTGGGCTTAGACAGAATGACCTACGGTTGGTCACCTATGGGCAGTAGGTTGACCTACTAACCGTAGGTCAAGTTGTTGGTGAGGTGGTTCCGAAAATTGTTTTTAGGGATCGTTTGGTCTTTTCACCCAATGGTTTATTTACAAATCTATCTCGGTTCCCTTCAACTCCTAATACTATATAAACCTTCTTAAGCCTAAAAATCTATCCTTTTCCCCTAATCACTTACCAATTACTCTCAAAACCTCTCCTAAATATTTCTATCTCTAGAAGTTTGAAGAAGAAGAAGAAGAACCTAGGGTTTGAAGATCAAGCCTCCTAATCAACCATTGATTTCAAGGTTTTGGCATTGAGGTATGATAATCTTCATATATGGAGCCCTTTCCTCTATAGAGTCCCTAAAATTCTCTATTTTAATAGTTAGAAATCTTCCATTGAAGTTAGGGCTTTTCTTCTATGCTATGGGTTCTTTTCAATGTTTATTTAATTGATTGCTTTATGAACTATGAAGCATGAATTGAGTTGAAATTCATGAATTAAGATGAATCCTCATGAACCCATGTGATTTCCCCAATTTCGAAATTAGGTTTTTTGATGGGTTGAATTGTGAAAAAGATGAATTTTATGAAATTTATATGAACCCATGCATGATTTATGATTTCTAAAAGCTATGATTTTATGATGAATTATGAATGATCAAAAGATGGGTTTTATGAAAGTATGCATGTTCTAGGATGAAAATTATGATGATTTATGAATTTCTTTGAGATTGAAGCATGACTGATGTTGTTGTTGAGTTGTGAAAGGATTTCTCACATTTTACTCAAACTATGAAATGTGAAAGAATTTTTCTAACATAAAGGATTCATAACATGTTGAAAGGTTCTCTCAACTAAAGTTGAATCAAAGATTAAGGAGTTATTCTAAATGATGTAAGCTTGGATTGGTAACTCTAGTTGTACCTTTTCATGGATAATAAGATGAATTATGATATATGACTATTCCGTGGGATTCATGCTTAGCTCCGAGAGGATATTAAGATGGAAGTTCTCCCGTAGTAGAGGCCGGGTTTCCAGAAGCAATCTCTTGTCCCATAAACTATGTGCCCCCATAGGATGATTGTCTAGATAAACATTAGCTAGTGGATCCATGTAAGCTAGAAGCTTATGGTCTTACCTTGGCAAGTAGGACACATCTTTTAGGTGTGGGGTAGACACCGGATTCCGTGTTTGTAGCTCACATGGTCTTACATGTCGCTTAAGGCTACTTCCCACAATAATGAACTAATGTGACTTTTAAGGTATATCTTAAGTAAAGTAAAGATGTATAGCTTGCATTGATCATAATTTATAACTTATGAATTCTAACCCTTTTCTCATGATTTAGCTTTATCATTGCATGATTATGAAAATGTGCATTTTTGCATGTTTAAATGTTTTTATGCATGGTTATCATACTTGGTACGTATTTGTACTAACAACATACTCTTGCCTACATTTTCTTATAAGTGTAGGGTCCGGCTCATCCCCATCTTCTCGTGGCTAGTTCATGATAGTAGAGATCATTGAAGAATTTGGTGAGTCCTCATATGTTCGAGCACGTAGCCACATTTACTTTTATGTCATTGATGTGTCGTTATTTCACGGAACATTTGACGCTCAAAACAAAGGATTGAAGTGAGAAATCACGTGTTTTTATGTGGATATTATGTTTTCTGTGGTGTTAGTACAGGTAAAGCACTCGCCAGTAAAAGGTAGAAGAAATGATGAAGAATGAGCTGAAAGCAAGCTTCATGAAGCTTTTGACGAACCGGGATCATGACCACTAGTCATTTGATGACTCATGGGAAGGAGATATTGAAGCTATGAAATTTATGTCAAAGTGAAGACCACGACAAGTTTGATGAGTCGTGGAGAAGTACACGAGTCGTATGAGGTCTAGTACAGTGTACCAAGTAAAGTTAGAGTCTGTTTCTCCCAACACTGCACCACGACATACTCCACGAGTCGTGGAGTACATCACGAGTCGTAACCATCCTCGTGGAGATGCACAACAATAGATTTCTAGTCTAGACCATGGAGCATTGTACGAACCTAAGTAGAATAGGACTTGTTTTCATAGACGATTTAAATCAATTAGAGTTTATTGTTTTAGGGTATCTTTGGTTATCGATAGTTTTTGAATAATTTTTTGAACGGAGAAACTCTATTTCGAAAAGACATCAGTTAATTATTGTAGATTGTTGGATTTGGATTTGGTTGTTCTTGGTTTAACATCTATATTCAAGGAACTTTTGGATCTCGATTATTGTAAGTAATACTGTTATGCTTTCAATATTGTTTTTCCTTATATTCTTTAATAAACTAAGTAGCTAAACACCACAACTAGGGTAGTGGGAAACATGACGTGATTGTACTTACAGATTTAGCAAGATCAATTTTTACTTGTGAATTGTCTATGTGTTTTCGCTTTCGAAATAATTAATCTCTAGTGAGTGCACGTATTAGAGGCATCCTGTATTAATTACTTATTCGAGAGGAAAGTAATGATTGGGATAAAGAGAAAACAAGCTCCATATACGAGGTGTAGATTATTAGAGTTCGAGAGAAGATAACTATTAAACTAAAGCAACAAATGTTATAGTTTAGACACTCTAAGTCTGAGAGGAAAAGAGTGAAAAAGCATCGAATAAGACTGAGGAGTGATTAGATAATTTTATCCTTCTAGGAATATTAAACTTAAATAAGCAGAAGTCATTCAAGCTGAATCATAAGAGTTCAATAATGTCATGTGGAATGCAACCCTAGTCTCATCTCTAATTTGATAAAACCTTGCAAACATCATTTCCCCTGTTCAACTTAAGTTAGATAATTCAACAATTATTGTTAAAACATCAAATCCCCACTATTTACTTTCTTGCATTTTCATTTTTCTTTTCGGAAATATCAACTACAATTATATAAAAGCGACAGTAAAACTGTTTCTGTAGCAATTTCCCTGTGGGATCGACCTCAACTCCATTTGAGTTCTATAAGTTGACTTCGACCGTTTATACTTCTTTATTAAAGTGTAAGTTTGGACGTATCAAATTTTGGCGCCATTGCCGGGGACTATATGAGGGTCGCCATCACTCCGTGACTAGTGAAGTTGAGATGGGAGATCCATCTACTAGCATCATGAAATGGATTGCTGGGCAAATTGCAATTGAGGGAGAAATAGCGGCATGGGTTACTAACCCATAGATGCACAAAACCAAGGCATCATTGTCATTTTCGGCGAAAATCTGGTGGGCATTTATTCGTACACAGTTGCGACCAATGGGCAATGACAACACTTTATCACCTTCTCAAGCTTCCTTAATTGCTTGCATTATGGCTGTGTATGCATTAAACGTAGGGAGAATTATTGCTACTGAGATGCGAGATCGTGCACTAAATGAGCGAGCAGGTTTACCTTTTCCTTGTCTATTAAGGAGGCTGTGCAACCATGCCATGGTCCCACCTAATAAGTTTATGGATCGTTATGTCGAAGCATCTAAAGTCACTGCGTTAACCAAGATCAGAGATGTGGTGAACCAAATATATTGCTCGAGGGCTAGATCGGCAGCACCGTTGGCTGTAGTGCCAAATACTCCGACTGAAGCCCCGCACACCGAAGGGGTTATTAATAGGGGAAAGGGTCGAATCAGGCATCTTCAGGAGTGCAGCCTCTACCATCATCATCTGCAGCCGCTACATGTACATTTGTTTCTTTGCCCACTATATTTATTGAGAAGTTGGTCGCAGAGCAGAGACAAACGCGGGCTATACTAGATCAGGTAGTGGCAAGACTACCACAAGTAGTTCAGGGTCAAGTCTAAAGTGCAGAGCAGCGCCTGTGAGATGAACTAAGGTGGGATATTTCAGTCCTTAAGAATAGGATGGATGGCTTGGAATCTCATGTGAATAGCAGGTTAAATGATTTAAGTTCCGTCGAAACAGATTCACTCAAGCCACAGTTTGCTGCCATGAATGCTGACATTGCTAAACTGAAAGAGAAACTAGTAGTTTTTCCTCCCCCAACTGTACCAAATTCCTTGATGAATTTGTTTAGCATGCCCCCAGTAGCATCGACAGCTAGGGACATTTGGGGTTACTTAGTTCAACATGTGATGGCCAACGGAAAAGAAAAGGATACAAGTTCGGTAGCGGAGCATGATGACCTTTACAGAGAAGAGAAGAGGAGAGCAAAGATAGCTCAACGGGAGTCCAAGAGGCTTCCTAGAGAACAGGAAGCAGTGGAGCAACAACAGCATGATGTGATGAGATCTAGAGCCTCTGGTAGTGAGCTTCCTACTGCTGTGGATAGCACCTGTCCAGACACAGTTTTTGCTCCTGAGAGCGCATCCAGTGCTAAGGGTGCCAATATCACTCCGGATCCCGACACTTAAGGCGTTGTTGGTTTGACCCCTCCTCACAGCCCTTGTATTTTGTACTTTGAGGACAAAGTTGATTTTGTTGGGGAGGGGGTGGTCAAGCAACCTGCCAGTAGTTGTTAATACATGGAGGTTGGCTTTTGTTTTAAAAAGTTGTTTTGTTTTGTTTTGTTTTGTTATCATGAACATAGTAGTGTCTCAGTCATTGTTTAATCTTTCTTGGTGTTGTTTAGCAGCTGAATCTTGTATGTGGATGAAACTACATGAAACAACCATGAGTTTGATATTTAACTGTTAGTCTCTTTGTGTGACATCTCATATGTATGCGTGTTGATCAGTGCTAGTTAGGACCCAAGTAGGTTGTTGAAATACTAAAGTTGTAAACATGTGCCATGTTGGTGTGAGGTTTGTTTGAAGACTAACGCTTTAAGTAGAAGCTAAAACTTGCCTGAGTAGTCTTGCGGAAATAGTTGAATGATTGAATAGGAAGGGATCATAGGCCATTTTTTTATTTAGTTCACTTTAACCAAATACACCACCAAATGAAATCAAGGACTTTTGAACCCTATTTGGGCTTGGATGCTACTTTTATTGTCACCCTGTAAAATCATACCCTCGGTTCTCCGAAGGCACGAGGACATAACTCGAGTCAAAATCTTATGTTGAGGGTGGTCATGCGCTCAATCCAAGTCAAAAGCTTAAGTTGAGGGTGGTACTGAACTCAATAAAAGGTGTAGTGGGATTGTATCCTTGGTTACTCCGAAGGCACGATACCAAAATGCACATTGCAGTAAAAATAAAAATAAAAAAACGCAAAAAGAAGTAGCATAAAAAGGAA